>CM073746.1:10599064-11079064 GCA_037127355.1 Schoenoplectus tabernaemontani
TATTAAAGCATGTATGGTGTAATTGAAATAAGGAGGCTCATGTTAGCAATCTCATGTAATATGGGTCTTACTGCTGTAATAGCTTTCTGTGTATTTTTTGCGGCGGACGCGAATTCAGTTGAACTGAAGTTTAAATGTTTTAGCTGGCGTTGATTTGAAGTTTTTTTAACTGTTTTAGTTGTCACACACGTGTTTCTTCTTTAACACATCTTATTGACTCATTCTAGTTGACGCTCGAGAGTTAACTAAAAGCAAGCAATTCCTTATTACGCCCTGCCTAGTATATGTTTGTGCGTAGTATCAACTATCAAAATTATAATCAGTACGATTCAGATGTGGAGCAGATTCTGATCGATTTGGGGCTCTACGTGTCAGAACCGAGCGGGTTCGGTCGAATGTGGGCTTCTAAAAAAAATAGTGATAACAAATGAATTAAATGTGCTAAAGAAAATTCATTTGATTCCGATGTGCATGTTCGGCTGAAAATTAGCGGATGTTTGTTATTAATAAATATTGGAAAATTAGTGACGATTTTGTTATCAATATATGTTGACAAATATAATGAAATTATTAATGCGTTGACAAATATTATGAAGGTATCATTATTATTGTTATAGATTTTATTTATACATATTAAATGAACTATAATATATATGAACGATCTTAAATTTTTAATAAAAATTATTTTATACAGTACTTATTATTTAATTTAAATCTTTTAATATTCTTAATCATTCATTTAAATTATACTATAATAATATTACACAAATCAAAGTTGCATCATAACAGTATCAACATGACGGGCGTCAGCTCTCATAATAAATGTTTAAACCCTGGAGGCTGGAATACTGGATTTCCAAGTTGGACACGTATGCAAGTACGTGTCGTGCTATGGCCTCGCCGTCTCGCCTTGCCACTTTTCTTCTGTTGTAGCGTCTTCCCCAAACCCAGAAACCCGATCAGCCCCGTCCTAAATACACGGTCACAATCAAACAATGCCTCCTATCAGCCATCGGACCTTCCCTCTTCGCTCTTTCTTCTCTCACCTCCTCCAAAACCGCCCTCTTTCCACCTCAGCGTCTCGTCTGACAAAGGCGGGCCCACTCGCCAGCCGCCTCTCTTCCCGTGCTGTGCTCCGCTTCTCTGGCCCCGACACCGCTAAGTATCTCCAAAACCTCCTCACTAATGATATCCTCCCTCTTGCGCAATCACCTTCCCGCGCCTCAGGTGACACCGACCGAGAGTCGTATATGCCTACACCGAATGTATCGTTTTATCGGCCCCCGCCTTTGTACGCTGCCTTGCTGACGCCGCAAGGAAGATTTTTGTACGATTTTTTTCTGTACAGGCCGCCTTCATTGGAGGGGAAACTAGACAGGAGTGGCTCTGGACCGATGAAGGAGGAGAGCAATGATGATGTCACATTGCTTGCTGACGTGGATGCCGATTTCTTCGACGAGATATTGAGTACCTTCAAGAGGTAAGGTGATTGAGCTATGATTAATATAGGCTTTTAGTCTCGTTCAAACTATGGTATAAAGTAAATAACAGTCTTGCATGTGAGGTGTTTGAGGAAATATCTCACAGAAGAATGTGTTAACAAAATGTCTCAGTGAAGAATGTACCAAGTGTGTATCGAGTATTGGTTTGACGTTTAGACTTGATCAAAGTTTTAATATCTACTGCCAAATCAGTTTTATTGACTGACCTTACTAAACCTTTACCAATACCATACAGATACCGACTCAGATCAAAGGTCCAGATAGAGAATGCAAGTGATGATTTCTCATGTTGGCAGCGGTTTGGTGAAAGGGTATCAAGTGACAATCCATCGACTGAAGACCCTGAATCCTCATCAATTGGTTGGGGAGGAGGACTGGATCGAACTGCTGAAACGGCTGCTCAAGGGTCAGAGCAGGGTTGGCAGTGGTTCACAGATCCTAGGCTCAATTCGCTTGGCTTCAGAGGAATCTTCCCATCTAATACAACACGTAAGTAATCTGAATATTTTGATACACATTTGCAAGTCAAACCTAGTTTTATACTAGGAACAAACCCAGCTCTGGTGAAGTGGTGATATGTGTAGAAATTCAGAAGCTTATATCGCTAATTTGTGTTATTGAATATTGATTGTATTTTACAAACTAAAAACGTAACTGTACACTGTACAGTGATTACATTTGCTATATATATCGATAGTGTACCAACGGTACACTAAAGTAATATAAATAAATGGTATTATTACCGTTGAGTACTCTAAAAACGCTCTAATCCATTTATGGGCCTATGATGCCGAGGCCCAATAATAACCATATTTATAATTTTATATTTTAACACTCCCTTCAAGTTTGAATTGTAAATATCGATCAATCCTAACTTGACTACGTTATCTTCAAATGGAGCGGGTTCCAAACTCTTCGTAAAAATATCTGCTAATTGTTTCTTGCTTCTAACATACGGAGTTTCTATTTCCTTTGCTTGTAATTTTTCTCGTATGAAGTGGTAATCCACTTCAATATGTTTTGTTCTCTCGTGAAACATCGGATTTGACGCTATGTGGCACGCCGCTTGATTATCACAAAACATTTTCATTGGTGAATGAGTTATGATATTCAAGTCGGTTAATAGTTGCTTTATCCAAATCATTTCGCTTGTGGTTGATGCCATAGCTCGGTATTCGACCTCGGCACTTGACTTTGCTACAACGTTTTGTTTCTTGTTTTTCCATGTGATTATATTCCCGCCTACAAATGTATAATAATATAGGTTGTAGATTTTCTATCGAAGCTTCCTACCAATCTGCATCGGTATAACCACATATCTCATTAGAATTATTATTTTTCATAAGTATTCCCTTTCCGGGCGTTCTCTTTAAATATTTTAGGATTTTATCAATGGCTTTTAAATGACATGATCGGGGAGAATGCATGAATTGGCTTATTTGACTAACCGAAAAAACGAGATCCGCTCGAGTTACGGTGAGATAAATTAGTTTTTCTACTAACCTTTGATATTGATTTATATTCTCTATAAGGTTGTCCTCTTGGTGTTCAATTTCTTTTTGCAATTCATGGGAGTTGATGATGGGTTACAACCTAACTTTCCGGTTTCTTTAAGCAAGTTAAGCACATATTTTCGTTGTGAAAGGAATAAATTTCCTTGTGAGTGAGCTATTTCTATGCCCAAAAAATATTTCAAGTAACCAACGTCTTTAATGTCAAACATATCTTTTAGTTGTTTTTTTTTAGTTGTTTTTTGATATGTTGTATGCTTTTCTCATTATTACCGATAATTATAATATCATCGACATATACAAGTATAACGGTTATGCAAGTATGATCAATTTTAACAAACAAGGAATGATCGGAGTTGCTAATTTTAAAATTCCAAGAAATTAAATAAGAGCTAAGTTTTTCATACCATGCTCGTAGTGATTGTTTCAGTTCATAAATTGATTTGATTAACTTACAAGTCATATTTGTACCTTCTTCCTTCAGCGGGCGGTAGTGTCATGTACACTTCTTTCTCAAGCGTCCCTTGAAGAAAGGCATTTCTAACGTTCATTTGATATAGGTTCCATTCTTAGTTTACCGCAATGGACAATAATATTCTAACGGTATTCATTTTTGCCACCGGTACAAATGTTTCTTGGTAATCTATACCATAGGTTTGCGTATAGCCTTTTGCAATTAATCTAGACTTATACCGTTCTATGGTTTCATTACTATTGTATTTTATTTTGTACATCATTTGCACTCAATCGGTTTTTTATTTTTAGGTAATTACATTATTACTCAAGTTTTATTTTTTTCTAAGGCATCCAACTCTTCTCTCATTGCTTTACATCATATTGGACAAGTGATTGCTTGTTGGTAGGTATTGGGTTATTGTACCTTTGTTATAGACATTAGAAATGAGGTATGTTTAGGTGAGATATTTGTGTATGAAATGAAATCTTGAATAAAATATTGTACCTTGTACGTAACGAAGTCTCTAAGTCGAGTGGATGGTTGAGGTATTCTTGACGATCGCTTTGCCTCAATCTCCCCCTCAATGCTATGCTCACCTTCACTTGCTTCCTCTTCTTGAGTGGTTGGCTTAACCTCAATGATTTTTTTTTCTAATTCTTTATTTTCTAAGGTATCTAGACCATATAATTGTGGAAAAATTGAGTTGGTTTGATCAATGGTATTCGGATTTACTTGATTCTCTATCTTATTTTTTTCCTTAAAAAATGATTCATTTTCAACAAATATTATATCTCTAGAAATATAAGATTTCTTATGAATAGGGTCATAGCATTTATATCCTTTAGAGTATGAAGAATACCCTAAGAAAATAGTTTTTATAGAATTTACATTAAATTTATCTTTTCTTTTAATTTTGACAAAACAAACGCATTTAAAAATTCTTAGATGATTTATATTAATTTTTCTTTGAAAAAGTACTTCTAATGGAAATTTATTTCCTAATGGGCACTTAGCAACCTATTTATTAAATAGTTAGCATTTAAAATAACGTCGGACCAATATACTTTTGGAACATTATTTTGAAACAATAGAGCTCGTGTTACTTCTAAAAGATGTCTATTTTTCTTTCCGAAACGCCGTTTTGTTCGGATGTATTTATACATGTAGTTTGATGTATAATTTCTTTTATCTTTAAACAAGTTTGAGAATTTATTATTAACAAATTCGGTTTTGTTATCCGAATGAAAAGTTTTGATTTTTCCATTGTATTGGGTTTGAACTCTATTAACAAATTCTTCAAAGCAATTAAATACTTCATCTTTTGATTTTAAGAGATATAGCCAAGTAGTTTTAAAAAATCATCAATAAATATCACAAAATATTTAAATCCATTAAATCCATTATACGAAATTAAGGGGGTCGACCTTCATACATCAGAGTGCACTAATTCAAATATATTTTGAGTCTTACTAGTTGACAAAGGAAAAGAAAGCCTAGTTTGTTTAGCTAATTTGCAAACATCACAATTAATACAAGTTTTTAATAAATTATCAAAAAAGGAACTTAGATATAAAATTATTGGATGGATGTCCTAATCGTTTGTGTCAGAGTTCTTGATCCTCACTTTTTGCTAAAACACATTTCTTCTCTTGAGGTTTCAAAACATACAAGTCGTTTTCAAATACTCCTTCACCAATCATTGTCCCGGTCTCCCGGTCCTGAAATTTCATGGTTTTAGAAGAAAATATAACACTACAATTTAATTCTCTTGTTAATTTTGGTATTGAAATTAAATTAGTTGAAAACGAATTTAGATATAAAATATTTGTAATTTTGGTTGAAAGTAAATTTGTTTCCCTTATACCATTGATTTTTGCCTTCATCCCATTTGCCACTAGAACAAATTGTTCATCATTTATTGATTCTAATTTTGTTAATAATTTTTTATTACAAAACATATGATCTGTTGTCCCGCTATCAAGGATAATTTTATTATTTAGATTAGCTTTAAAGGAGTTTAGGGATATACCATCATTGTTTTATTTGGAATATCACATGGAAAATTGTTAGAACAAGTGTTGCATCTGATCTCCTCTGTCTGAACTCACTCTGGTTGAGCTCCTTTGATTGTCTCCGCATCGGATCAAATGTGGCACTTGCCACTGCATCAAATACAGCGCTAGCTTCTTTCGCTGTCGAGAAACTTCTCGCTTCCTCTTTCTTATTGGTCGGTTGGGAGAAAATTATATCCCTCCCGTTCTCTCTTTCTCCCTTCCGACTCCCGTTGCTCCTTTCCACCCATCCCGCCGGCCTCAGTTCAGGGTGGAGGAACCAAAGCAAGCTTTGCTTGTGGTCGAGTTGTTTGCGAGTGAGTGCACTTGATTTGTGCTGTGCCTTTGCTTTTGAAATTAGGGTTTTTGTGAAACTTTGTGGTGAGTGCATGAGCTTCGCGCTCCTCTTCGATAGTGATTTGTGGGGCCCTCATGATACTTCACCGAGTCTCCTCTTGCTCTATAATGGCAGCGATTTTCTCTAAAGAGGGCAAGGCTGTATTGAGAATGATTTGCGATCGGGTCTGCATTCATAATCGGAATTCGTAGGTTTGTCAATAATTTGAAACACCCTCTCTTGGTCTTTTCGCTCTTGGATTTCCTCTGGGTTTGTTGTATCAGGTTGGAGAATGTCCAATTTGTCCCATGCATTTCAGAGTATAATTGGGCAAATGTTTTCTGGCCTTGTTTATTTGAGATGATTTCTTGCTTGATTTGGAATATGTTTGATTTGGAATATGTGTGCATAATTGTCTGTTTTGCCGAATCTTCTTTTTAGACAGCTCCACATCTCATGTGATGTCTCGACTTTGTATACTAGTTGCTCAATAATACTGGGTTCCATTGAGTATAAAAGCCGGGATAGGATTATGCTTTATTCTGTATTTCCCATTCCTCGGCTTTTAGTGCCGTGGTTGGTTTTTGCCTTGTGCCATCTATGTATCCTATTTTGCCTTTTCCTCTGAGGGATATTCGTGCTGACTTAGCTCATGATTGGTAATTCTTACCATTCAGCAGCATAGATGTGAGTCTTAAGGAGGTATTAATATCCATAGTTTCTCTTGTATTGTTGTATTGGTATCGATGTCCGTACCAGTACTTTCGTGACTCATGGTTTTTTGGTGATTTTTTGCTTTCGTATGATAAGAACAGATATGTCTCTGATTTAGTATGGGTATCTAATATTTTCTGGTAAAGCCTCGGTTGTGTTGGTCTTTTGAGCTTTTTCTGGTATCGAACAAATGGGCTTTTGCTGATATTTTTCTGATAAGAACTGGTGTTGCTAATAGGAACGGATATTATATTTTATCTTAGTCTTTGCTGGTATTTTGCTGATAACACTTGGTATTGTGCTGATAAGGATAGGTATTTGCTGATAGAAACGGATATTATACAGCTGGTATGGTACTGGTATTGTACTAGTATCTAGTATGCGTCTCCTCACAGCAAGGTTGGTATAAGAACAGATGTTACAGATCGTCTTTTTTGTGAGTCGAAGATATATGCCAGGTACTGATATGATATGAGTATACTTCAGTATATGATGACAAGATCGAATTATCAGATCTGTTCTTATACTATGTAGAAATTCATAAGCTTATATCGCTAGTTTGTGTTATTGAATATTGATTGTATTTTACAAACTAAAAACGTAATTGTACAGTGGTTACATTTGCTATATATATCGATAGTGTACCAACTACAGTAATATAAAAGATATTATTACCATTGAGTACTCTAAAAACGCTTTAACCTATTTATGGGCCTATGATGACTCTGATGCCCAATAATAACCATATTTACAATTTTATATTTTAACAATATGAAAACACAATATTTGTCTGGTTTGATTGGAACTAGCACCTGAGTGCTTACTCGATGACTCACCCAAATGACACCATAGATAATTTGCATGTGCTTGGGATTAAACGTTTAGTCTCCTTTATCTTTCTTTGTGCCAATCTTGGCTTGTAGTAGGGTCTCATTGTAGTGAGGGAAACACTAGAAAGGTACCTAACAGTCGGTGTCCGGTATAGGTATAGTATACCGAGTACCTTAAGTCCTTAGTCTGGTGTAAGTGTGTGTAAGCTGGGTTGTGAATCATCTTTCTATAGGCCTTGGGTCCCTGTTTATAGGCCTGCCCAAGAGGTTGGGAGCGACATGTCGGACAGGAGCCTGACCGAGCAGTTAGGCTTCTATACTTGTTGTCTCCTTCAAGCATCCAGGTGAGATTCTTGGCGGGCCTCGGCCCAAGTCTGGCCCAATACTTTTGGGCCTTATCAGTACCAAGCGTCCAAGTTTAATATTGCTCATACCTAATGATTAACTGTTATTAGCATAGTGTATTACTGATGAATTCAGAAATACTTCTATTTAAAGCAAAAAGTCTTGCTATCCCACTGATGAATTTTATTGTGATTTTAGTGCTTGTATGTTTTTACTTTTTAGCACCATTGGTTGAGGCTGACAAGGAAACTGACGAGTCAAACTATATTTTATGGCGGTTGGAGAAGGGGGTTGCTGAAGGATCGACCGAGATACCAAAAGGTACTACAAACGAGTTGTTTGAATGAGAAATACTATGGGTTGGTAAAACAATATTTGAATTGTTTTCAATCTTTTTTTTATATTAAGAAAAATGAATTTGCACGAACAGGTGAGGCAATTCCATTGGAGTACAACTTTGTTGGACTGAATGCTATATCATTTGACAAAGGCTGCTATGTGGGCCAGGAACTGATTGCACGCACACATCACAGAGGTGTTATTCGCAAACGCCTTACTCCATTCAAGCTTGTTGATACCAATGGAGAAGGTATTTCAATATTTTTCTTTTCATTTCAATATGGTGCTACACAAAAAGTCTCTTAATGGTGGTCCACAATTATAAAGCGGGCTTCTTGTCAAACTCCTGAGGATGAAACGTTTTTGTGTGGGCCCATAGAGCAATTACTTGCAATTCAGCCCCTCTTGTATGCAAATTGATTAGAGGGAGTGCCTACAGTCATTACAACAATAAGAGAATAATAAAACACAACATCAAAAAATTTGAACCGGTTGATCACTGATTTATACCTTTTTTTAATGTGGGGGATCCCTTCACAATGGGTTATTTTGACAATCTTGAATCTTTAAATAAATATCAAAACAATCTTAAAAATAGAAAAAAAAATTGTAGATATATATTTTTTTTACTTATAGATGATAGTTTTTCAAATTTTATGCAATTTCATTATCGTTTAGTAATCCATCAAAGATCATCAAAAATTTTATACAATTTGCACCGGTTCTAAATTAGCGGTCTTTGATGGACTATCAAACGATAATAAAATTGCATGAAATTTGGAACACTGTCAATGTATGAGTAAAAGAACATAAATATATATTTTTTTCTATTTTTAAGAATTTGTTTGTATTTATTCGAAAGTCCATTGTCAACGGATCCCTCCCTTTTTTTAATTAGCCAGAAGTTTCTCATCTTTGTTTGTTATCTAGAAGTTGAAGATGTTACATCTGCAAGCACAGAAATTGTGAATGATGAATCTGGCAAAAAAATTGGGACGGTAAACAAAGTGGTGGGCTCTAGAGGCATCGGCCTTTTGAAAATTGAAGAAGCATTCAAGCCGGCAGTTCAACTAAGCTTGAAAGACAGGGAAGATGTAAAGGTAAAGGTTGTCAGACCCAATTGGTGGCCTGCTGAATGGGTTCAGGTTCTTGATCAAGCAAGTGCGGCCATGTCTTAGTTTTTGGTATTAGTTTTCTTATTGTTATTAATAAAAGGTTGAATGGATGGATGCAAGGTGTTATTGAACAAATATGGCCATGTCGACTTTGTTTTGTTTTTTTCTTTTTCCTTTTTTTAACACCTGACTATTCTCTGCCTCCATCCGGCTTTTGGCGATGGTGCTTGTTTGATCAGAACGAGGGGGAATATAAAAAGATTGTATGCTCTGAGAACGGGAGAAGCAATAGAGAAAGAAAAATCATGGGTCAATAAATTTAACTATTTGAGTATGTTATTTGGTGTTGCTTATTAAGAAAAAAACTAGAACTGGAGACTCGATAAATTTTCAAAGTTCTTCTTGGGGTACTTGAAACTCGCTATACATAACATTTTTCTGAATTTTAGTCTGTTAAATAATACTAGCTTTTATCCCACCATGGGTCTAAAAATTAACATAGTATTTTCCAACCGTAGGATGTTTCAAATGTTTTGAACGTACGAAGACAAAATTAGGAATGGTAGGCCTGTATCTCTGCTATAAAAGAAATTGGAAAATATTGACCGGTGTCTAGCTACCTGGTAGGCTGGTACCAAAATACATAATTAGTGAGCACACACATCCAGCTGGGTGTGCAAACGGTTGGTTCGGTTCGAACCAACCGAACAAAATATATACATAGAAGTATTATTTGATTTTTCAAATTATTAATCGAATTAAAATTTTAAAAATATTAATTAAATAAATCAAATTTTTGTTCTTATTCGGTCAACTGAATATTAGAAGGTGATAAAATATATCGGTAGCTCTCAAATAAAAAGAAATAATTCAAAGAACAAAAATAATTGAGAAATAATTCAAAGAACAAAAAAATGTAACAAGGGAATATATTTGGATTATCCTTTGTACAATCATAAATAATATCAAGTGAAATAAATTTACTTTGTAAATTTCTGTTTATTCAATTTAATCAGTTTATCTGATTTTAAAAAATATATAAACCGAACTCAAAAACAAAAAACTAAACAAGTCAAAAAATTTCAACCAAATCAAAAATTTTAAATTAAAAAACTGAATCAATAAAATTTAACAGTAAAGTTAAAAACCAAATAAAGTGATCTGCCTCCAGCTCCAATTGACCAGGTCCCCTACTTGCCAAAATTTGAATCTGTGGCGCTGCCAACATTATTTAGTTGCATGTTATCTGCTATCTGCTATCAGGTTCCATAGTATTGCAATACAGACTAATTATGGTTTCAGAGATCTGGCGATCAGAGTTTTAGACGAGAATCATGAGATCTAAACCATTCATTCCAGAACCAACTCAACTACTCAGATTGAATCCGATAGAATAGCTGCCCGATATTTGCCCCATCTGACCGTCATTAAGTTTATTAGTTACTAAACTGGAATATTTGGTCAGATATACATTATTGAATTCTCAATGGACGGTTTGGATTGGTGCAAACATAGTCTAGAAATCAGCAAACAACCGCTCCTTAAATTAATATTCGTACTTTGTATGGGGTAAACAAAACTAATAGTAATCAGCACATTGTCCCGTACAATTATTGAATCAAAACACACTCGCCAAGTCGAGTTATTTCTCTTCTCAAAACAAAATCTATATCAAACAATTTGAACTTGGTTGGTGAGTCCCGCCTCATTAATCAAGTATTCTCCATGTTAAAATGCGTTGAAGCCTCAAAAGAAGACAAACATCACAGGATCCCAGCATGGCCTCAGGAAACCAGTACAAACCACATAGCAGTTTCCCGTGCCAAAAGAGAGAAATACAAACACACTGACATACACATGCCAAAGCCTCATAAATGCCTTTGTGGGTTTATCACAATTAACAACAGAACAGACTCAAAAACCAACACTGGAATACTGGACCATGTCTGAAAAGGCTACCATCAAAAGAGCTTTTTCTTTATACGAGCGACAGAGCACCACCAAAGAAAGAAAAAGGATATACATTTGAACAACTACATTCCAAGCAACAGGCAACAGGTACAGATTTCCTTTGTCAAGAAACGGGTACAGATTATTGCATGCGGATAGAGATAGCGACCTTAGTCAAAAGAGATTTTTATTAGTCGTGCTGCAGTCCAACTTTATGGGATGCTGAAAAAATATACTTTATGAAATGCTAAAACATTCATTTACTTTTCTATTTTTTAAGTAGTTTGGATGTAAATAATTTTCCAAAGGTGAATACTTTTTTCATTTAATTAATTTTGAAGTAGTTATCTTCATTACCTATTTCATTTGATTAATGGTACAACAGAGAAACAATAAAGTTTGTTAGTCTCTTCGTGTAGGATTAAAAATAGTACGGATACAATTATACACTATTTACTATTTAGAAAGCACCGAATGCGGGTAGTTGTGTCAACCGTTGATTCATCAATTTCAATTTTCACTTGAGCAGGGTGGATAAATTTCTTGAGAAATCACTCAATTTCATATAAAATTTATATTGAATTAGTGATTTTTAAATTATTTATTTTAGTCACTGAATTTTAACATATATCTAATTTTATTCACTCTGTTAATTTATTTCGATTAAAATTCTAACAGAACTAATATAACACCCTACCTGGAATATGTAATATTATCAATGAAAATTAACAACACTAATAAATAACTAAATGAGATGAAAAAATAATAAAATGTTTGTTTCTTATCACAAATATAACTTTATGTACCTGATTTAAATAATATTTTTTATTATAATATAACTGTAAAATATAAAGTCCATATAGAATGTGATGTCAGTATTATTAGATGTTGGATAAAAAATATGATAAAATAATTAAAACTGAATACATACTGTAATTCACTGATAAAATATAAATTTCTAATGAAATTGAGTGATCTTTAAAATAAATTTACCCAAATAAATAATTAATTGGACAACATTTCTAGATCTGACAATCATTTTCAGATAATTTAGTCTTGGATCGGACCAAGCCATGAATGATTAGGCATACATGCAGTATTGTTTGCAAAAGTAAATTGATTTTTTTCTCAACACTTAATCATGCACAAATTTGATCTTTTATATGAATTAATTCATATTTGACACCAGTGAAATTGACACTTCCAGATAATGAATTGGCAGCTAATATAAAAGGCAGCGGTATTCAAATAACTCATAAGCAGTAAACTACTCTATCTAGATGTAATTAATACAAAACTTCAAGGATAAATATGGCGAGTCTCCACATTACTGGTTAGTCACAAATAACAAAACAAAGGTAACTACGATCAACCTGAAGTTACACCACAAAACATTTGGTTAGAGAACCAGAGTTTGGTTCAGAAGATATTACACAACAAAACATGACTCTAACCCCACCACCAACATAGCCATTTCAAGTCATCAGTTCAACCACCATTTCCATTTGAGGCCTTCCACTCGGTGCCTCACTCATGCAATCCAGTGCAAGTTGCACCAGCTTCACTGCTTCCTTTTTTGAGAACCTACCATCCAAACTCTCATCAATGATCTCTTGAAGATCATCAACAGTAATTTCTCCACTGAATTTCAGACCGGACACATCCAGTTTACCAGTTATAATCTGGAATATTAGAAGTCCAAATGCATACACATCACTTTTTTCAGTGAACCGGCCTGTGGTGGCATATTCTGGCGCAAGATAGCCCATGGCAGCACTTGCTTTTAGAGATGAGAAATTTATGTCATCAGCTAAAAGCTTGTGCAGACCCACACTGGAAAGCTTTGGAACAAAATGGAGATCTAAAAGGATTTTCTCAGCTGATAAGTTATGGTGGAGAATTGATGGCTTGTTTGCTCGATTGTTGTGCAAGTACTCGATTCCTAATAATTAATTATGAAATTAGTCAAAGTTCATAATTAAGGATATCACTGTCTCGTCATTTGAGGTTGCCTCATGCTTTGTGTCAAATTGAAATGGAAATGCTTATATGAAATAGAATATTCACAAGTATCAATGACATTGCAATAATATATGAGAGTATCAAAATGAGTGAATGACCATGATAGGTATAGTCAAGAAATTAATAGTTTAACAATCAACTACTAATATTTTCATTTTTGATAAAACGTCAGACTTCAGGGTTCTCTTTCCTTTTCTCTTCTGTTGTGGAGCCAATAAACCAGTTTGCTAATTGGATAAAGTTGAAAATCTACAGGATAATAAAACAACATGTTTTTTTTTTCTGAATTACCTTTTGCAATGCCTTTAATGATAGAGACTCTAGTTGCCCAATCGAGAATATTTCCTTGACCACCCCCATAACTTTTCAAATCCAAGTACTGTGCCAAACTTCCATTAGCTGCATAATCATAAATTAGGAAGCACTCGCCTCTCCCTCTCGAGCAGCAGAAGCCTTTTAACCTCAACACATTTTCATGCGTCAAAAGGGTTAAAACCTTCAGCCCCTTCAAGAACTCAGCCTCCTCTTGTTTGCAACTTGACCTGTTGATACTCCTAACTGCAACCACACTTCCATCCCTTAGTATCCCTTTGTATGTCGACCCTGTATAAGTGCTCTTACCTGTTATGACATGTGGAAAGATAGAAGTATTATGCTTTGTTCTAGGGAATAAACTACATCAGCAATAATCACAATAAAATTTCATTATTTCTAAATTTACCCAGCAAATTGACCTCCGAGAAGTATTGAGTAGCAAACTCGATTTCCTCTAAATTAAACCGGTGGCTCTCTGTTAAATTATTCAAGTCCCAACCTGTGTTATATTCTACATTAATAAGAGGAAAACTGCTTTTTCTAGTAGCTTCTTTGAATTGGTCAGTACTGAGGCGGCTGTCAGAAATTTCAAGCGAACTGCCAATCTTTTGTTTCCTCCTCCTATACCACAAAAAAGTGAATAATCCAGCAATCGTGCACCCGACTGCAAGCACTAATGCACCAATCACAATGGTCCCAGTGGATGATTTAGTGGTCTTTGAACAGTGGGAGCCACCAGGGCACTGTGAATTACCCAGATTGGCTGATTGGGGAATTTGCTGTGACCTCGGGCCAGTCAAACCAGGTCCAAACGGTTCAGGTTTGCTGGGATCGTTGAGTGGTTCACTAGATGGGCACAGTTTGAGGGTGTCAAACTCAGCTCCACATAGAGCTTTGTTGTTTGCAAACTGGAAACCTCCATTCAGTCTTTTTAACCCTGTCATGCCGAAAGAATTACCAATTAGTATCTTCAAACTGAAGCATTCACATAATAGTATTAACAAGTAGTCCTTCATGCAATTGCAGTACCATTTTTTTGTCCACAAATTTAGTGACCCACGATGTACCATCTTAGACACACTACATTTTATACAGACTATTCTTTATCCTAACAAAGTATTCTTTTAGAACCTCAATAAAACCCTTCATCAGAAACCTTTCGTCCCATCAATCAAAATATATTGTTTCCTCGCAAAATAAATGGTTAAAAACTTAACATGCAACTCACCTGAAGGGACATCACCAGAAAGGGAGTTATTGCGCAAGTCAAGCACAGTAAGGAGAGGCACTTGCACAAGCTTAGAAGGGATCGAACCGAAAAGGTGGTTAAAGCTCAAATCCAACCGCATTAAACTGGGAAGATCTCCAAGTGAGGCAGGAATTGCACCTGTGAGCTGATTGGATTGCAGAGTGAGAACTGAAAGCTTCTTCAGTCGGCCTAGCTGAGTTGGTATGTTCCCGGTTAATTGGTTGTAGCCAAGTTGTAAAACTACATGAAAGGTGTAGAGAGATCAGTGAAGGAATTCATGTAAAAGTTTAAAAGATCTAGATCATTCAAAATAAAAGCATGGTCAACTTCATTTTCTCTCTCCAGAATTAGGCTAATTTTGGAAAAGTAAAATTAGGGATAGTACGCTATTATTTATTACACGACGAGTAAGCCTGTCTACAATGTCATTCCAATTAGAAGGGCATTCAATGTTACATATTGTAGCCATTAAAGAAGGAGACAGACGGCAGAGAAGTAATAAATATCGAATCCTTTTTAAATACGGGGGTCAGTCTAATAATTTACAGGAGAGTGATGAATGAAACAAGGAAAAGCGTCTCAATCCAATCTATAGGAGATAGCGCGAGTTAGTAATTGAATGTATGAAAATAATGTCTCAATCTACGGACATACAAATCCTTTAAAAGACTAAAATGAGATCTTTCCAAATGCAATATCATAAATGTGTCTCTTAAAATAACACATAAAAACAAACATTACGAAGATAAAATTTAAAAACTATAACTAATATTGTTATATAGGAAACAAGCAACAAGAAGGTTCTTTTTGGACTACATCAAAGTTCAAGCAAATAATGAAGACAAAAAGGCTACATTAAAAAATACCCAAATGGAGTAATCTCTGTTTAAGAAATTCCAAAGTTGACCTTGTTTGAACAAACCACTTGTCCCCCACTTAAAAAGGAAGAATAAATTTACATTTTTTATGTTTGAGTTCCAAGAAGTAACGCTGCTAGATTTCAAATTATAGGTATTATCTTATTCAAATAAACCAAAATAGCCCAACATATATCCAAATGTTACAGTATTTTAGCCAAGCATTCTCATAAAACAAACAAGTCATAAAATTCACCAAAACAGACAAGTTGAAGCTTCTGACTTAACTCATCAGAACTTATAATCCACATTTCAAAAGCTCATAAAACCACCTCAGGCAAAGGAGAAAAAAGAATCCACTATAGAAATTTCCAAAAGCCTTTTAACAGTTCACTCTTAACTTCATATAGAAATAAAAATCTGTTCTGTCTTAAAAAAATAACAAAAAAAAAGAAGAAAAGAATCGTCAAAAGAACTCACCTTGGAGATTCCCCATATTCCCAATCTCAGCTGGAATCCTCCCACTAAGTCGGTTCACATCCAAATAGAGATCAGAGAGCATCGTGAGGTTACCAACCTCTCTTGGTAACTCCCCAGTGAGTCTATTGTAGTGCAAGTAGAGACCAGTTAGCCACCTCAGACCGGCTATGGCTGGCGACAGCGAACCAGACAAACCCATTCCTTGAAGAGAGATGCTCGTCACCTTTCCGTGGATGTTACATGCAACTCCTTCGAAGGAACCGCTACATGGATCGCCATTTCTGGTCCATGTGCTGAGCACGTGTTCAGGAGGATCTAGAGACGCCTTGAGCGCCATTAGAGAACTTACTTCTGGTTTTAAGAATGCAGAGTCGCAGGAGAGAAAGAGGAGGGTGAGGAAAAGGTGCACGAGGAATGGATGAGAAGCCATTTTTGCTCTTGTTCTTGTGAAGCTTGTGTTGGTCTTTCTCATTCTGCCTTTATTCTGGTTTGAAGAGACGAGACAGGAGGTAGGAGAGGAGAGCGGAATGAAGAGAGAGAGAGAAGAGATTCGTTTATTTTGGTTTTTAGAGAAAGCAGAAATCCTCAGACCAGCTTTGTCAGAGACTTGGGCTGTGTTCTTTTTTTTTTATGAAAACTTAGGCTGTGTTCCACAAGGACAGAGGAGGAGAAGGTATTAGAGGAGAGAGAAAATTTAATTTGTTATTTACTTCAGAAAATTTATATATAAAAAAAAAATACTTTTTTTTATTTTTTAAATCAATCAATAAAATTTATCTCTTTCAAATTAAAATATAAATAAAATGAACTCAATTTTAACATTCTCATCTCTCTTCTCTATTAAAATATAAATAAGATGAACTCAATTTTAACATTTTTTTATTAATAATAATTATTATTAAATTAATATTATTAAAAATAATATTGAGAACCGTAAAATTTTAAATATACGAATGACAGCGTGTCACTGTCAGTGGCGCGTTTCATTATTTTTAGAAAACACGCCACTGACAATGACGCGTTTCATTATTTTTATGAAATGCGTCACTTGCTTCTTATATATACAAAACGCGCAGCGCCTCTCCATCTCACTTGCGCGGGGTGAACGAAACGCGCCACTGTCAATGGCGCATTTCATTATTTTTATGAAACGCGTCACTGACAGTGGTGTGTTTCGCGCCATTGTTAGTGACGGGCTGTCATTCATATATTTGAAATTTTTGAAAACTTATTTTTAATAATATTAATTTAATAATTATTATTAATAATAATAACTGCCTCTTCTCTCCTCTCCTCTCCCCTTCCCTATCCTCCCTTTCCTTTTTTTTATTTTTTTTATTATTTTTTTTTTTTTAGGACAGCCTTAGACTCCGGGGTTTAGGTGCTCAAATAATCTCCTTGTTTCACTCACTGGACATATGCAGTCCCTAGTACGTAAGACTATACTATCTGTTCTGCATGTGAAACTCTCCGAGTCTGTTTTGATGTCGGAATCGGAGATGATGGGTAATAGACAATGTACTGTGACTCTGGAGAACAATATTGACTGGACTCTGGAGCAGTGGAGTTGCATTTCTTATTTTAAAAAGTTTTTTTTTTTTTGAGTGGTCGTTCAGGCCTGTTGGGTCAAATACTGTTTATACGGAAAAAAATTTTACTCAAATTTAATTTTCATTTTCCCAGCACTGTAATACATTTTTAGTTCAATTTGTTTTCCTATCCTACCGCGTGGGTGAGAAACGAATATAGCCTCAATGTTCAATTTTATATGAAATTTTTATTTTTGTTAACTGAATTTTATATTATTTATTTTAGTTTCTGAAATTCAAGTATTCACTTTTAGTTATTTTTACTTTATTTTTCATTCCATTTTTAACGTTCTAATATTATCTCAAGTGAACTCTATATTTTGTAATTAAATCATAATAAAAAATTATTATTAAAATTGAATATATAAAATTACATTTCTAGTGATGAAAATATGTTTTTTATTAATAATATAATATAATTCATGTAGGATATAGTATCAATATTGTTATAATTTTAATTGAAAAGTAATAAAATAATTTAAAATTAACTAATTAAATATAAATTCATATGAAATTGAAGGCGTTCAAATTCATTCATTAAAAAATGAAGAGATTTTGAAAATTAACCGTACGGTGCCTCGCTCGCTGGTGGAATTTTTTTTTTTGATAAATGCCTTGGTCGCTGGTGCCTAGTGGATTATCGTCCCTGGTCAGTAATCAGTACGATACCCGAAACGACTTCATGCTGTCACGCAACGAAAAAGACTTGGAAAGAGAGTTTCAGTTTCAGGCTTTCAGCAGCTTTTTAATTCGTTTGAAATTTTGAATAGGTGGACGACAATCGACTATTGCTTCACAAATTTAAATCGAGATTCTCATTAAAATATCAAATTTTTAATAATAAAAAATGGATTTTGAAAGTTCGACCTTCATTCAAAATTCAGTTTTTTAAATAATTATTATTATTAAATTGATATTATTAAAAATAAGAGTGAGAACTGTAAAATTTTAAATATATGAATGACAGCGCGTCACTGTTAGTGTCGTGTTTGAACCGCGCCACTTTTAGTGGCGTTGAGTCAAACGCGTCACTGACAGTGGTGCGCTGCCATTCATATATTTGAAAATTTTACAGTTATCACTCTTATTTTTAATAATATTAATTTAATAATTATTATTATTAAAAAAACTGTTCAAAACTAACATCATGATTTTATCAACAAAAGCTGCACGTTGTATTGTTAATTTGTCGTGGAATCAGGATGAGATTCTATAAATAAATATCTACAAATAATTCAGGATAACTCATGTACATCGAAAAAATTATGAAGTTTATGAAAATGAATATTTAGTTGAATCATGAGAATCATTGTGCGAAATTTGTTTCCTTAATTTGAAGGTATCATATCAATGTGAACTATATATTTATTGTTATTATTAATACTATTAACATTATTTAAATAAAACAAATGTTTCTTTGTTAAAAATATTTTAAATTTGCAACATTGTAATGTACATTTAAAACGACGAAAGTAGTGATTAAGAACAAACTTCCTATTGTGGAACTCTATAACATATAATACTAATATATTGAAAAGCAAATAGATGACATAACAATTATTTGCCCTTAATAAAATTAAACGAACAAGCTGTTTATGTAAGAAAAGAGTTAAACTCGATTGTTATTTTTCCAAATTTTTAGCTGTGTTGGCAGGTGCAGCTGGGTAAAGTTATCAAAAACCCAGTTATGCAAGTTATGGTCTAAAATTCCCACTTGTGCCCCATTTACCGAATAGGCCTGTAGTTTTATTTTAGAAAAGGGATTACTTAACAATGGTTATTTTCTGAAAATTTTAACGATGGTATTTCAAACCAACCTTTTTACAAAAATCTTGGAAATATAAAAATCATTTAAAATCATATTGTTCAACTTGGACTGATTTATTTCAAATCTAATATAATTTAAAGCATGATCTTAAATATTATAACTATATTGAAAAAACCAAAATGACATTATATGTTATAATAAAATGTTAGGCGGAAGATTATACTACTACTTAAAAAAACAAAGATAGTAAAGAAAACGACATCTAAACGATAATATTGGATAATAACACCCAATTTTTCTATTAGCAACAAAAGAAAAATACTAAATGATGAGAATGACAATCGTGATAATGTAGTGCCGGACTCCTGGTCCACTATGACAAAACAGTCATGAGCCATCCGTCTTAAAATAGTCACGTCGGACTCATCTACCCCCGCATGTGACCTCTATCGTAAACGGGCACACAGTACGGGTTTGAGAAGGGCGGTCAATTTTTTTTTGGAAAAAACCCGTTGTACCCGTACCCGTTTACCCGCCGCCCGCGTACCCGCGCTCGTGTTCCCGCGCTGCGTACCAGCGCGCCGTATACCGCCGCCGCCGCCGTGCCGTACCGTCGTTATAATCGGTTTCGAAAACCGTTATAACGGTTTCTTCGAAACGTTATAACGGTTTCTTTGAAACGTTATAACGTTTCATAAATCGTTATAACGGTTTGTTGAAACGTTATAACGGTTTACTGAACCCTTATAACGGTTTGCTGAAATGTTATAACATTTCATAAATCGTTATAACGGTTTAGTAAACCGTTATAACATTTGACCCGCCGACCCGTGTGCCCGATTACCCCCGTACTCGTACCCGTGTACCCGCAACGGGCACGGGTAGGGTACGGTGTTGAAAAAAAAACTCATCTACCCGTGCCCGCCGTACCCCGCCACCCGCCACGGATGTACCCGGCCCGTACCTGCGGTACCCGCTGGCAAATCACTACCTCTATCCATCCCTCGTCTCTCCTCACTGGCGATTCAGTGATCACGACTTCACTCAACTCTATGCCAATATAACATTTCAAAAAAAAAAAATTATTTGTATCACAAAAAATTTGACAAATAATATTCTTACGTTCAAATAACTGGTCAAAATTTAAATAACCCCTAAATAAATTCAAATAATTATCTAAAATTAATATAAATGTTAATATTCTATTCTACAAAGTAATTACCATCATTAACATATAAATGCAATTATAATTTTGTTACTAATAAAAAATCAGATATGCAAATTATAATTACCAAAATTTTAATTGCATTTATATGTTGATGATGGTAATTATTTTGTAGAATAGAATATTAGCATTCATATTAATTTTGGATAATTATTTGAATAAATTTATGGGTTATGTAAATTTTGGACATATTATTAAAATGTATGAATATTATTTGTCACCATTTGTGAAACAAATAATTTACAAAATTTTGTAATGTTGCATTCGGGTTGATGGTAATTAATAAAAATCATTGGACACAATTTAAAATTTATTTTGTATTAAAAATATTATGGTAATTAATTAAAACATATCTATATTAATTATGATATATCAATTAATGTCTATACATTTATGTAAATATTAATTGAATATTTTTAGTTAAAAATTGTATGTCCACATAGTTGTGTATAAGGTTCTTCCTATAAATTTAAAAACAATGAGCATGCAATTATGTACATAGTATTTGTATTTTTTTCAAATTGAAAAATAATTTGCATGCAAATATGCATATCTTCCTTTTTTTTTTATAAAAAATTGAAAATTATCACGCATGAATTTATCCATATATAATTATATTTTCATTAAAAATAATATTCATGTATTTTTAATTTCACGTTAATGTATTAAAATAAAATATGACATACATGTAATTGTGTTTAACGTTCTTTGTATTTTTTTTTCAAAATTGAAAAAAATGTACATGCAATCATGTATATGTCACATTAATTTAGTAAATTTTAAAAATAATGTGCGTGCAATTATATATATGTTATTTCTATTTTTTGTAATTAAAAATTAATGTGCATGCAATTAGCTTTCGACTTGTACCCCGCCAGGAGCCTAGAAATTTCCCCCTTCTGAGAATTGAGAGGGATAGATTTGATGACAACTGCTTAATTTATTTCATTGTGGGCCCACATTATTCCTTCAGCATAACTTTATTTTTTACGTACCTTAATCTCAGCCGCCATTATTTACTTAACCCAAGCCCAAATCTGGCATGGCCCAAAAGGCCGAAACAAATTACGAGAAAGGGTCGTAAAAGTCCGTAAAACTTAAAACGTGCACATAAGAGGCAACGTCAACGGGTTGATTTTCTCCACGGCATCTCTTCAATTTATCTTCTTCCTCATCTCTTTGCCAGAAGGAATCCCATCCAATACCCCTTCTTCAATTTCTCTTCTTCCAGAGACAACAAGAGGAGATCCTACGATGGGGAAAGATTTCTCAGATGATCACATCAAGGCCATGAAGGATGCCTTCTCTCTATTCGACTCCGACAAAGACGGTCGCATCGCCCCCTCGGACCTCGGTGTGCTCATTCGGGCCCTTGGCGGCAACCCAACACAAACCCAGCTGGCGCAAATCATAAAATCAGAGGGCCTTATGGCTCCTTTTGATGTCAACCGCTTCCTCGAGTTGATGCGGGCCCACCTGAACACTGACCCGTTCGATGCACCGCTCAGAGACGCCTTCAAGGTGATCGACAAGGAATCAACTGGCCGTATATCAGTCAAGAACCTCAGGCATATTCTCACCTCCATTGGAGAGAAATTGGAGGGGTCCGAGTTCGAGGAGTGGATCAAGGAGGTCGAGGTGGGGCCAGATGGTACTTTCAAGTATGAGGATCTCATACAGAAGATTACTGCCAAGTGATCAGTGGTTTTCTGTTATTTTCTTCTTTTTTTCTCTTTAAGGAATGTGTGCTGATTTACATATTTGGTAATAATTGGTAATATGTGAAATGTGATGGTTAATTTGTCAGTTGGAGTGTTTTTAGTTTTTCTTTTATTTATTTATTTTTGTAATTTTGAGATATTCAGAAAATTTACTTTTCATTCTTTTTTATGTGATTGCTGTAAATTAGAGCTTGTACTGGACTAATAATTGATTTAAAAATTTTCATTTGGTGGGAATTATTGTGACTCGTTGATTATGGACAGCTAAGGGTTGGCGCTAAATTGCTGTTATCTGGTACCACTGTACCAGTATACCAAATATGCATCCATATCTGTACTACTACTAGGCACTAGCATTTTGTGTTGAGAAGGGATAGGTTGACAATGGGTTATTTTGATAACTTTGACAATGAACCTCTAAATAAATATAAAAAAAATTATATATATGTTTTTTTATCTTTTATATTGATGGTCATTCAAATTTCATGCAATTTTATTCAATTTTTCATATAATTTACAACGGTTCCAATTAACGGTCTTTAATGGACTATCAAACGATAATAAAATTGCATGAAATTTGAATGACTATCAATCTAAATGTAGAATAACACATCTATAAAAAAATTGTATATATTTAGAGGTCCATTGTCAAGGTTGTCAAAATAATCTATTGTCAATGAATCCCCACTCTGTTGTATTTGTGTCAGGTTTCCATCAAAAAGATAAAAAGTAGAACTGGCGAGAATGATTTATCAATGGAGTCGCGGTAGATTTGTAGCCCTTCGAACCTAAAAATTGGTTCGAAGGGTTTTCGGGACGTTGATTTTGCATCGGGATTTGTACTTTTAACAGACCCCGAAGTTGAGATTCACACTTTTAATGATTATTACGAATCCCGATGCAAAATCAACGGCCCAAAAACCCTTCAAACCAATTTTTGAGTTCGAAAGACTGCAAATCTAACCCGAGCGCTTTATCAATACCTTTTTTTAAAAGAAAAAACTAAAAAGAGAATACCAAAGTGGTGGGTTTCCACTTCCCGCACTAAATATGAGTTGGACTATAGTATTATATATAGTATGTATCATTCTCATGCTATGAATCATTTCTTCATTTTCAAAATCAAAATGAACAACTCAAACCACTCAAAATGATTTTCATATAAAAATGAGACCAAATTTTATATGTTTTAGATTTTTTTAATTATTTTTTAGATGGCTAAAAAATTATTTGTTTTGGATGGCTCGTAATAAAAAAATCATGAGGCACGCAACAAAGAAATTCACTATCTTTTTTAAAGTGATTTTCTATAATTCTAAAAAAAATATAAAATTTGGTCTCCAACTAGATTTTCATATCAAAATCATTTTGGATGATTCGAATCATCAATTTTGATTTTGGAAATAAAGAAATGATCCGTAGCAGGGGAATGATTTGTTATGCATATTGCTCTAGCGGTCTAGCCTACTCTAATTAATATTAAAAAGAAAGTGATATACTAATATCTAAAAAATAAAAAATATATAAGAAACAATGTGATATAATTGAAATACAATGTAGAATTTTAGCTCTTAAATAATTAATTTTATATAAGATTGATTATTAATAAATTATATATATAACATTTAAAAAAATTATATTATATATGATTATATGGCCAGGTCCGGATTAGATAGATTTTTAAAAGTAAACCTATGACCTAATTCAATATAACGGGTTAATCAAGATCATAGTCTGTATCCAGTCTGATAACTTCTCAATCCGATAAAAAATGAGTTGGATCAGATGGGTGAATGGGTTAGACAGGTTAACGAATTTTTGTAGAGACCTAGCTAAGAGGGAGGAGGTTTCTGGATACATTAGTAGGTGGAAACATAACTCACCTCCACTTAATTCTTATTAACACGTTCATTATTTCCAGTGAATCTCGAAATACAATGCGCTTCTTCCCAAATGACGCCAAGTGAGGTGTCAGTATTCATATTAAGCGTGCGAATACCTTCTTCGTGTTCTTGTTCAATGGAAGAGAGAATATTAGAAACCTGATCAAAGGTGAGGTAATTTGGATGGTGCCATCAATCGGCACAATTATTATAAGTGCTTGCTGTGCATGCATACATATATGATATATAGCTGCAATTTTATACTACGAAGAGGCAAGTGTCTGGCAAAAGTTCACTGATAAGGAGCAAAGCAATCATCTGTCTAGCCTGATTAATAACCACTAGCTATATACTCACGCGTTGCAGCAGAATTTTTTATTTAAACATTAAAATATTATAAAATAAAAAAATTCACATTTATTTAATATTAAATTATAAATTCACCAAATTATAGAGAAAATGTATAATAATAGTATAGATTATCCAGTGGAGAGTGGACCAATTCCCAATCGCGACTGATCAAGCATCCGAATTAGGAAAGAAATGGCGACAACCTTGTAATCATAGAAAAGCCCATTATTGCATATCTCAACGCATAACAGCTCATAAGGCCCAATACAGAATCTAATATCCCGGCCCACAATAAGAAATAATTCACCTGCCACCCACTGCTCTACAAGCCTATATAAGTACAAAACCCTAGCAATTTTAAGCTTCCATAGTCGATCTCGTCTTCAAAACCGATTCGTCGCGCCGCCGCCTCCATTTGCGCTTGTCGCCGATCTTACAGCCGAAGACGCAACCATGGGTCGCATGCACAGTCGTGGAAAAGGTATCTCCGCATCAGCTCTTCCGTACAAGAGGACTCCGCCTAGCTGGCTCAAAATTTCTTCTCAGGATGTATGCTCTCTTCCTCTCAGATCTATTTCTTTGTATTCTCGTTTGTTGGCTGTGATTGTTAGGTTTTTAGTTTGTTTTATTTACCAATGCGGTGGACTTTTTATTTCTTTTTGTAATTCATGACCTTGTTTGCCAACCGTTACCTATTTTCTTAGATTCGAGCAATTATAAGATATCCGAATTAAAACACTAATAGGTGCTTTGAGGAATTCTTATGTGTTGAACAGAACAAATTTCTGATAGATATTTTCGTCCCAAAGCGAACATTTCATTAAAATGTGGAATTTCTGGATCAACTGATATTATTGTCGAAAAGAAAGATGTCAAGGCAATGAGGATTATGATGATTATTAATTATATACAAATTTTAGGTGGAGGAGAGCATCTACAAGTTTGCCAAGAAGGGCATGACTCCATCTCAGATAGGTGTGATCCTTCGTGACTCACACGGAATTGCTCAAGTAAGGAGTGTGACCGGAAGCAAGATCCTTAGGATCCTCAAGGCCCATGGTATGGTTCTCAATTTTTTTATTTTGTTCCTGAAACTGTTTGTTTTTGGTATTGTAAGTACAAGAGTAAAAATTACCATGTAGTTGTAACAGAAGCAACTTCCATGTAAACTAAATTTGCCTCTTTTAATATATGTCAGAATTATTATATCATATTAATCATGTTTTTTTATAGTATGATGTTTTCATAAAGTATTGTCAGAGATACTCTTGTTGCTTCTGTTTCGTTGCTTCACAAGAGTAATGATTACCATGTAGTTGTAACAGAAGCAACTTCTATGTAAACTAAATTTTCCTCTTTTAATATATGTCAGAATTACTATATCATATTATTTGTCATGTTTTTTTATAGTATGATGTTTTCATAAAGTATGTCAGAGATACTCTTGTTGCTTCTGTTTCGTTGCTTCATGTAATAATCTTTTAAAGAGAGAAAGCTCTCTAGTTATATTGTTTTACCATCTATCTTGTTAAATTAGCAGCCTGAATTTGAATATGCTTACCAACTTTTAGTAATAATCATAAACAGGGTTGGCACCTGAGATCCCAGAGGACCTTTACCACCTTATTAAGAAGGCGGTAGCTATTAGGAAGCATTTGGAGAGGAACCGCAAGGACAAGGACTCCAAATTCAGGCTCATTCTTGTTGAGAGCAGGATCCACCGCCTTGCCCGCTACTACAAGCGCACCAAGAAGCTTCCTCCTGTCTGGAAGTAGTAAGTGCCTTTCCTGTTCCATTTTCTTTCTTACCTTCTTTCCTTAGTTGTTCTGTAATTCTGATTTGCCTAATTTTATTTATTATCTTAGTTATTGATTCTTTAGAAATGGTCGGAGTACATGTTTGCTTTAGTAGGTTTTGATCCTTTTTAGGGTATACAGTCAACAAATTGACGTGCTCAAATTTGGTCTCTGCACGAAGGCCTGTGGAATTTGTGGTCTTTTATTGTTGTGGCTGTAGTTAACAATGATTGTTAGGATGTTTTCATTGTATCTTTTTAGTTTTTACTTGCATTTTCCCCTCTTGTTAGGTTAACAAAACTAGTGTAAGTATCTATGTATAATTGTTACCACAATTTTATTTTTTACAATTTTTAACTTATATTTCTACTGCATTGTTTTCACAGTGAGTCCACCACCGCGAGCACCCTTGTAGCTTAAGCTGATCTCAGGAGATTGTGGTTCTTATTTGAAGAGCTTTTCAGATTTTGTTTATTTATGCGAAAGTCTTCGTGTTAGAGGAGTCAAAACAGACCTTTTTTGTGATTGTGTTTTCGAACTTAGTTACTGTCAAGTACATTTTGAATTAGCTCTTGATTAACTTGTGCTCATGTCTTCCATTGCATTCGTTGCACAATTCATGCAGAATTTAGTGAGTTGCCTTAATGCGTAGCTAACTAATTGACAAGGCAAACTGTAGGCAAATGAGCAATTTGAGCTGGGGACCGTTATCCGTTATTTATTGTTGCTATATTTCTATGGAAATTACAATAGAAATGTAGAATTGGTTTCAGAAATTTGACAATCAGATCTTAGCATTGGACAGACTTGGCAGTATGCTTGAACAGTTATTGATGCTTCCAAAATGTGCAAAAAAATGTTATGAACTTCTTGATATTTCTCGCTCTTTGAGAAAAAAAGAACTTGATAGTTATGTCATCTATATCCATGAATTTGTGTGGGTATCCAAGTTAAATAAAAATATCCTTTGATAAATAAGTATACATATAAATAAGAATAACCTATAATAAATGATATATATATTATATTCATATAAATATAAATATTCTTTAACTTGAATACTTATATATATTTATGGATATAGATGACATAATAAATGATATATATTCTTCTCACTCAGCGATGTTGTGTACCATCCTCGTATCTGAAGAAAGTTTGAATTCATCTGTTGGTTCTCTTAGAGAATCTAGATTATATTGTCAAATTGATTGTAATTTTGATAAGTGATGGATGCATAGAATATATAAAATTAGATAAATTTTGTTAGTTTTCTTTGACAAATCATGTCAGCCCATCATTTATTGCTTTTTAGTGAACTTTTTTTTACAGGCATATTATTTGACATTGTCAGTGATGTTTTATTTTTTTCATCAAAAATTATTATCTATTCAAAATGATGTATCAATTTGAATTAGCTTTTATTCTACTAACTCAATAAAAAATTGATTTAGTTATTGCTTCAAACATTATGTCTGTGACTATACCATGCTCATGTACAGTCCAAATGTGATAGTGTTATATGCGATACAATAGAAATAAAATGATTCATGATACAGATACAATTCAGTGTTGCTTTTACCTTCGATGTTTTGAAGGGAAAAGAAGAGTTCCGATCCTGGTGAGGAAGCGTTTTTCCCCCTTTTCTTGGTATTTCTTTTATTATTTCGACGATCAATGTAACTGTACGTATTCTTATTACAGCCGATCAGTTGAGGGGCTGTTGAACCATTGAGGAAAAAGTTGGAAAAAAAGAGACGACAGCGATATCAAATAAAGAAAAGAGATTTTTTATACTTTAACTTCTATATTTCATTCTATATCTTAACTATCTTAACTAAATTAATTATTTTTTAATTATTATTCAATTTGAATTTGACAGAAAAATAAAAAAAATACGAGTAACATATTTGACCCGTTTGAACCAAAACTCTAATGATATCTCCTTCATCTTTGAGAGTTACCTTTAATGCTATATATCGTTGGAAAGCTAGCGACGAGGAGAACACAATGACCTAAATTACACATTAAATGGATCAAAGATTTGAGAGAAATCAAAGGAGAAAATATTTCGGTTAGAAATTCGATTAGAGCAATTTAGTGCGAGTGAATCTCAATTGATTAATCAAATATTTTCTAAGACAAGGAGATGATATGTGAAGCTTTAAGCAAGTTCTCTAATGTTTTAAGTGTTTGAATCACAATTTCACTTCTCATGCACAAAGAGAATGTGTTGAAATTCATATTTTGAAACTCGGTTGATCGAGAAGTGAAACTAAATCAATTTATGAGAGTAAGATGATAAAATTTAAGTATTCATTCGAATGAATTGTTTGAGAGATAAAAGTGAACACAAGAAAGATATTTTATTATACTAAATATATGTGCGTCGGACTTAGTATAATATGTATAAAGACTTAATTGTATTAGGTATAAAATATTATTATACAAACTATAAAGACTTGATCGTAATATTAAGAATTGAGATTGAAGAAACTTCAACACAAAATTAACAAAAACTATATTGTTTGTACTAATAAAAATTAAGACTAAACTATAAATTATATTTTGAATGATATATTAATATAAATTTTAGTTAGTAAATATACACTACATATTGAAGCGTGTATGTAATATATATTTAGATTTATTTGTAATAGTAAAAATTAAGACTAAACTATAAATTATATTTTGAATGATACAATAAGATGTGTTATGATAGATATTAAGAGTTATTTATATTAAATATTAAACTTTTTATCATAATTATTTTAAAAATATTATTTTATGTTACATATCTGTTATATATTCTTGACAATATTATGACTTAATGATATGATATATAAAGATAATTTTTATTATTTATTGAGATTATTTTTTTATAACTATAAGTTATAAGGTCTTAATATATTAAAAAAATACTAAATATAAATTTATCAATTATAAGGCTTTAGTTAAGATAATAAGAATATCTATATTTAGAAAATATTATAAAATTTTAAATCTTTTAAAGTAAAATATGTTTTATTAATCAGTATTAAGAATTTAATTGTTAAGTCTTAAGATAAGAACTATTAGATATAGAGATTTGACTCTAGAGTGTTTGATAAATATTTTTTAAATTATATATTATTCAAATTAAAAGTAAGATTTATGTTAATATATATTAAAAATATCATATGAATGATCTTAAAATTTCTGATGCTAAATTTTAAGACTTTATTTATGAGATTTTATATTGAATATAAATTAAGTATTATTTTAGGTAAAATTTATTAAGACTTTATTTCTTAGTTGTTACATTAGATATAAAGATTTGGTTTAAATAATGTTCAATAAATATTTGAGATTTTTTATATCCTTTAAAACTAAAAAAAACTTATAGCATTATGTATTAAGACATTATATGATAGTCCTTAAAATTTTAAATATTAGATATTAAGATTTTGAATATCATCAATAGAACGATCTAGAGAGTTTCAAAAGAGCCGTTATTATTTAATGAGTAGTTTGACTTTATTGGATGGTTGTTTCTACCTTTGTGTAACAACAAACATTATATCCTTATTGTTATCGGCTTATTAGAGATAGAAATTTAATTGTATAATTTTTTTGATATTCAAATAAGAGAGTAAATAATTATTGTTGACTTAGATTTTAAGACATTATAGTTTATGAATATAAAATTATTCATATCCTAATGGACGTTCAAATATAAATTTGAAGTTCAAAATTATGATTTATAATATTGGGTATTAAGACATCATTTTTTTGTGTTAGGATTTGGAACATTCGATTTTAGCACATTAAAGTTTAGGTATATATACTTATCTATATCCTGATGGATGCTCAAATATAAATTTTAAGTTCAAAATATGATTTATAATATTAAATATTAATACATCGTATTTCTCGTGTTAAGACTTGAGATATTTAGTTTTAAGATAATGAGGTTCAAGTATAAATACTTATTAATATCCTGATTGTCGTCCAAATATAAATTTTAATTTAAAATATAATTTATAATATTAGATATTAAGTCGTCGTATTTCTCTTGTTTAGACTTGAGACATTCAATTTTAAGACATTAATGTTCATATATAAATACTTGCCTATATCTTGATTGTCGTTCAAATATAAATTTTAAGTTTAAAATATGATTTGATATATTAGATATTAAGACTTTGTTTCTCCAGTATTAAGACTTGGGACTTATGATATTAAGACTTCATTGATCATCCACAGACAGATGGTCTGTTGATGTTCAAGAACGTGGTTAACGATTTTTTCAATTGGAGTACAGATCTAAGGGACAATTAGTTGGTCTCTAAAGAAAAGATCGAGTGAAAAAAAAAAGGGAAGAAATTGCCAAAATTATGAAGTTGCTAATATATGGCCAATGAAATTTTAAAAAGATATAAAAAATCTTGAAAATAAAAAAATATTGATATATATTTTTTAATTTATATCAAATTTTAAAATATTGATATATATTTTTTAATTTTTAATATTTTTTAATTTAAAAATATTGATATACTTAGACTTTCATTTGTCCCTCGATGACCACTGAGATTTCATTTTTTTCGATCAAAATACTCTGTTAGTTTTTTCATCCAGAACTAATAAAAAAATCACAGATATTTAGATAAGAGGCTGAAGTATTAATGACTCATGTATTTAAATAAGTGATTTGAATAATTAGATAAATTAATTAACTCAGATATTTAAATAAATAATTCAAATATTTAGTTAAATAATTTAGGTATTTTAATAAATAAAGCACTCACATATTTAGATAAATAACATAAATATTTGAACATCCAATTCAACAAACCGGTTAAACCGTTATCCAGTGGACCAATTCCCAGTTGCAACTGATGAAGCATCCGAATTAGGAAAGAAATGGCGACAATAAGGCCCAATAAAGCATATGTCAACGCGGCCTAACCTTGTAATCTTCTAAACGCCCATTATTGCATATCTCAATGCACACCAGCTCATAAGGCCCAATAAAGCATCTCAAGTCGCGGCCCAAAATATGAAATAGTCAGATCTAAATATACTTTAAACCCAAACAACCCAGAACAAACAGCTCTGCTCCGCTCGCGCCCAGCTCTGGACTCTCGTAAGGCATTAACTCGTCTCCCACTCGTGCTCCAACACCCGCCACCCACTGCTGGTCCGCATCTGCTCTCTAAATTTTTGTTTTTCCGACTTCGCGCTCCTCTCTAACATCTAAAGTCCCAAAAAAAAATCAGGGGGATCTATCAGAAAGGAGCAGCACGAAAGAACAAAAATTAGGAGAGCAGCAAATTTCAATCCACCCACTGCTATACAAATACAAAACACTAGCAATTTTAAGCTCTCGCTAGCTAGGTAGTCGATCTCGTCTTCAGAACCGATTCGTCGCGCCACCGCCTCCGTTCGCGCTTGTCGCAGATCTGACAGCCGAAGACGGAACCATGGGTCGCATGCACAGTCGTGAAAAATGTATCCCCGCATCAGCTCTGCCGTACAAGAGGACTCCACCTAGTTGGCTCAAAATCTCTACTCAGGATGTATGCTCTCTTCCTCTCAGATCGATCTGGTTGTTTTCTCGTTTGGTGGCTGTTTGTAATTCATGTCCTTGTTTCCTAACCGATGCCTGCTCGGGAGAGAAAAAGAGAGTGCTTAGCCGATTTGGTAAATCTCATATGCCCTTGCGGATTTTCATTTTAATCTCCTATGCCGCGATTGACTCGAATCGTTCTAGCGTTTCTTTAATTTTCCTTTTCTGGCGATGCTGTGTTTTTGTTGGCGATTCCTTTATTCTTAGATTAGAGCAATTATAAGATATCCGAATTAAAACCCTAATTGGTGCTTTACGGAATTCTTTTGTGTTGAACAAAACCAATGTCTGATAGATATTTTTTACTCAAAGCGAACATATCATTAAAATGTGGAAGTTCCGGATCAATTGAAATTATTCTCGAAAAGAAAGATGTCAAGGCAATGCGGATAGTGAAACCCATTGTACGTCTGTATCCGTTTAGACCCCTCTTCTTCTCAAAACAGTTTCTCACACCAAACGTGGACTCTTTCTCTGGCACATTCCACCTCTCTCCGTGCAATTCTCTCTCGGCTCTCTTCTTCGCGTCGCTCTCCGATCTCTCCCTCCTCTCGTGACTCTCTCTTCACCTTATCCCTTACTCTCCATTTCACCATGGAGTCTAGCTCCTATTCCTCACAGCGCTCGAAGCATTTCTCTTCGATGGCTCATGCATCCAAACGTGGGTAAGATCACTAAATGAAGCTTTGTTTGTATGTTCCTATAAATTGATTGAATGCTCTCAGGTTTTGAATATCATCATCTGTTTTTTTTTTTTTTTTTTTTTTTTTTGCTTTTAGCGGCAGGGGAAGGGGAAGAGGGGGCGGTGGTAAGTTCACGCAAATTCTTATTATTGTATAGCTGGGAGCTAGGAATTATTGACCAGGATTGTTTGCAAACTCAGGTTATTAGGTTTAATTTGCAATAGATCTCAAATCATGCATTTGCAACTCATTTTTTCCATTGACTATATACTATTCAAACGTAAAAACACATCTGCAGCAGTATCTGATTACACTGATAGTCAAAAGTTGACTTATGCTTGGGAATGGACAAAATTGTTATTATAAAATTAAGTCGAATTAAGATGTTGTTAGTGTTTCTTTGGAAATCCGTCAACTACATTCCGGTATGCTTTCACTGAGATACTTGTAAGTGAAATCATAATTTATTAAAGCTTTCATAGAAATGTTTATCATAGCTTTCACTGGAATTAACCCAAGGAGTTTATCAGACTTTCAGTAGTCCTGTTGAAATCCTCTTTGTACCAGCTGTTGCTACCAAAGACTTTGGTACATCTGCACCAGCTTATCCAGGGAGCCGAAGAAAATTCATAATAGAAGACTGGGAGAAGTATAGAATTTGGCGGCACACTAACCTATATTGTGTGGGGATTGAAGTATGAAGTTTCAGTTCTTGAAAGGCTACTGAGAGATCTCTCTATTGTTTCTTCTTTAAGTTCATTCAAATGGAGAAGCATTAAATAAAATAGTACTTTTAAACTTTATCCCAGAACAAGGATTTTGCGACACATGGCATCTGAGCTGAAGTTGAATATAAGGAGTGATGGATATGTGCCAGTTGATGATTTATTGGAACTCAACTTACAAACATTTGCTAAAATTCCTTTGAAATCCCATAGCGTGGAGGAAATTAAGGAGGTAAATATCTAACCTTTTTGTTACTATTATTTATATCTTAATTGTACTAAATTACTAGTTACTCATGGTGTTGTGTTACTATATTCTTTGCCATGAAAAAGGCTGTTAGGAGGGATAACAAGCAAAGATTTAGTATTTTGGAGGAAGACGGTCAACTTTTTATTCGTGCAAACCAAGGGCACACTATAAAGGTCTCTTTTCTCTTTGCTTATTTTTTTCTTCACTTGGAAAGCAATTGATCTAGACATATCTACTGCAATACTTGGACAATCGAGAGGGATGCTTTGCAGTCGGGTTAAAACTTTTTTTATCTTCTTTTTGTCTGCTTGAAATCTGGCCTTAATTAAAATGAGTTTGTATGGGATAATTAGCATCTAGTTGTTAACTTGTATAATTGATATCTAGACAAAAATAGATCACCTTTATTCAGAGGCAATTACCTTGCTAAATTTTTTGTCCATTCCTGTTTTATATTTAGGCTGTTGAATCGGAGCACTTGTTGAAACCCATTCTATCAGCTGAGGAAGCTCCAGGTAAACTTAAACAAAAGCAAATCTTAGTTATGCAATTTCAGGAGTCAAATATCTCATGGGCCCTTTTAAATCTCACAGTATGCGTGCATGGAAGTTACAAGAGAAATTTAGAATCAATATTACGATCTGGACTGAAACGGATGGAAAGACTACATGTACACTTCTCAAGTGGTTTACCAACTCATAGTGAAGTAATTAGTGGTATGTTTTAGATATTTTTAACAATCCTTTGTGATTGATAGGGTCTGAACTGTTGTGTACTACCACTGAAAATTTACTGCAAACAAGGTTCACTGAGCTAAAAAACTATGCTTGGTACATATGGGATGCAAAAGTGTTGCTTCTGCTGATTTTAACCTGTATAAGATGGTCTATGTAGCAGCGCCTGCCAAAGTTGGTATTTCACCATGGTACATAAAAATCATATATCTGGTTTTTACTTAGGTATGCGAAGAGATGTCAACATCTTGATCTACTTGGATGTTAAGAAAGCTTTGGAAGGTAATTTCCTATATGGATTTGTTTTTTGTAGTTGTATGTTTCATCTCTGAAGCTAATGGATGTTCTATTACCTTTTTTTGGTTAGATGGAATGAAGCTGTATGTCTCTGATAATAAGGTAATTCTCACTGAGGGTTTTGATGGAGTCGTGCCAGTCAAATATTTTGCAAAGATAGAGACATGGCCAAGAAGAGAGTCGGTGACTTTACAATGCTTGTGACAGATTATGAAGGTGCATGCACATGTATTTGGGAACCCATAGGCGAAGCTGATTTGCCGAGAAAGATTTTTCATAAATCGAAACTAGGAAAAAGGTTATTTCAGAATGTGGAAGATGGTTGTGTTTTAGGAATCGGTTTTGATGTGTTAGCATATGAACAGTGTGGGTCTGCACAAGGTAAGCCCTCCACTAGAGTGGAAACAAGATCTTTAATGGACGTGATGGTACTCTCTATCGCTTTTTGAAGCAGCAGAAACAAAATCATAAATTTTTGTTTGTTATCAGACAACTGCACTTTTTTTAAATTCCAGGACCTTTTTTCTTTCCTTTTTTTGAGAGCAGAAGGAAATGGGGTGGATATTAATATGGCATAGTGTTTGGTACAATATTATTCAAATAATAATTAATTGGACATTTGTACCCTTTCAAATGTTTTTTAGCCATTATCTATTTATCTTATAGATGAACCCAAATGGCGAAAAAAAGATCAGAAAGATTAGACAAGTAGATGAGATTGCATGTATTACTTTAATGTCTTGATCGTTTTGACATAAATTTGAATTGTATCGATTAAAAATTTCTAGAGTAAATGTATAACAGGTGATGTTTGTCACAATACAATCAATGTTACACTGTAGATATCATTAAGCCTTCAGCATAGACTCATTTTTGTCCTCGAAACAGAAAGGCGCATAGGCTTCTTAGGTCATCTTTCGAGCAGTAAATTACCTGTGTTAATTTCTCCAATATTTTTGTTTCTTATTCAACCAGAAACGCTCTTTTTAAGAACCAAAATAACCTTTTCTTTGTTTTGCTCTTTGTAGCTGAAGCATAGAATCATCACTCGAGAATGAACAATTTGGTACGAGCAATATGCAAAATTCACTTTTCTTATAATTTATGATTCACGCTCACAAAGCACAAAAATAATTCTCATCCCTAGTTTAGCTTCTCGGTTACAGAGGAAAAATCTTCGATTCCTCTAACATATTGCAAACTTCTGTAGAACAAAGTAATCAGGGTGCAACCGGATTTGCTTATAGTTGCACATCAGCACATGCCGCTAGAGAAAATGACATGGCCATCCTGTGGTCATCATAGGTGTCAACTGCTGCTAATTTTTAGCTTCTCAGGAGGGGTGATGATGCAATAATGAGGACCTACTGTTGCACCCAACTAATTAAAAAGAATTGTAAACTGAATATTTAGAAAAGTTGATCAACATCGAAAAACATGTCATATAAAAAATATGATTACAGGAGTACATGCATAAAGCGTAGATTATTATAGCCTCAGGATCTTTTGTAGAAATAAGTATCGTAAGGCCCATTTTATCTACTGAGACATTTTTACACGGACACGTCTAACAGTCTAAAATATTCAAGTCATAGACAACTTCAACCAAAGTTGCACAGCCAAGTTACTTTATCATCATTAGGCGACGCCAAAGAGCTCTTAGAAAACATGGAATAGAGGTCAATATTTCAGGTAGCAACTAAATATCAACAAGTTCGTTCACGGTCAAGGTCCACGATAGTCAGGAGTAGGCACTTCTATCAACACAAGCATCAGATTAGCTTAAATTATGTGCTATACAAGCACATAACCATGCGATGCAAGACTAGCACAGAAATAGATAATTCACAACACAAGGAAATTCCTATTACATAATGTAAACAGTAACAACATAAGTGCATAATCTTCTTTGAAGCATCAGTAGCTTTCTTGCCACAGAGTTGAACCACAACTTCTCAACGCCCATGTATTAAGAAAACACAAGCTTTCAAATGATAATGTGCAATACAAATGAAAAAACAACAAAATTACACCCCCCATACTCCACTCAGAAAAAACTATAACAAAGAAACTTATTAGATCAGACAGTATGCATCATTACCAACATGACTAGATCTCAACAGCTAACCCACTATATCCTTCTTTGAGGTCAGTGACAAGGCATGATCCATACAAGACCAATCTAAAATGGACATCCCAGTCAAACTAGGATTAGTAAATGAAAGCCACACAGTTGTGCTGCTGCCAACATTTATGATAATAATACATCAAACTTCTAGTTAAGCCCAAGCACCGCCTCTCGCGACACAGCACCACCCATTATGCTATATTATCACTTCTAATCTTCTTATATAACAACAATGTTTTAGTATTTACTACCTCCCATGTTAAACGTAGCAGTCCATATTTCAGATGTTGTCAAGTCTAAGGGTTACTGTCACAGATGGAAAGCACACATGTTGTTGCCATGACCTTCATTTTTTTATAAATCAGAAGGAAAATTTCACTACAATTTATTTTTGAGGGTTGAAACTTGAAATTTCTTTGTATATCAGAAAAATTACCAGTTTTCTGGAATCTATCTGATCGCTAGGGAATGTGCTTGAAGATTTGTTATTTCACCAAACTTCTCCAGTGCCTCCTCCCCTCCCTCCAGTGCGCTCCAGACCAGATCTCTCAATTCTGCATGCCCCTGGCTCTTCAGCACTAGATCATATGCATACCTCATCACCTTGCTAACATATGCTGCCTCACCTTCCCCTTCACTCTCTTCAAATTGCATCTGGCTATAATTCCTCTTCCTTGCAGATTTTGACCATCTCTTTATGATATACCTCTGTGGGATGTGACGCACATTTTTCACACTCATGGCCTTGAGAGAATGCGAGCAGAGGATACCCATGGTCTCAAATTTTTTGCAGTCACACGACACCTGTACTGGCTCTGAGGTGTCGAGCATGACAGTGTACGACTTTGAACCCCGTCCCTGGTTGGTACACTCAAACCGGTATAATGTCCCGCCGAGTGGGATCTCCTTGAAAAATGTGGCGCCACGACCATCCAGAAACTCGAGCTCAAATAGTTTATATATCTTGTAGGTTTACTCCTTGGCAGCATGGTTTAATACATCACTATGCCGAATTGCACACATAATTGGTTTCTGAGCATTGTGCAAGTCCTCTTCATATTCCTTCTCTCTCCAGTCTTCTGTCAATTTGTCCACAGAGAGAGCACACTTCTCCAGTGGGCCCTGTCTTGTCAGTAATTCCATCTAGAACATTGTTCATGGTCTCAGTGCGCTAGAACATTGTTCATGGTCTCAGTGCGCTGGTCCCATTCAATGCCTCCATATGCATCTTTGTTAAGAGCCGTGCACCACTTGGCTCGCATCTTGTACAAGTTGTTTTGCCACTTGTGACCTTGTAGTTTAAACTCCTTGAGCATGGTGGACCAGGTCTCTTCAAGTTCAGCATCAGAGTCACATCCGTGTAAGCACTTGTTGAACATTTTGTGAAAGGCTTTCGAGTCATTCAGGTTAAGAGAGCCAAGATGAGGTGTGAGGTTTTTGTGTATGTACCGCTGATATATCCGGTGCTGAGTGTTGGGAAGCACCTCTTCTATAGCTTTCACCATATTCAGATTTTGATCAGTAAATATTGACTTTGGTGCATGATCACCCATCAATTACAAAAATGATCTAAATAGCCATGCAAATGACTCAACTTTGTCATCCAATAGTAGCGCACAGCCAAACATTATGTTTTGCCAATGGTGATTAACCCCAATAAAAGGCGCACATATCATGTTATACTTATTGAGCCTCAAAGTGGTATCAAAAACAACTACATCACCAAACAAATCATAATCAATCCTGCTCCTACCATCTCTCCAGAAGAAATTACACATGTGGCCACCTTGGTCTAGTTGTACATCCCAAAAGAACATGCCATCTTCATTTGCTTTGGTCTTAAAAACATTCACCAGACACTACGACTCAGATCCTTCAATGAAAACTAGCTTTACAATTTGCTTCACCTCTTGTTGGGTTGGTTGTTGCATGGAGTATGATGGTGATGACCCATAATTAATGGCCTGAAAAAGGGGGCTTGTCATCAAGTCGATTAGCCGTTGTCGGCCTGCTGTGTGCGACCTGGCAGACCTTAACAAATGCCTTTCTTCAGGTTTAACCAAGGGATGATTGTGCTCTTTCACCATGTGTACCACTCGCCAATTCCCTTCTTCGTCTACCCAGAACCGTACCATAGCCTTGCAATTTGTGTGGGTGTGGGGGTCTTTATAATCAGCCTCAGTTAGTTTGTCACTATCCCTTACCCCTTCCTTGGAGCAGTAGTAATCCTTGGTACAGATATTTTTTGTACCGACATAGTAGTATTGCTTTCCTTTGCGGACACTAAAAACCCATTTTGTGGCCATATTCACAATATAACCTATGAGCCTCTTCTTCACTTTTCACCATTTTGCTCGTCAACTCATTTTCATCTGATTCTTTAGGGGCATGGATAGGTGTCGCAGGCTCGTCCTTTTGTTCAATCAGTGCGGATTCTTCTATTGGCGGGATCTCATTTCCTTTCTCGGCTGTATCTTGACTTGTGGTTTCATCTCTTTCGACCTCTTGAACAATCTCTTCTACATTTTCAGCTGGTTGTTCATCGTCTCTATTCCTCTCTTCTTCAATGATCATGGAGTTACCATTGGGCTCTTCAATGTCAGTGCTCTTGGTCATTGCTGTAATTAATAAGAGAAAAAATTAACAATTGAAGTACTCCTTTTTTTTTTTTTCCAATTGCACGATAAAGTAAATGATTTTTATAAAAGTGAATCCAAAAGGGAAAAGCTACGATAGCACAAATTCATTGATTGAACATGGTATCATAATATGTAAAGTTGCAGGAAGTTTTATGGATTTGAGCTTGAATCTAGTTAACGCTTCAAGACTAAACTGGTGAAAATGACTTCTCCTAAAAATATAGCGTAAAGTGCCCTCCCATAATTCCCAAAACTATTTGTGAAAATTTCAGGTTTCGTACCAATGGGGTATACAATATGTGCTTATTTGAGAGTTTGTCCTAATACAAAAGACCTTTGAATCTACCTTTGTCAACAGAGAAAGGACATCAGGTATCTCTTCCAATTCTTGTATTCTTTTTTATTTAACACATAGTTAAAAAGCACGCTTCTGTGTTCAGAACTATTACTATGGTCTGCTCCATCCTTGAAATTCTGTTTCCAGGGTAAATTCTATCAAACTTCTATCATATTTTGTGTGAAATGGTCAGGAAAGAATCTTCACCAACAAGCTCCCATTTTCTGTTTCATCTATTATCCAAAAACAGTGTTATTTTTCTATAAAAAGGACGATTAAACACAGAATTCACAGTTGAATACTTGGGTCGCAGACTTAATTTGACTTAATTACATTTAACTTCTAATTTCTTAATCCTGCTCTAAACAAAAGAAACTTAAAAGGCAAGAAAAATCAGTTTATATGTTGGAGAATCCAGTCCCCAGAACTCTTGCTTTCAGAACCTTTAAGTTTCGGTTCAACTTCTAAGAGAAACTATTCTAGAAAGTTGAAATCAGAACCCGAGTCAGAAAAGCCAGAACAGAAAAAATAACGGAATGTAAGAGTTATAGAGATGATCAGTAGCGGCGACAAGTCAGAGATTACTTACTTCAGTTCGGTTTTTGCGTTGCGATGTCTGAGAAGGGGAGAGAGGCGAGTAGAGTTAGGATTTGCACGGGAGGGGAGAGAGGAGAGCGGAAGAGGGCAGGAGGGTTGAGTCGGGTCGAGAGGAGAAGCTGGAGAGAGGTGTGGGCTACTGGGCTGACGGCTGTGCCATGTTGCGTCCTCAATTTTACTGAATAAATAGGATTAGCTGTGCTACTGTCTATGTGATTCTGTATTTCAGCCTTAAAAAAATAGAAATATATATATATATATATATTATTTAACAACTTTAATAAAAAATAATTTTATATTAAAAATAAAAAAATAATTAAAAAATTTGAAAAAAGAGACTTATACTAAATTTGTTATTTATAGAATTAGACTGTGATGTTGGTATAAGTATTTATATTATAAGAAGTCAAATATTTTTTGAAAAAGAAAAAAAAGAAGTATCGCATCGCTCTCGCTCGTAGCCGACTTACTTCTTCCTCGTCGAATTCAAACAACAAATAAAAAATCAGAATCACAAAACAAGAAGCTCCAGAGTAAGTCAGTGCTCTAGAGAATCACAAAACAAAAATAATTTATGGGAGGAGAAGCGAAGAAGGAGACAGAAATGAAGAAGCTGAAGTGTTCACTTGTTCCTCTAGGCTTTGAAGAGGTGTTTCAATTAGTGCCTCCTATCAAAATGGAACTGGTGGTATCAACACCGGTTGGTCCAACACGGGTTGAACTGGAGCCGAACCATGGTCAGTTCACGGTCCAACCTGTCCGACCGTCCGGTTCTCCATGAAGATACTGAAGGAACCATCTTCTTGGGAAGAGCAGAATGGAACCTCTATGAAAGATGAATGTATTTTTTGCCATAAATTAAAGGGGTTTGACCAACTCCTTTGCATCCAAGAAGAGAAGGTGGTTAGAGAACCAGGCAATGCTAACAAGTCCGGAGTTTTATATGCTCATGAAACATACCTCAACTGGTGTTCTAAAATTTATTTTGAAGGCGACAACATCATGAATTTAAAGAGTGAAATTAGACGCGCTTCTAGACTCACATGTGCCGAATGTGGCCTCAAGGGGGCGGCTCTTGGTTGTTATATTGAGAAGTGCCGAAAGAACTACCATCCACCTTGTGCAAATCAAGTTAAGGGGTGTCGTTGGGATATAGTTCACTACAACATGTTATGCTCGGACCACGCATCTGAGAAATTGCTCTGTGATATAGATATGACAGCTTAAGTGGGCAGGAAAGGTATAATGGATAGATATTTATTAATTCATGCTTTAATAGTAATTTTGAGACGCTTATTAGTTCATTTTGTGATAAAAAGCAAGTATGTGTAGATGTTTATTACTGTTGTTTTGTTCTAATTAGAGGTGTGGGCTTCAAATTATGATACTTTTGATAATATAGGTAAGACTATGTTTTGTTTGTTACTCCATTCATGGATTAGCTGAATATTATGCTTACATAGTAGTAACTTTTATGTAAATCCTCAATATACTAGGGTGTGATATCAAAAAACAATTTATTTCAATATGAAACATGTGGTATATTACCACTTTTCTTCGATCGTAAGAAGTCAAAATTGATTTGAATATTTATTTTTTGCACCTTCTTAGTAAGTCAATAAAACGGCAGCGCTAACATTTGAGTTCAAGAGTTTGTAATTTACCGAATAGGTTATCAAGTGTTGAGTTGAGAATTTTCAGATAGCATAGTTGGTAATTCTGAAGACAAAGATAGATCATGAAATAAAAAAATATTCATATTGATTTTTTTTTACATATTTTTCAATGTGAACGAAATATGTTCAACAAAATGGAGAGTGATCAATCACTGTACAATGTTATAAAAAATAATCTTGGCGGCTGAATTATCGAAGTTGACAAAAAAAATCGACACACATATAAATTTGGAGAGGGTTTTGCATTGTTAAACTATTGACAAATACAATTAAGTAGCTATTTTCCAATTAATCGTCTATTTTTTTCCTAATGAATTATTATGAGTTTTTGATATAATTTTGATTCAATCAGTTAAAAACACAACATAAGCCTGATATGAACATAGTGAAAATGACACTCTAGAACCATCTTATCTAGAATTATTTATACCTGTCCTTTTTCTTTTCCCGCCTGGATGGGCATCAATTTTTTAACTTATTTTTATAATTTTTATTTTTTAATAAATAATCCATAATAAAATTAAAGTGATTTAAATCATCTTAAAGTAGTGATGTCTAATAATAGTGAAGTATATAGATGAAATAATTTGTATAACAAAATATTGAAAGAAAGAAAATTTGATGACTTAACTTTAACCATCTACGAAGATACTTTAACTGTACCCCACATTAAATTACTTCTATTTGATGTTTTTAGATGCTTACTATTAACAAACATAGTAATAGTATTTTAGATTTTAATAATATTTTTTGAAAAAAAATATTGCTTTGTGTTATGTTCAATATTGATTGATGTACTGATAATATATTATATTTTAATAGATATTCGACAATGATGGATCAATTTACACATTAGATATGTAACCATTTTAAATATAATACACAATGCAAATCTAGTAAATTATATATACCTACAGTCTACAATTATTGCACGGTCTTTGTATCAATATTATTTTTTTGTACACCACAAAATTGCTATAAATTTGTATGCATTATAAATTACTATGGATTGTAAAATTATATGATTATATAATCTCACAAGTATACACATATATAAAAAGAGAAAGTTAAAAGATCTTGAAATTAAGGAAACATATTCTCTAGTTAGATCCATAAAAAATATGTCCTATATATACAAAAATATGTTCATATATTAGAAATAAATATATTTACGCAAAGTAAGTGCATAATTATAGTAATTAATAAGCCAAAATGATTTTATAAAATAATAAGCATAAGGTTCCCTTCTATCAAATCAAAAGAATATATTGTTCTTACCTCACAAATATATTTTTTTAACTACAACAAAAGTGGTCCTAATGGATTTTGTTGGCAATTTATTTTCCAAATTCAGATAACACATAATTGTATTTAATTAAAAAATGCAAATTTCAATCTAAATTGGCCAGAGGGAAACCAAAAAATTATAAAGAAAAGTATAAACATGATGAAAAATATAAATCTATGTTCTAATGAACATAACAAAGTAAAAAAAATACGATAATAACAAGAAAAAATATTTAACATTAAAATTATGACAGAGACCCACAACCTAGTTCACAATGATGATCATGTAATGAATCTATACAAACATGGATTGACCATGAGAGTGCACAATATGTAACAATAGAGAGTTGAGTGTGATTGAACTTCATAAATATATGCTGGCAGTTGGAGTAATAAAATTCCCTACAAAGATAGAGTAGAGAGCATGTAATAGTCCTCATTGTATCATGGACATTCTAGTGAATACCTCACACGACATAGCTGTGTTTGTACTGTATCCTGGACATAGCATAGCAGATTCAACGAAGGCCTCATATAGCAACGTTTGCATTGTACATCCCATCAGGACTTTATTTACTGTGGGTTTGTACTCAGGGGTGGAGCCAGACATTGGGTTTAGGAGGGGCAAAAATCAAAATTTTTTGGGGGTAGGGGGCAAATTTTGAATTTTTTTCAGTATAAGCATATTTTTCTATTTTTTTTAAAAAAAATACACATAATCACAAAGGTACTTTGAAAAAAAATTCGACCAGAGGGGGGCGACGGCGGCCCCCTGCCACAAGATAGCCCCACCCCTGGTTGTACTATCTCGGCCTAATTCGCTGAAGAAGAAGGAAAAAGAAGAATAAGACATTGAGATCACATCAGCAAAGTTATACAAATCCTGGTCATCTGATGTTTGATTATTTTCCTTAGAATTTAGGCATTTTTAAAAACTATGAAACTGTCGAGATGAGTTAGAAAATACTAAGAGCTCAAAGATGTGTTAAATCCCACTAAATAAATGAATGGTGAAAAATGATGATAAAAATATTGTGATCCAGACTTCAAAATTTTTATATTCAATTAAAAAATAAATCATACTTTAATATTTACATAATTTTAAAGTGCTCTCTGGAATTTACACTCCACGCCCTTAACTCTCCCATGGAGTCCATTCACTCCGCATTGTTGGCTCCTTCATGGACAATAGCGGAGCTTCAACCTCAATAAACTATAATTAAGAGGGGGCCGGTTTATGTACTATACAATAATTTATATAAATTAATATCTATTTTTCTACTGAACTTCTTAAATGAGGAGGGTGTGCATAGCCCAAAATGCATGCACTAAGTTCCGCCACTTCTCATGGAGCCCTTTAATCTAGGATATACCAAGGAGTTCATAATGTGAGGCAAATTTCTTGAGAGCATGCTTATTTTATTTTATTAAAGTGTACTTTTTCTTTAAACTATGCCCCATAACCTAAGAGGTCACCTACTGTTTAAGCCAAAAAGAGAGTTGAGAGAAAAATAAAAGTGCAAACTTTTAATATTTTAATAAGTACTAGAGGTTGAGAGGTATCAAAGATTGTACCAGATCAAAGTAGCTAACTCATACTTCGTATTATCATTACAACTATGTTGAAGAGAATAAGTCTTCAATATGCATGGAAATTCATATACGTATTCTCCCATGAAACATGATTTTTTCACTGTTTTTTAGATTATATTAAAATTTATTTCCACCGATTACAGTAATATTATTTACGAGCTTCTATAATCTCATAAATATTACTTATTAGTTGTCTTAAGTTAAAAAATTAATACACAAAAGACAATTATTACCGTTTCACTTTTCTTTATCGTGGAGTCATAAAATTTGAATAATATTAGTGTGTTCAGTTTTTTATTCTTTAATACAAAATGAACTAAAAAAATATTATTTTTTTGTAAAACCAATTGCTCATTTTTATTCACTTTTCAGTATATTAACTATTATCTTTGTCTGATGACATAAGTACATTGACTATTATCAATGATCTAAAATATTATATTATATTTAAACTAACAAAGCATGCATGCTCATATGATATTTACAAACAGAGAATTATATAATTAAATTTTATATTTATATAAAATAATATGATTTTTTTAGTAAAATAGTCTAATTAAATTGACAAATGTATTGTCTGCTCAATTATATTTTATTTGTATTGTTGTCTACTTAAGCTATGGTTCACAATAGCTATGTAAAATATTCAAGTCAAGCATGAAATATTTTAAAATGAAACTGCTCAGATCAAAAAATGAATGCAACACTAGTCACATCACAGAGTATCTAGTCATCATTATTATATTTTTTATTAACAAAAAAATTATAAGTCAATAAAAATTTAAATTTTAAAATTTAAAATTTAATGCGATGAGTAAAGATCTTTGCAGAAAAGTCAACAATGTGGAATAAATAAACTTCACGGGGCTACCAATTGTGTGGAGTAAATGGACTTCACACGAGAGCAAAAAACTTTAGAGTGTAGATCTCATAAAATACTTTATAATTACTTAAATATTTAACTATAATTTATTTTTTAATTAAATATAAAAATTTCGGTTGCAGACTAAAGGGGGAATTAGAGTTCAAAAATCGTGTTCGCGTGTCAAGGCATGGCACGACACGAGAGCGACACAACACGGCACACATGTCTATCCATGTTGGTACGACACGTGTCACGTGTCATGTTCTTAAACATGACGTGACTGGTTTTTTTTTTCGACACGGTACGACACACACGGTTAAGAGGTCCCAACCCGACATGTCACAACACGAAATACGACACGACACAAGCACGACACACGACTAGACACGACACGAGTAGGAACAAACACGCACGACACAACACATATAGGCACGGGTAGGCATGACAAGGCCTAGATAGGAACGGGTAGGCACAAATAGGCATGGCACGGTAAGACACATATAGGCATGGCACGGTAAGATATGGGTAGGACATGTAGACATAACTAGACACGAGAGAGCATGATTAGGCACGGGATGACCGGCACGATGAATCTAACGCTTGGATCTTGATCAAACGGTATAATTTGAAATGTTAGAGAAGAGAAATTATTACGCACATGATCCGAGACCTGTCAACTCAGACCTTAGCCCCCTGACACCTACATGCATGTCAGTATGTGCTCATTCATTTGGCCTATTGGCTGTAGCGCAAAAAAATTGAACTTTTACTAAAGGTTCCAAAAAATACACCATAAAATAATATTTAAATTCAAATTCAAATTTAAAAATAGAAAAAAAGACTAAAATAATCTCATGTAACAGCCATAATTGAATATTTTTAGGGATAAAATTATAAAATAAAAGAAATGACGAAATACCCTCCTAAACAGTTATAAATAATTTAATAAAAAAAGTTATTTTGATAATTTCAATATTAATTTTCATCTATAAATAGCCACACACACAATTCATCAAATCCATTTCATTCATCCAAACAACTCAATCTTTTATACTCTCAACTCAATAAAATATATTTTTAAATTTTCTTACTATCATATTCAGATTCTGAAATTAAGTAGCTTTCTTAGAGGTATGTATCTTTCAAATTCATTTTTATAGGTAAAAGTAAAAATGCATTAATGCACGATTAAAAAATAGATAGAAAATCTAAAAAAAATATTGATAATTTTTTTGTGCCTTTCACAAACCAGAATGCATTTTTCTTATTTATCCCTTTTTTCATATTTTTAATCCATATCCGAAAATAATTGATAAAAAATAGAAAGAAAATCCAGAAAATACTCAATTTTTTCTATGACTTCCCCAAACCGAAATGAACTTAGAAAAAAATATGTGTGCTATTTTGTTTAATACTTATCTTTTTTTAACAATTTTATATTTTTTTCTATGCATGTTTTTTAATATTTATAAAATAAATATTTAAAAATCCCAAAAAATATATTTAAAAATCAATATACAAAATCAAAAAAAAGTTTCTATCAATCAACAATATGGACCCAACTCAAAACTGGATCAACGATGCTATCATGCAATTAGGTTTGAAGCTATTTCAGATCATATGCAGTCATGAGTAACGATGATCCAAGTCAACATACTACTAGCACCACCACCAATAAGGCTTGGGAACGAGAATATACGGCAGAATGCCGGCAAATCTTTGAGCAAATTAAAGAGGATAAGAAGGTAGTTGCAGGTAAATATTTAATTTGTGGTACATAATATAAATACAATTCTTCATATGGTACTGGTGTATTTAAAAGACATTAGGAAAAACATGACAAAAAAGGTGATCAAGTTCCTACATAACACATAACTAATATGGTCCAAACACAATTCATCATGGGGAGAGAGTATTTTAAGTATGATCCTGCAAGGTTAGAATTTTTTTTATTAAGTATATTGCTAGAGGTGAAAAATCAATGTCAATGGTATATGACCCATTTTTTGAGGAATTTGTTAAGGAGTCTTTCCATCTCCAATACAAAAGGTCTTATTGACTATAAATGAATAATAAATTATTTTCAATTTTTTTAGAGCAAACGAGGAGACATGTATGATGAATTTAGGAATGTAAAATATAAGATGTCCATAACTTTTGACATATGGTCGGCCGGTAAACATAATAAGTCATATTATACTGTTACTGCTCATTGGATCACCGATGAAACCAACATTGGTACGTAGCTTTAAATAAAAGATTTCTTACTTTACAAGTACTAGATTATCTGCATGATGCAAAAATAATTTTTAAGTTTGTGTTAAGTATTATTGAGGAATTCCAATGTTGAGATAAGATTTTTGCAATTGATTTTGATAATACTAGTAGTTGTAATGTCACAATGTCTCTTCTAACCAATACCCTTAAATTCATAATGAATGGTATATTTTTTCACTCAAAATGTGCATGTCATATTCTAAACTTAATTGTCAAAGCGGTTATGGAAGCAGACCCAGTTCAGGAATTGATCGGCAAGCAGACCCAGTTCACTCAAAAATAAGTTTTTGCAGAGTTGTGCAGGAATATGGGCGTTGAAGTAGTGATAATCCCTTGGGATGCCGACACTCACTGGAACAACACATACTGACTGTTGAAGAAAATAATTCATCTCAGACCAGCCTTGGATCGTGCACTGAGTAGAAGTCAACAGGCCGACGATTACTTCTACAATAAAACGAGTGAAAAACATTAGAGCTGATGGTTCCATTCTTAAATTTTTTTTATTCTGCAATAGTAAGACTTTTTGCGTCTTACACATCAACAACAGTCACACTATTGGAGGAGCTTGCTCTAATTTTTGATTGGTACGACACCCAAAAGAAAGAACTGACTAAAGAAAATATTTTATGACATTCATTAGAACCCATAAAAGTGAAATTCTTTAAGCAGTAGAGGAGCTTCAACAGAAAATCAAAGGGGCCAATTAATTAATCAATAAATGACAATACAAAAAAATCCATATAAAATAAACATATTAATATACTATAACACAAAAAATACATTCAGTACATGTCTTTTTCAGAGAACCCATATCAGTATCATGCAATGCACTTTTTCATGTCCTTTTAAGTTTTAATTCATGACCCAAAATATACATTCATACAAAATATCATTTGAAAGTACTAAATTAGTAAATTAAACATACTATAACACAATTACTAACTTACGCTCAAACCTCAAAGGTACCAAAATAAACGTAAATTTCAGAAGCTATAGATTTGCCATTCGTTTCTTTAATTTCTTAAAATCAGAGGTAATATCATCATAATTATATTTCTCGGCAATTTCACCTTCTATGTACACTAGCAAGCTATTAGTTAGAAACTCATCTTCCATCTTGTTACGCAATTTTATCTTTACAATCTTCAAAGCAGAGAATGCTCGTTCAGCACTTGCCGTAGAAACCGGAAGAGTGACGAGTAAACGAATCAATCTATCAACCAAATTGTAGATTGTATGCTTATTTGTCTCAACAAGACAACGACACAGATCAATTAATGTTGTAATCTTTTTCAACTCTACATTGCTTGAAATATCTAAAACGAAATGATTTAGCTGTTGCTCCAATCCAAATCTCTCTTGTTGAGTAAAATCTTTAGGATAATATTTCTCCACCATCTGGCATATGTCACTAGTTTTGAAAGATCTGAAATTATCCTATGGAATTAATGTAACACCTACAGATAAAAGATCCATGACTTTCTCATTAAATCTATAATTTAACTCTTGCAATTGTGTGTCAATTGTAACTAGAAAAATCTCTACTCGGTAATAACGCTCCTTTGTGAAATAATCAGGTTGACGACGAGCAAGTCCACCACGTAGAATGTAGGTCTCTTCCATATTTGGAACAACAACAAAGTGACTTTCACAAAACTTAACCACCTTGTCAAATAAACTTTCCCAACCATTTTCTCTCATCTTCTGAAGAAGCAATTTTGTGGATGACATCAATTGTATAACATTTACTATATCTTGTAATTTCTTTTGCAAAGCTTGATTAAGTATTTCAGCAATTTCTAATACTTCCCTCATCATGCACAACATAAACACAAACTGAAAAGATACTAAATGGTTAAAAGCAGTATCCGCTTCTGCACGAATTGAACCGACAGATGCATTAGCACCTATATTCTGAAGTACCGAGCTTACCGCATTAAACATGTTCATAAGGCTAGAAATAGAACCTAGGTGAGAACCCCATCTTGTGTCTCTCGGTCATTTCAGGTTGCCAATTTAATTTGCTCCTCGACTTGTCTCAAGCTCATCAATAGCAAGCATGCGTGCAAGCTCAACGACTTGTGTATTGTGGAGTTCATCGCGACGCTTTGATGATGAGTCAACGACATCTTTGATGTAATTTAGCTTCTCAAAAAATTAAAATACAGGAACCACATCCTTAGATGCAACAACTAGAGCAAGTTGCAATCGATGGGCATAACAATGAACATAATATGCATAAGGACAGTCTTTGAGAAAAAGTGCTTGCAACCCATTCAACTCTCCCTTCATGTTGCTACCACCATCATATCCCTGGCCACGAAGATTTTGAACATCAAAAGAATGATTAGACAAAATAGAACACAATTCCTCCTTAAGTGTCAATGCTTTAGTGTTCTCCACATGAATCAAGTCAAAAAAGCGCTCTTGCAATACCCCATCCTTGTCAACAAATCTGAAAACCAGAGCCATTTGCTCTCTTTTTTCTACATCACAAGTTTCATCCACAATAATAGAAAATTTTGAGTCCCCTACTTCATCGCGGATATGTTTTCGTACCTTTGTTGCATAAATACTCAAAATCTCCTTTTGAATGTCGGGTGATGTGTACTTGGAATTATAAAGAGCATTCTCTAACACTACTTTTGCAACTTCAGGATTGAACTCTGCTAAAAGCTTTACCATTTGAAGAAAGTTTCCTCTATTTCTTGATTGGGGACCCTCATCATGACCTCGAAAAACACAAGCTTGTAATGTGAGCCACTTCACGGATGCAATTGATGTTTTAAGTCGTAAACGATTTCTTACCGTCTCTTGGTTACTCTGCACCTCTATGATATTTTCTATATGACCGGATTGATTTAGTAAATCCTGACATGCTCTTGTTGCATTGTTGTGTTGAGAACATGGATCAGAACCTATATGAGTTAAGAATGGACAACTTTTTCTTTCATGGACTTTCTTCCAGCCTTCAAAGCCTTTCATAGTGAACACATCAAAACCAGGACGCTTGATCAAATTATTGCTGAAAAGGAAGCAGAAAAAGCAATATGCACGATGCTTACTCTTTGAATATTCTAACCATGATGAAAAATCTTTGAACCAACTATACCGAAAACGCCGCCGATGTCCTTTTGGCGCCTTAAGATTTATACTTTGTCAGTTTCGGTTGCATAGGTCCTAATTTCAAATATGCACGTCGTACTTCATCTCTTTGGTTAACTGAATATTCCCAAATTTGCGGGCGCAATCCAGGATCCCGCTCCAAAAATTCAATGCCTCGAAATACTACTGGTTCAATTCTTTGGGGTTGTTCTGGGTTTTGTTCTTCCAATTCAGGAGCAGTAGGTGAAGAATTTTCATTTATAAGTGTTGATGTAGAACCCTCAGCTTGATTCACCACTTCAACTCTTTTTCTCTTGAAAAATGAATGAATGGTTTTCTCCTTAACCATTATTATCTATATTTGAATAATTAAATTTATAAGGGAAACAAATAGCTAGTAATTTCTAGCAAATTATCAAATAAGGATGCATCAGAATCAACATAAGTTGTGCTGGTAATAGAATAAGAAACTTACCCAAAAATAAGTTGCATATAATGTTAATCTATGAAATATTAATTTTTAATTAAATTGTATAAACTATCAAACTATAAATGTAGGTTGGCGGACATGAATAAACCCAAGATAATTGTTGGTTCATAATAAAATATTATGCACTAATTAAATTTTATTAATTATAGGTGGAAGGTAAAAAATACCGCAAACTTTTTTACTACAATTAGGGAGAATATTGAACTTGAAGCAAAGAATGCATATGAAGAAGTGAATACTCTTTTTGAAAGTGTATTCAGAATATATGAGCAGCAACATAATGAGGTAGATTATAATTATCTAGATAATTTCTATTTAAATTATAATTATTTAAACATAATAACTAAATTATTTTTTCTTTAATCAGGCTAGGGTGGGTTCGAGTGTGCCCCAACCAATGCATGAACAAGAGACAACAAGTCTACCATATCTCGTATTCAGTCCATCCTTCGTAAAAACTCTGGCTCATCTTCAACATCTATCCCACGTGCAACCAACTCAAAGATACAGATCTTTACAAACTCCACATCTAAGTATGGAAATATAATATTCGATGATAAAAATTTTAGCATTTTGCAATATTGGCATCCAGTGAAGGGTGTGTTCCCTATTTTAGCATTCATGGCTTGTGATATTTTTATCGTTCCTATCTCCACAATAGCTTTAAAATCTTATTTTAGCGTAGCTAACAGAGTTTTAACTAATAAAAGAATAAGATTATGTGAGAATGTATTTGAGGCTTTGGTTTTACTAAAGGATTGATACGATGTAGAAAATAGACTTCAAGACAAGTCTTGGATGCACTCACTTGATTGAGAAGAAGCTACCATTGCATCGAGTAATCCAGGTGAAGAGATGTCAGAGCTAGAGGTGAACTAGAACCAGTCTCGTGAGGAAGAAGATCCATTTACAAGATACTCAAATCTATATATGTATAACTATGAAGAATATGATTATATGTTCCACCACTCGCCATCAAAATCTTTTTAGGGAGTAAGTTCTTTAATTTTAATTTAAATGTTCGAATTTTATTTTTTTTAAATTACACTAACATATTTTTAAGTTTTTAACTCCGCCTATATTTCTAACATAGTAGGTCCCAAACCCGAAAAAAAGAGGAGGAAAAAATTGACAAACATAATATTTTAAAAATTACTATAAAAATATTTTAACACATGTTTTTTTTGACATTTTTGACATTTTTTTATGTTTTATGAATTTTTTATTTTTTGAATTTTGCAAAATATAATAATACACTATATAACATATTTCTAAATTAAAAAAATAATTTTTAATATTTAGTTTCAATTTTTGATATTTTATTTTCAATACGCTATATTAAATAATTTAAAATACGTAAACAATTTTCAAAAATTTTGAACTTTTGTTTATAATTTTGGCATTTTTTTTGTATTTTTGAATTTTTAAAATCTTTGACATGTTAAGGCACACTGTGTTCAAAACACGAATAATCACGACACGTTTGGATACAATACGATTTGACACGACACGAATGAGTACGACACGTTTAACATGATATGCCTTATCCGTGACATATCGGCTCCTCCTCATTTTTAACACAGCACGACACTATACAAAAAATAATAATAATACGACATAACATGATATGAAAGAACGACGTATTTTGTACGGCATGTTACGACACGGCACAATTTTAGAACACCATGGGGAATAATTTGATGATATATTTACATAAGATGAAAAGCCAGGATAAAATACAAATTAGTCACGTGATAGAGGCTCCTTCCAAGTAAAATTGACGACGCAGCACACAGCGCAGCTCTCCAGCGCCTCCTCTCTCTCCCCGACCCGACTCCCCCTCTCTCCCCTACCGTGCAAATCCCATCTCTTCTCGTCTCTCTCCCCTTCTCAGAAATCGCAACGCAAAAACCGAACTGAAGTAAGTAATCTCTGACTTGTCGCCGCTACCGATCATCTCTATAACTCTTACATTCCGTTATTTTTTCTGTTCTGGCTTTCCTGACTCGGGTTCCGATTTCAACTTTCTAGAATATTTCTCTTAGAAGTTGAACCGAAACTTAAGGTTCTGAAAGCAAGAGTTCTAGGTACTGGATTCTCCAACAGATAAACTGATTTTTCGTGCCTTTTAAGTTTCTTTTCTTTAGAGCAGGATTTAGAAATTAGAAGTTAAATGTAACTAAGTCAAATTAAGTCTGCGACCCAAGTTTTTAACTGTGAATTCTGTGTTTAATCGTCCATTTTAAAGCAAAAGAACACTGTTTTTGGGATAATAGATGGAACAGAAAATGGGTGCTTCTTGGTGAAGATACTTTGCTGACTATGTCACACAAAATATGATAGAAAATGATATTTGATGTATAACCTTCAAACAGGATTTCAAGGAGGATTCATACCATCTTATTTGTTCTTTTATAACCATGGTTGTATTTCAATTTCATCATGTTTATTTCTATTTTCTTCTTCACATTTCCTATCTAATTCTGTACCAACTCCTTTTAAATTTGATTTAATTAAATTTACACAGGAAGCTTCTGAAAAATGTGTTTTAACTGTGTGTTGAATAAAAAGAAAAAGAATTATCGGAGATGCTAGATGCCCTTTCTCTGTTAATAAAGGTATATTCAAAGGTCTTTCATATTATGATAAACCCTCAAATAAGCACATATTATGTATTCCGATGATATAGAACCTGAAATTTCTTTGAATAGTTTTGGCAATTATTGGGATCAATTTATAATGTACTATATTTCTTAGGGGAAATAATGTTTATACCAGTGCAGTCTTGAAGTATCCCACATCTCCTCTCCTCCATCGCCTCCTCTCCTCTCCTCCTTTGCAAATTGCAATTCTTATCATCTCTCTTTTCCCCTCTGTAAAATCACAATTGAAGTCATCTCCTGACTTTCCTCTGCTACTAATCACCCCCCTGCTTACTCTATAGCTCTTACATTAAGGACAATTTGGTCTTTCAAGTGGTAAATATCATGCCAATTCTGGTCAATTCTGATGCAAGGTTGTATTTTTTAATCTTTACCCAACAAACTGTGTACAACTAAGATGATTTATATGGAAATTAAGTGAAAACAGTTGACCTCATGTTTTTGACTCGTTGTTTTGTTATGCTTTCAGGAATGAATGATTTTTTTTTTTTAACAAACATTTGTAATGCCATGCAAAGATAGATTGTAGACATTGTTGCCTTCCATATTCTTATAATATTTGTACAACTCATTCAGTATTCCAACCAATGTTTTACCCAACAGTATTTTAACCCTTCCTAATAGGACTACGCCATGCTATCTTTTGATTTACCAAATGGGTGATAATTGTTGACCTTTAAATGAGTTCGATTGATCTGTGCTTTTCTGACCTGAAATTTTCAATTGATTGACTATATGAGCAGACAAAAAGAGGAAAATGAATAAACTGCTTGAGTATGGAAGAAAGGCATGGTTTATAATCAGGGTCATGTCTGGATATGAAGAGAGGAGAATCAGAGCTTATCGATTGCAACTCCAGGAAAAAATTCAAAGGGTACGGTTATTTTAGTTTGTTTGTCTAAATTCACTGATTATGGATAAATCTCAGAAATTGCAAACATATAAATCATGTTACCTGACTTAATTAGCAATTCATGGAAATTATATGCTCCTCCTTTTGGAAAATTATTTGAGTTTGTTTTGAAATACTCTCTCAAGTGCTCTATTTGCTGGTAATGTTGCTTGAAGTGAGCACCCTTCAACAGTATTTAGGATGAGATATAGGATTCATACTGCATATCCTTACATTATAAACAAACAATTTTGACTTTTAACATTATATAGGGGGCAAGCTGTGGTTATTTCACTTTTTATGAGCGCTATAATTAAAGAGTTTCAATTTACTCCCGGGTGTTATTACTTTCAGGCACAAGCAAGGAACAAAGAGGTAAAGAAGCTGCCTGAGCAGGTTATCTTGTCAGAGGTTCGACGTATGGTAGAAGAGATGCAAGGATTAAACCAACTATTGGAAGAAACTGTATGCATTTAATTTCTGAAAGACGTGTATTTAATGTTACTGTTCTTGGCTGAAATTGTTGTGATTCAAGCCCGAAGTACCCTTGCCTATTCTAAGGACATCAATGTCACAATAAATTAATATGCAAATAAAAAACGCTGTTAGTGGCCAGACTAAAAGTAGGGTTCAATATTATGAGATTGTATTATCTGCTTGAAGAAAAAAAGGGAAAAGATATGACGTATGCATGCTTCAACATGAACGAGGTACTGTATTGAAATGTTGTTATGTGAAAAACGTATGCTTAGTCATTGCAAAGTTAGATTTACAGTGTATTTGTGTTAGCTTGAAGCAGCAACTCAAATTGCCTATACCTTCTCTAAATAAATTACCTTACAAATGTCTTTGACCTGTTGTTTTTTACTCGCGCCTTGCAATAGTTTTGGATGTTATGGTTCTTGATTGTACTTTATTCTAAAAAATCTGTAATGGTCCAGTAAAATTTGCAAAGGTGGCATCTTTTTCAGGAAGCTAAAATAGAGGAGCACTTCAAGCCGATAGATGCTGCTGCACATAGAATAATGAATATGCAGATGGAGAAAGAAGAGAGACAAATGAAGAATATGATGGAAGTCATGAAAGATCAAGTCAACGTGCAAAGAGAGGCAACTATGCGGAACTTTGAGGCATCTAATCAGAAAGAGATAAATGGCACGGGTACAGACATAGAAAACCCAGCTCAACAGGCTCAAGAACAGAAGAACTAAATCACTAGAACCTCCAACCCCCCAAATATGATTGAACTTTTGTTTTCCTTTATTAGCAGTTTCTTGCAACATCTTAATCCTGCAATAAGTAGAAACTGCATTGAGAATTTCATCCTCTTTCGGAGATGACGAGTTCAAATGATTTTTTAATGAGCTCCTTTTTTTATTTTAGTTACTGATTGTCGTGTCTTGTAATGTTATAATCAATTAATTGCATATATTTCTTGCATATGGGACTTTACTTTCAGTATATCTGGAGAGTGTTCTTTTGTTGGCAACGTATTGTTTCTTTATTTGTGTGCGTGAAAGAGATAAAGAGACTTGGGATGGGAAGCAGGGACATTATTTGGTACTTAAAGAAATGGTATGTGACAACGTTCTGTGATTAAAAATATTGTAAACCTTATGTGCATCAAATGGTACAGGAGTCCAATAATTCTATAGACAGTAAAATGCTAAAAATGTGATAATTTGCTCAGATAAAGAACTCGTAATTGTTGTAAGAAACTATTAAAAACGATAGAAATAGAACCATAAGAAAATCGAAAATTAATGGTACATACTAGATGTTACATTAACTTTAGATATGGGTGTTAATAGTGTAGCGGTGGCGGAATTTATTTCTCAGTAGTCAGTACTTCTCTGAGGTTATTATACGCTCATGCTGAATTACCACTTTAACAGAATGTTTAGCATAACTGTGAATTTATTTACATTTTTCTGTAGATGTCATTGATCCCCCAGTAGTTGCATAATATGACGCATGTATATCACATATTATGTTGCTCCTAATGTTGTATTTATCAGCATCCTTGTGCCATACTCGCAAATACGTAAACAAGTTATTAGAATATTGAATCAACTCACTTATCGGAGAAAGAATATACAAAAAAGTACAAAATTTCAGAGAAATGCAGTCTAATTCTCTCATGCTCTCCAGACGTTTCTCTGGTACTAGGCCAAAGCATGGCTTCTCTTGAAAGTTGAAATTATGGTTGTGAAATTTGAAGCGCGAAGGATTTAACTTAACGAGAAGTTTAATGTAAATGTAAATGTAGCACATAATAGAGCACAAATAATGATTTGTTAGTATATTGAACGTGCTGGCTTGTTTCATACCGGTTAGGTGATTTCAGCAAATTATTAAATCCAATACCCTTCTTCAATTTCTCTTCTTCCAGAGACAACGAGAGAAAAGAGATCCTACGATGGGGAAAGATTTCTCAGATGATCAGATCAAGTCCATGAAGGATGCCTTCTCTCTATTCGACTCCGACAAAGACGGTCGCATCGCCCCCTCAGACCTCGGTGTGCTCATGCGGGCCCTTGGCGGCAACCCGACACAAACCCAGCTGGCGCAAATCATCAAATCAGAGGGCCTTACGGCTCCGTTTGATGTCAACCGCTTCCTCGAGCTGATGCGGGCCCACCTGAACACTGACCCGTTCGATGCACCGCTCAGAGACGCCTTCAAGGTGATCGACAAGGAATCAACTGGCCGCATATCAGTCAAGGACCTCAGGCATATTCTCACTTCCATTGGAGAGAAATTGGAGGGGTCCGAGTTCGACGAGTGGATCAAGGAGGTCGAGGTGGGGCCAGATGGTACTTTCAAGTATGAGGATCTCATACAGAAGATTACTGCCAAGTGACCAGAGGTTTTCTGTTATTTTCTTCTTTTTTTCTTTTTAAGGAATGTGTGCTGATTTACATATTTGGTAATAATTGGTAATATGTGAAATGTGATGGTTAATTTGTCAGTTTGAGTGTTTTTATTTTTTATTTTATTTTTGTAATTTTGAGATGTTCAGAAAATTTATTTATTATTCTTTTTTATGTGATTATTGTAAATTAGGGCTTGTATTGGACTAATAATTGATTCAAAATTTTCCATTTGGTGGGGAATTATTGTAACATGTTGATTATGGACAGCTAAGGGGCGGCGTTAAATTGCTGTTATCTGGTACCAGTATACCAAATCAGGTTAATGCATCCATACCTGTACTAGCATTTTGTTTCTGTAATGTATCCATATCTGTACGAGCATTTTGTTATCTGTAGTGGCCTAGTGGGTAGGGAATTGTTAGAAGTGTGGGAAAGGGAAAGGGCTATTGTGTTTGTGTCAGGTTCGTAGAAGTGGACAGAATGATTTTATTTTATTTTTATTACAAGCCCGTAGGCAGCCAGAATGATTATCAATACCTATATTCATTTTTCCTTTCTTTTTTTTTTTTCAAAAAAGGGGAAAAAACTAAAAAGAGAATATCAAAGTTTTGGGTTTTCACTTCTCTGGCTATATATACTGTGAAATAATCCCGTTGCATTGTTGGGGACCTTTCTGGTTACTTAGTTTACAAACTGATCAGCGATATTAATTAAATACACCAATTTTGTTAAACTATAAACAGCAATGATCAAATCGCAGTTTGCCATACTGGATAAAACATGTTACTAACTCAATTTGCAGTACTTATATGCACTAATCATGTAGTTATGACTCACGAAAACTATTATCTTTATTTTAAAAGAAAAACTTTAATTTTCGGAATAGAAAGTGAGAAAAGGAGAATTCACTTTTTGGTCCTGAATTTTAAAAAAGTCGAGTTAGTATTTAAATTTTTTAATTTAATTAATTGGTTTTTGAACTTTTTAAAAAACAACAAGTTGGTTCTTACATTTTTTCAGAAAAAAAATTTGGTTCTTGAACTTTGAAGTACATATATAATAACTAATTTGTTCTTTAAATTTAAAAAACTGAACTGATTCTTAAAGTTTTTATTTCAATATTATTTTAAATTTTAAGATTAAATATAATAAAAATAAATATATTTTATTAAGAAAAATAGAAAAATATCGAATCACGGTTCGAGTTTAGGGTTGATCGTTGTCATCATATTTCGGGTTTCGAGTCAGTTTAGATCGGGTTTCATCCAACCTCAGATTGTTCAGGTTTTGGTTTGACCAAAATCCAAAGAGTAACCAGGATAAGATGACTCGAAACTTGATCCAATCTGAACTCGAACGACACAAAACCCATCTTGATTTGGCCCAGTCCAACCCGTATCCCGACAATATTTATTTTTCTCAATAAAATATATTCTATTTTATTTTATTTAAACTTACAATATAAAAGATATTAAAATTAAAAATTTTAAGACCAGTTTAATTTATTTTCTCAAATTTCAGAGACCTAATAAGTTTTTATATTAAAAGTTCAGAAAATTGTTTCATGTACTTTAACATTTAAGGATTGATTTGTTTTTTTTTCTAAAAGAAATTTGAAGATAAAATTGGTGTTTTTAAAATATGTTAGGACCAAATATAGATTTGTTGATGCCTTAATGGAATATTCCTGGTTATAACAGAAGTAAGTGTAAGGTCGCAGTCTTATACGGGCAGGCATCACTTCAGATAATTTGATCATACGTATCAAAATTTAATTTATCTTTTTTCTAAAAATTAATTAATTGGTCCTTTTTGTTTGGCATGTACTAGCGTTCTCTGTTTCATCATGCGCACAAGTTTGTCGTACAAAATATTTTTATATTTTACATTATATTTCTCATTTCTGAAAACATCAATCTAACCGTTTAAAGTTTTCTCCATATTAAAATATAATTGGTGACCAAATTTTATATTTTTTTCAGAATTTTTTTTATTTTTTTGAGGAAATAAAAATACATTGATTTTATGATTTTCTAGTCCTCAAAAAAATATATTTTTAAAAAATATAAAATTTGGTCTTCAAATATATTTTAATATGAAGAACACTTTAAACGATCAAATCAGTGTTTTGAATTCAGAAATGAGAGATACAACGCGAAGTACAAAAGCGTTTTTACTTCACGACTAACCGTAACATAACTATATACATACATATATATATGTGTGTGTGTGTGTGTGTATATATATATATATATGCATATGGTGCTTTGTAAAATAAAAAAATATTATTGCTTTGAGGTGAGATTTCATGCTCCCCGGTTTCAAATGATCAATCTAAGTTTCTCAATAATTTCTCTATGTCAAAATCTTATGGGATATTAAATTTCATAATTTTTTGAGCTTTCTAATTATGTTTCAAATTATTTTTAAAATCAACTTTGTTTAATACAAGAAAATAGTCTATTTCAGGGCTATTTTTAAAAATAATTTAAAAAATAGTTAGAAAGCTACAAGAATATGAAATTTAATATTTCATAGTATTTTAATACGAAAAAATTATTAAGTAATTTAAATTGACTATTTGAGACCTCATAACATAAAATCTCACCCCAAATCAATAATATTTTTTTACGAAATATCCACTTAAAAGAAGGAAATATAGTGTATAAGAAGAAAGCAATCAACATTATTGTGGCCCATTTATATCTTCTTATTCCACTTAAAAGAAGGAAATAGTATAATAATCCTCATATGATTTGCATACAAATTTCTCGGAGACCATGCTTGTTTATAGTGGAGAGGAAAAAGCTGTAAGTTACTTTAAATGAGATTATTGACGATTTTTATTTTTAAAAAATCATGTGTCAAATTAAAAAAAATGAATTATATGCTTTTGGTTAGTTCTTCAGTTGTATTTGTTTTCTAAAATCAAATATTTAAGCATATTAAAGTTGTATGAATTTTAATTTTTATAAAAAAAAATCTTAGTACATAAAGAGAGTTAAGTTTTCAAACATATCATATCATCACTTTTCTTAATCATTAATTTTGCTTAAATGTTTTCATTTTTTAAATCTAAGAGTTCATATGAAACTTAATTCTTAAAATGATCCATATATGATCATGTATAAATTATTATATTTTAATAACATTATTTTTTATTATTATAATTATTATTAATTATCATTTAAAAATATTAGCTAAATTTTCTTTAATATAAAATTTTATTAAATATATTTTATATTTTATATTATTAATTATTTATTTAAAAACTATATTGTTGGGCGAGACCGAATTACAACACTAATAATTTTAAAAAATGGTATTTAGCCCCTTGCATCCGAACAAGAGCTTTTTATTTCTAAGGGCCTTCTTGAACAAGCCATTCAAAGAGGGCATTCGATGCAGCTCCTGCCCTCACAGTATCCTTTCACGGATTCGTCTTCCTAAAATGAAAATTGTTTGCACGCGCCTTGAGTGCAAATAGTGAATTGACTGTTAGAGCATCCGCATTTTATTGTCAAATTGATTGTCAAATCTCATTTGACAATTATCATTTGAATTTCAGGAATGCAGAGAGACTGACAAAATTAGATAATTGTCTAAATTTGACAAATCATATCAGCGAAGAAGCAAAAAAATAATTACGAAAGTGTCATTTTAACAATTTCGTTCTATTTAGGGATGCCACTTTTAAAATAAATTGTCAATCGATGACATGACATAAAAAATTAATTTTAACAGTCGATATCAATGCGGATGCTCTTATATAATATATAGTGTTTAATGGATTGCATGTAAGGGCGAGAGAGTAAGGTCGAAATATTGCGGTTACTCGCTATTTTTGGACAGGATTGACTAAATAGCTTTCGTTAGAAATAAAAGTAGTCGAGCCTTATAGCGCTCCACAGACTACTAGCACGTAACTCTCAGTCCTACCAGATCATCAATTAAGAGATAGCAGTTCGGACGTCAGGGAAGACATGCACAGGAATGAATGGGAAATAAGAGTTTGAGTTCAATTCCTTGAAGATTCTCTCATAGTTCCGCCACTTTTTAATCATTGATTCACCGAATCTTTTTACGATTAAGAATTCTATTTGATTTTTTCTCTTTTTGTCAAGATACTTGAATCAAATCTAGCCTTGTCACCTCTTTATCTTAGTATCTTGTCTGCGAGCGAAGAGGTCTAATACAAAGCTTTCAAAAGAACTGCTCATCTTCTCAAACAAGTAACCCTGAGAGGTATAATCTGATAACTCAAATCGCGGGCATACTTTAGCTCTTTGCTATAATATACACCTACAAATTGACCCAATTCATTTTTTTTTCTTTTTCGATACAAATTAGTTGCTGTTGTTGCAGCCACCAGAGAGAAAAGACTTAATTGGGACCATCAATCCTCGAAGTTGAAAGGATCTACACTAAGGTTCGACATATTTTAGTGCGCATATTAACTTTTATAGTATATTCATTACTTATGGTATACTTTTAAAAAAATATATTATTTAAATTATTTTTTTAAAATTATAGCTTTATAATGACTTATATTGAATGCGTATTAAATTTTGAAATAATTAGAGTTTGATTGATCATCCATCACAAAATAATTGAATTTTTATTGTTAAAATTTTAAAATCATATGATGAAAGACAAAATCTCTTTTAAATTAACTCAATTTTTTTTGAGAAAGAAAGATGAGAGTTAGTTCACAAATTAACTCAAATTTTATACATATTCTATCTAAATCATTACAAACACATTAGTAATTTTAAAAATATATCATAAACATTAAAATGCATCATAGAAGTTAAATGTACACATAAATTTCTTCTTCATGAAGGGGAAAAAACTTTGGATCTCTAGTCTCCGTGGGGAAAAAACACTGTCAAATATAATGGTTAAGGTTGCAATATGTTTTATAATTTATTAAATTTTTAACGCAAAACGGTTCCATGGTGTAGTGGTTAGCACTCCAGACTTTGAATCTGGCGACCTGGGTTCGAATCCCGGTGGGACCTTTGTTTTGAGAATATTTTTATTCATACTGGCGAAACTGCATATATTAATATAATCATAAAGTCTCGATCAAACTATTGCAGAAAAAAATATGGAGTCTAACCGTGTAAGATTTTGAGCCCAATAATATTTTAATTCTCAAATCCTTGATAACTACAATTTAGTTACTACTAAAATTAATGGTGGATAAACTCTGATGTATTTCACGGATCGAGTTTTGTTATGTGCTCGCTTCATTTTTGTGAATGAAAGGAGTATATTTAGGGGTGTCAATTATTGACCTGATCTGATGGGTTAATCCGATCGATATGATCCGAAAATAAATGGGTTGGATATGGTTTAATTTTTTTCATCTGAATCGGATCGGGTCGGGTTCGGGTCAATCTGATCCGATTAATTATGTTTTTTGAAGTAATTTTATGATTTAGTACTAATTAAAACTTAAATATATACTAATTAAGATTAATTATAAATTAATTAATATTTAATCGCTTAAAATTATATAAAAATAATTAATAAATATTTAATTATTTTACATGAGTCGGATCGGGTCGACCCGTGACCCGATCGGGTTGGGTATGGGTTAAAATTTTTTGACCCGAATTTAATTGAGTTGGGTTTGGATCGGATCAAGAAAAATAATAAAATAATATGACCCGACCCAATCCATTGACACCTCTAAGTATATTGGAAAAAAAAAATACTCATCCATTTTGATAGCTATCAATTCTTCATTTCAGCCTTAAAAATATAGAACTGTGATCAATTTAATATAGAATCATAAATTTCTGTTAGATTTTCTTTTTCTTTTCATAAATTTGCAATTTGTTCGTTATACATGCATAATTTGTTTATTTTATTCAAGAAAGATATTAGAAAAAAAATTAAAACGATATTATTTTCAGTTGTTATTTAATTGTTTCTTATAATTTTAAATTTCCGTTAAATATTTTTAAAATATTACCTACAGAGGATGAATTAGTGTTTTCTTTATTATTATCAAGTTCTTTTGATTTTTTGTGCCATGTCATATGGCCACAAATTTTTTTGTTCGGAAAATATTCCCGAATATGTTTTCTTTAATACTATTTCTGTGTCGTTTTGTTTTTAAGCCACCTGATATTATGCGTTGTGTTGATTTCATGCTAATTTGTTTATCATTCATCTTTTTCTAAGAGTACATTAAATTACTGCAGTATACTTTTCTCTGAGCTAAAAGATATTTTGAGTGCTATTTAACGAGTTCATTAAAGATTTTAATGAGTAAATTCTGGTTGATGTTCTTGCATGTTTCTTTCTAAATTATTTCACAGCATGGTTTTCTTTCTATATTACTATGATAATGCTTTATATATTGTACGTAAACCATTAAGCTTTTCAGGTTAGTATTTGGACCTCATCTAGTCATTTTTGAGTTGAGAAGAAAATGGCAAAAATATTTGTAATAATATAAATACAAACTAATTAAACTAATGACCAATTTAAAATTAATAACTAGATCAACAAAAGATCAAAGGACCTAATTGGGATCTATAATAAATTTTCTTTTATAACTATCAAACTCTAATAATTGTCCAAATTAAAAATACTTTTAGATTATTGGAACAATTTTTAATAGTTTAAGTTTTTCAAACATGTCACATCATCACTTTTTCCACCATTGATTTTATTTAAATCTTTTCATCTTCTTGAATTCAAGAGTTTATATAAAATAGTTTCTCTCTCATCATTTAAAATAATGTGTGTAATATATTTAACGTGAAATTTAACTCTTAAAATGATCCAATTTTTATATGATAATTTATAAATTATTATGTGTTTAATTATATTATTTATTTTTATAATAATAATTATTATAATTATCATTATTACTTAGCATAAAAAATATAGCGTCTAAATTTTTAATGTGAAATTTTATTAAATATATTTAAAACTTTATATTATTAATTATTTATTTTAAGACTATGTTGTTAGAGCGAAATCCGAGTTATAACTCTGTTCAAATAAATTTGGATAGCGATCTAAAAAAACAAAGAAATAAGTAATTAGAAATTAGGCGGAGCTAGCCGCGCGTACTCTTCTGTATTATTTAGATTGTGATATCATATCACCATCTTTACTTCGTTTCAATATGCAGGTACATCGGAATTGTCACCAAAATAATTAAGAATTATTAATCCCTGAGGTACAACGTACAATGTCAGTTTATAAATCTTTTAGAGATCTACTGTGCATTAATTTATTGACATGGTAATTGATTCTTAAGTCTTGAAACGCTCCGTAGAATATCCATTCAAGCTATCTATACCGTATGTTGACTAGCTATATATGTCTGGATAGTGGATATAGACAGCAAGTTTGGCTGGATTAATGAACAAGAATCTACCACTGTATATTCCAATTAAGAGGTCCACAAAAATGGCATTCAGGTTTTGTAGGAATATACTGCGCAGCAACTCATTTTTCTCTCAGTTGGAAGTTCAAATATATTAATAATCTCATTTATGAATAGATTAAAACATTTCTTTACAATTTTATGAGAGCACAAGAATTATATGTTTTCTTTCTTCTCAACCATGCTACACCATACTAATTTTTGTCCTTTGGATTTTTTGTTCTCTCTGTTTTTTTTTCTCTCATCAAACAAATTAGATGCACACAATTAATATTGAATATGATTTTTTTTTTGTTTCTAGATGCAGTTAATGATGCTCTTCGTTTCTTTTGAGAACTGTTGTTATTGCAAACTAAAAATGCATCTTACTATATAATTGCAATTCAGGTGGTATTTATTGGTTAATCATCAAAATAATATTTTTCTTTGTATTTATTTTGTATTGAGATGTTTTTTTACGTTATTCTGACTTCAATTGATTAAGTACTTTTATATATTTTCTATCAATATTTTATTTTCTTTCAAATTCATGACGCCGCTAAAATATTCCCAAAAGCTTTCTTATTATTTGCATTTTTCTCGTAGCATCAAATAGTTTCTCAGATCCGCGCGAAGTGCGGGTTCCAACTGTAGTTGTAATAATCAATTATTACTGTTTAAATTCGTAGTTAATTGCCATGTCAATAGTGACAGGTATATTTAATTGCCAGATTATATTTCGTGGTTATCAACATATATAATTCGTTTACAACTAAGTCTCCAACAAACAGACAGACAACGACATACATTCCGAAGCAATGACAGCACCCAGTTAGCATCTAACATATACCAAAACCAGAAAAAATAGATAAATGAGGAAAATTTCAAAATTCATGTCAAATAAAGGACAAAAAAGAAGAAGAGAACCTTGAGGCAAAGGGACCTTGCAATCCTGATTCCTGCACAAGGGGATAAAATGGATATCCAACAAAAGCTCTTGACCATACAATATTTTCCTTTTGCTTATAATTTAAGAGTTTGTTTCAAAGAGCTAGCTAGTGGCGAGCAACCATTTAAGCCCATGGTTGGTTATATCCAGTTATCCACAACCTAATCCTATAAACAATTTAATGCACATTTCGAAACTTATCATTTAGAATTATTTCAATATATCTTTGAGACGATATATGCAGTAGGGCTAAACATTTCTTTTTCCTTCTCATTTATCATTATGATATTAATTTAACTACAAAATATATGTTGGAGGAAGCCTCAAGCATCTTTTTGTTCATATGTTGTGTAAAATAATCTGATGTCAGAACACAACTGTTTTGAGAAAAGCAACCTCTTGATAATTCCAATCTAGTAATAAAGCACAAATGCACAATCCTAATCATGTCCAGTCTTGCCCGTCATAAATCATTCAACATGACAGAAAAATTGCCAAACTTCATGAGAAGGTAAGAGAGAAGTTAAAACCTATGTAGAAAAGGCTTAGTTTATTACAAACCAAATCCCCACTGCTTGATCATCCCATCCGTTGAACCCATGTAGCTCTGCATCGCACACTTATTATTCCTTTTCAAAAATTCAAAAATCTTACAGGCTCTTGGCTGTTGCAACTACGTTCTCAGGGGTGATACCGAACTCCTTGTATATCTTCCCAGCTGGGGCACTAGCACCAAATCGGTCAATGCCGATTGCCTTCCCCTTGGGACCTACGTACTTCTCCCATCCGAACGTACAACCTGCCTCAACACTGACTCTAGCTGTGACAGCAGCCGGCAAAACACTCTCTTTGTATTCAGCCGATTGCTCCTCAAACAACTCCCAGGAGACAAAAGATACCACCCGGGCAGTTTTGCCCTCCTTCCTCAACTCATCAGCTGCCTTAGCAGCAATCTCCAACTCAGATCCGGTTGCAATAAGGATGAAATCAGGTTTGTTACCAGTTGAGTTATCCGAAATGATGTATCCACCCTTCTCAACTCCTTCAATTGAAGTTCCAGGAAGATTTGGCAGCTTCTGACGAGACAGTGCCAGCACAGAAGGCCGTTTCCGGTTGAGCACTGCAACCTTGTATGAACCGGCGGTTTCGTTACCGTCAGCTGGTCTGAGCATCAAAATATTCGGCATTGCACGGAAGCTTGCCAAGTGCTCAACTGGCTGGTGGGTAGGCCCATCTTCTCCCAAACCAATTGAATCGTGAGTCATGACATAGATAACCCCTGCCTCAGAGAGAGCTGAGATACGCATGGCTGCACGCATGTAGTCAGTGAAGACAAAGAAAGTGGCACAGTAAGGGATCAAGCCAGGGCTGTGCAGTGCAATGCCATTGCAGATAGCTCCCATGCCGTGCTCACGGACACCGAAGCGTACATTGCGCTCCTCAGGGGTGTCCTTTTGGAAGTCACCAAACATTTTCAAGAGAGTCATGTTGGAAGATGCCAGATCGGCACTGCCACCAAGAAGGCCAGGAAGGACCTTGGCAAGGGCATTTAAGTTTGTTTGGGACAGGTTACGGGTGGCTTCAGCAGGGCTTTCTGGGGTGTATTTCTGCATATTGAAAATAAATTTTTGTCAGTACATCTATATTATCATAGGGGGGATATCCAAAATTTCAATCCACATGTTTATTTTAATTTTTGGTGACTACATGTTCTTTTTCCATGAGATCGACAGTTTATTTTTGTTGGACACAATTTCAAACATGGAGAAAGAACCAACAAGTTCAATGGGAATGTGAAATGAAGTGTCCCTAAAACCACATTAATAGTTAACATAGAAATGTAAACATTATCAAACAACGCATATACTCAGAAGATTACTTAAATAATATTGTCTTACTGGTAGCGCATCATCCCAGCCAGCTGGCAATTCACCAGTAATGATACTCTTCAAAGTTGCTGCATCTTCAGGGTACTTCTTCTCATACTCAGCAAACTTGGCATCCCAACTGGATTCTAAGGCAGCTCCATCTGCCGTGTGGCGGCTCCAGTGGCTATACCAAACACCATTATCAAACAGATCAATCAATTATTCACTTTCAATGGACAAAATGAAAGGCAACAGCATGGATTTCTAAATTAAACCTCTTGACTTCATCTGGCACATGGAATGGCTCATATGGCCACCCAAGATTTTGACGTGTTGCTTCCACCTCCTTTGTACCAAGTGCGCTACCATGCACACTGTATGAGTTTGCCTTGTTGGGAGATCCATAACCAATGGTGGTTGTGACCTGTGCATAGAAAACAGAACATTTGGAAAAGCTATGAACTCCATGCATTCCTTCAAAATAAATAAGCACTATCATGCATGCCCTCAAGAATCATCCACAAATATCCTCACTCAAATTCTAAAATCACCTTTCATTCCTTATGATCTATGTACAGAAGAAGAAAATAACAGATAGTCTGGGTTTATTTGAAAAAAAAAACAGCAAATGAAGTGCACATCAGCATACTTCTCACTTCCAGATTAAAAAAATAAATAAATGAGGAGATTAAAAAAAAATGAAAGTAAGACCTTGATGAGAGTGGGCTTGTCCTTGACTGCCTGGGCCTCCTTGATGGCAGCACGGATTTCATCATAGCCAGTGTTACCATTCTTGACCCAGATGGTGTGCCATCCGAGTGCCTCAAAACGTGCACTCACATCCTCGGTGAAGGCAATCTCGGTGTCACCATCAATTGAGATGTGGTTATCATCATAAAATGCTATCAGTTTCCCCAATCCCCAGTGCCCAGCCAAGGAGCATGCCTCATTTGAGATCCCCTCCATCTGGCATCCATCTCCCAATATCACATACCTATAAAAAAAGTTTGTTTTAAATTTTTAATCAATAATCATATAATTTTCACAGTTACATTTTTGTTTCCACGCAGAAGAAGTAATTCAAAGATTATTTTCCTTGGAGCTAACTTTCAGCGAAGACAATGTTTGGTTTGAGACAGCTAATAAGTTCAAAACATGGAACTTGGGCTTGAAGTCCAATCTTGTTACAAAAAATGGAATGACCAACTGGAACAAAATTAAAATAGGATCCTGTCAATATAAATGAAAAGAAAAATTACGTGTAATGGTCAACAATTTCACAATCAGGCTTGTTGAAACGGGCTGCAAGGTTTGCCTCTGCTAGAGCCAATCCAACTGCATTAGCAATACCCTGACCCAGAGGACCTGCACAAGGTATAATATAAGAAATCTATGTCAAATCCAAAATTCAATAAGGTGTGTTAATTCATTGTTCCAGTCTGAAAGAAAAAAATTACCTGTGGTAACTTCAACTCCAGGAGTTTCGAAGTTCTCAGGGTGACCAGGAGATCTGCTTCCCCATTGCCTGAATTGTTTCAGATCCTCTTCCTGTTTGTTTTTTTTATAAAAAATAAGAAATCAGTAGAAAGAATTTGATTTCTCCATGTCACTTCGTTTTCCTTTGACAATGGGTTATCTTGACACTCTTGACAATGAATCTTCAAATAAATATAAAAAATTCTTAAAAATAGAAAACATGTTTATATATATATACTCTTTTATTTATAGATTAATAGTGATTTAAATTTCATGCAATTTCATTATCGTTTGATAGTCCATGTCCATCAACATTTTATGTAATTTACAACAATTCTAATTTAATGGTACTATCAAACAGTAATGAAATTACTTGAAATTTAAATCGCCATCAATTTACAAGTAGAAGAATATATCTATAATTTTTTTTTCTATTTTTGAGATGTTTTTCTATTTATTTGAAGCTTCATTGTCAAGATTATCAAGTGATCCCTTCTTTTCTACTTTTTACATGGAATTCCTTGTAATAAATTTGAAGGAAGAATTGCAAATACCTAATCTAAAAAGTATATGATTGGAGATTCAATTAAAAAAGGACTAAACTTTCGACCAAAAGAAACAAGAGCTTTGTTTAGCAAAAAATACTTAAAATTCTAAAATTACATCTTAAATTAAAGCACAGTTTTTTTTCACAAATCTCGAAAAAAAGTGAACGAAGATGATTATTCATTAATGGCACCAGATCCGTCAATAAAGTAAAAAAAAATAATCCATTTTTTTACACAAAGATCACGACTGTCAAAGATCTCACGACACAAGACCATCCAAACTCGACCAATTGAAACCAATAAAACCCAAAACCATTACCAGGACACTGTCGTATCCAGCAAGATGAAGCAGAGCATACTGCAACATGCAACCATGTCCGGCCGAGAGAATGAACCGGTCGCGGTTGAACCAGTATGGGTTCTTTGGGTTGTACCTCATCATCTCATCGTACAATATGTGCCCCATGGGGGCGCATCCCATGGGCAACCCCGGGTGACCCGAGTTAGCCTTCTCGACCGCATCAATGGCGAGAAATCGGATCGTGTTAACGGATTTCTCCACTAACGAGTCGGCTGCGACTGTACCCTGTAGCGTCTCCACGGCGGCTGCGCGAATAGACTGAGCACGGCGAGACCGGGCTAGGAGCTGGGGGCGCCGCGAGAGTGCCAGAGTTGGAGACCTCAACCCGCGCCCGGCCAGTGAGCTCAGGCCCGACCCGGTTGGGAGCACGACCCGTTCGGATTGAGTAGGGCCGGAACGGACGGCAACGGACCGGCCAGAGATGGCCTGAGGGGCTGAGATGGATGTAGAGGTCGCCATGGTAGCGCTGGGGATGATGAGGGGATGGAGTTGAAAGAGAGGTGGAGCTTAAGGTTGATCCGCCTCTCCTCTTGGATTGGATGTAGGATTTTGGGTTTGGTCTGGGAACGAGAAAAAGAGAGGTTTCGGCCTCTGGGGTCGCTTTCTGGTACGAATAAATAAATTTGAGGGATGGTTGTTGTGGTGGTAGCTGAAAGGGGTCTATAATTACTATTTGCACCATTACGCCCCATTCTTTTCAATAACTTTGCATAACATGTATAAAATTAAGGCTTTAGCATGCTACATTTTGAATGACATAAGCTAAGCTGCATTCTGAATGATGTAAGCTAAAATGTCAAATATCTATTCTGATGTAAAAAAATTTAAAGTTAGGTTCTCTTTTTTGAGAAAAAAATCCATAGATATCCAAAACTAGAATTTAAAACTATTTTAGTTTGTGAATTTATTGAAAAGTGTGCTAGTTTGTACACAATTTAATTTGTTTGAGAGTACACTGAGCATTCGATAACTATATTCTCTCTAAATCACGCAAAGCCAATCTGAAGTTATAAAATTGAACGGGCCCTTAAAGATTTTAATGATTATTTTCTTTAGACACTTTGTGTTAAATGTGAATTTTAATTAGGCACTAATAATAATAATTTAGATAATGATCAAATTAAATTAACGTAAATTAATAAAGTATTTAGATCAACAATTAAGAGGATATATACTTATATATATATATATATATATGATATAAAAAAAATAATATATAGATAAATAAATCTTACAATGAATGGTAAAATTTTATTTTGTTATTTACTAATGACCTACGTAATTTAGTATATACAAATCAAAATTTTAATTTAAATTAAAATTCGGTTGCAATACAGTTTTGCCACACGCGTGGCCACAAAACTCCGCCACAGCAAATCCCATTTTTTTTTCTTTTCTTTCTCTCTCCCTGCATTTAATGCACTCTCTCTCTTTCTCTCTCCTCCCCCGTTTTTCCCCCTCGTCTCTCCCCCTCTCTCTCGAATCCCGATTAATTTCCCACTTGACCCTCTGACTTCCGCCGACCCACTCTCTGTCACTTCTCCCTTGTTTCCCACGCCTTGACGAGGCGATCTCCTTCTGCCCCCGCTTCCCCCCGATCACATCCTGTCAGTAGTCACTGGTCCGTCACCTCCGACCGGACTTTAGCTCACGGTTTCACCGTTTACCCCCTGGTGTGATTGTTTGAGCGATGATTGTGTTGTTGTACCGGATCCACTTTTTTTTGCTGGCTTGTGCCTCGGATTTTTGATTTTTGATTTTTGCCTCTTCTCCTTTAAAGGAGTCTCCTAGCCTCTCCCCTTCTTCTTTTGCTTTTCGTTGCTTGCTCTCATGTGCTGAGAATACACTGATAAGAACAAAACTCTAATCTTGGTTGAGAAATTCGAGTAAGTAGGGAAAGGGGGAGTAGAGGCCGGAGCTCTGGAAGAGGAGGACCTTGCCTTGTTTGATTTCACCCCTGTTGCTCACTGATCGGTCTCTTTGAACCCTTACTGGCTTCGTGCTTGTTTACTGGTAAACCCTCAGATCATTGTCCTTGTTGTCTTTTTATTCTGCTGTTTGCTTGTTCTCCTACTTACCGGTAAAAAAAACCCTAACTGGTTTCTGTTGCCTGTTCCTATTGTGGTTTCTGGGGTTTTGATTCTTGTTGTGGTTGTGACACGACCACTGGTACCTTTGATGGTACCAGCCGGTACCGAGTGATGCTGTATTGTCTTAGTCTTTTTGCTTATGTTGGTAAAGGCTTGAACTACTGTGTGTCTTTTGGTTTCCTTACTGGTATGTGGTGATTACAGTTCTTTGGTATTCAAGCCAGTGCTGAGGTACAGGTGTACCTTGGTACTGCTTGGTACCACTAGTACCGAGTGAGGTGAGGCCCCTCGGTATTTGATTTGCCCTACGGCCATGTCTTTGGTTTTGCTTGATGCTCGATCTGTTTGGTAGTTTATTTTGTTGCTTGTGATATGCTTGTCTGAGTTGAGTTGAGAGTTGTTATGAATTGGTTCCTGAGTGCGTGATCGACCCTTGCTGGTTCTGTTGTGGGTTTCTGATTCGTGATATTGGCTATTTGTTGGTTGTCCCTATTGGTTGTTGTGTTAATGCACTTGCGTTGCTTGTTGTTGTCTTGTACTTGTATTTGTGTGCTACTTTTGTGTCGTGTGTGTGTACTTGTACCCCTATTGCCTATACCCAAATGGTTGTACCAGTTACTGGTACAGCCTTGGACCTTGCTCTGTTATTGTTGTTGTGATCGGTTGCTAGGCTTGTTCTTGACGTGTCAAATAAGGTTTTGTGGCTTGGGATGTCCGAATGTGGCTTAGATAACATATGTCAATGGGCTGAAATTTTTAAACAAAAGGATATATATGGGCCGGTTGGACCTTAAGTAAAAGATGGAAATTCATAAGAAAATAATAAGATGACTCGGCCCATTTCTAATAAGCAAGATCTAATAAATTACTTATTGGGCCGACATTTAAATCCAGTTTATTTAAAATACTAATTAAAATTAGTAAAAAAATAATTAAGGCCTAATAATTAAAAGTCCCCAGATAATAAAAGTGGTTAATTAAAAATTTGACTAATTAATTGGAAGCCGGCCCGAAAGGTTAGGCGGTATTCATGGATAATAACGTAAACCTTAATATCGGGAAATGATTATATTCTCTGACTGCCCCCGATTTCGGGATATCGGTGCATTGGCACCAACGATTTGGTAGTCAGCGTATGATCCCGAACATTAAAACACCAACACGAATTAATATAATAACTTTTTCTTTATTTTGCTTTTGTTTTATTCATTTTTCTTTATTAAATTTATTTCTTTTTAATCCTTTTTATTTTTTTATTTTACTTTTGATTTTAAAATTATTTTCTAACTTATAAAATCTATTAATCAATTTCTCTATTTTTAACAAATTAATTATTATAATTATAATTAAGTCAATTAAGAAATAACATTAAGTTAACTTATTTAATTTAAGTAAATTAAATTAGTTACATTACTCAAAATAAATATAATCACTAGATTATAAAAATAATACTAGAACAACTAAAATAAAACATAATTAAATAATAGATTATAAATAATTAAGAGTTATAAAATAATAGCTTAAATTATAATAACAATTTAGATTTTTAAATTATATATATTAATCAATTTCTCTATTTTAAATTAATTGGTTTAGAAATTAAATCCGTAAACTTGAAACTAAAATAAAGATTAAACGTATAAAAACGATCTCGAACGATAAACATAAGTTAACAAAATCAGTATGCGAACAACGAAAATTTCTGGCACCGCATAGATACAGCAGAAATGCTGCCGAAATTTTCAAAAAAAGACGATAAAACCGGAACAACGTTTAATTAATTATCAATCTAATTTAGTTTGTAATTGTTAAGTAAATCAAGTAAAACTAATAAACATCTAATTTAAATTAAAATAGGTGATATAGTCGACTCGGATCCACTCGCGGAGTACGAGGTCATTCCAGACGCCGACGTACGCGGACTGAGCCAGGCGGTGTTCTACCCGGAGTAGAGCGACTCGCGATCCTCACCGGCACTCCCGGGTACGGTTTCCTGGGATTTAATTTTCTTTCTTCAGAATTAGGAACCCAAACCGAAAATAAAATGTTTTAAAATAAATCTGAATTGCGGTATTTTCTGACCAAACATTATTTAGAGACCCGAATTGAACTGTCATATGCATTCGGTAAATTGACCAGCATATTTGAGACATACCCGCATTTACATGTCATATCATGTCATACTGGACGTAGATAGGATAGGAGTAGGATCCGGGAAATAGTCCCGAGATAGGATCAGATAGAATTAAATAATTCAAGTTGTAGATTATAATTATTTAGGACAATATTATTACTATCACTAATTATAAATTAAGTCAGGTAGTAAATCATGCATTAAATGCATGGGAGTGTTGAGAGGCGGACGGGTAATTCTCGATCTCGAGGTTGCCTTGCATAACGGCCAGCCGTTGCGGTTACGTACGGTGACCCATAGGCCGTGGGACCCCTTGCGTCTGTATATGCCTGCGCATCTTTGCTGTCGGGTTATCCACCGACCCCGTCGGTTGGCGGGTTAATTTGTGTCGAGTGTTTAATTTTTTATCAATATTATATTATCATTAATCTTAATATAAATAAGAATGTTTATCCAAATTTGAGCGATCGGGATATCGTGTCTTTCAGTTTTTAGTGTGGGCGGCCATATTCAAGATTGGAATCTACTCCGAGATATTATATTATTTTATTTATCGGCTTATTTAGGATCCTAGTATTGTCCAGAAGGGCTTTCTCCTTTGGCCCTTAGTTGGTACGAGAGAAAGTCGGGATGCGGTCCTACGGCCCTAGTGGGTACGGTGTAGGCTCCCATTTATATATATTTCGTTTTGATATTTTACGGGATGCGGTCCTCTGACCCTTGGTTGGTACAGTGTAGGCTCCCATTTATTTCCGATTTGTCAATTCACGGGTAGTTATATCCTTTGGCGATATGGCAACTGAAAGCATAAATATTTAAACCCCCTTTGTTCATATTATTATTATTATTATTATTATTATGTAAGGTGGATCATCAGATTCGAATACCGAGTACGTGCTTTTAGCCGTCACTCTCCTAGGGCGTTATCGCTCGGGAGGCCGAATTTTCCCGGGGTATTCGGGACATTGGCGCCGCTTACTCGAAAATCCTAAGTTTGTAAGTTGGGCCCGAATACGTGCCCGCTTAGGTAAGTCATAAGTCTAGGGCCCGATCACGTGCCCGCTTGTGGATGAACTGATGATCTGCAACCGGGTTATATCTATACGGGTGTTTTAAATCTCGTACTTATTATATATTCATATTATATCAGTATTTCCATAGATTTTTCATTTCGGGTTTATTTGTCATTTCATTCATTCATATAGGAGTTTTTCTTAAACGTGCATAAAGTTTCGATATACTATACATAATTAATATAATGCATTTAAAATACAGTATTGGAATTTGGGTCCAGTCTAGGAAGGAAGATAAAATCTTAAGGCTGGATCTAAATCCGTACTGAGTAATTTTTAAATTACTCACGTTTCCACGGTGGTTGTGGGATCCAGGTATTACAGGTGCGGGATTGAGTGTGGATGAGAGTGCTAGGTGCAGTCCTGCGCGATGACAGGGATGCTTCGTCGCATTTGCAAGTGAGTCGGGTAGTTGGATATGATCCATCGGGTTTTTGAGTCTTACTTCCTTCTTTTGGGTTTTATTTGAGAGATTGCTGCCCATTCCGATGGAGCTAGCCCCCGCCTATGTAGGCGTTGTATTCTCTTTGTTCATTCTGGACTGTATGGTCATGTATATTTTATTATTATTGTTTTGTTTATTTTGTGATTTCTCTTATTTTATTCATTTAGCCTTTCGTACGCACGTCTCGTCGTGCGTACGTGGCGGGATTTAACACCCCTAATCCGATTTATTATTTCTGGGGTGTGACACTTTGGCTTAGATAATAAATTAGACTTGATTAATGTTATGATTGCATATAATATACAATCATTATTCAAAGCACAAGTGAACAACGTATATATCAAAACTGATTTTTTTAATGTTTGGTGGCACTACATAATAGTAAAAAACTAACAACGCAAAACATTATATTTAAGTGATGTAGCATTATTTATCTTAATTTGTTGCTACTTTGAAAATACTTACTTTTAATTTTTAAAAATCATAAATAATAAGGTGTCATATTAAATCTTTTAGCTTGTGTGCTGATTGATATTTAATAATTAATAAATTATGAATACACTATAGATAAAAATAGATGGACAAGGACACAAGGAACATAAACATTGTCAATGTAATCATCACTAGTTTCTTTAAATTTATAAAAAATATTGCTTGTATTACTTTATTTTAAAGTTAGTTGTATGGAGTGGAATCAAAGTGTTATACTTAATGCTAAATGATTGTAGATAAACAAATCATGAAATACATGTCATATAAAAGTATTACTAATTTATCATAGATAGTCTATAAACACAAACTAATTTAAATTGTTCATATCGTAAGATTTTTCTAATATAAATTTTATACCATCAAATAATTCCTCCCTCTAACATAAAAAATTATGATTATTACCATTCAATAATTAAATAAATTAACAATTTAATTTCCTTCTCGATCTCTTAAACCATTGTGCATAAGAAATAAATTATGTCTTATCTTTCATATTGAACACTTTTACACAAGTAAACTTAAGATATTACTAATTGTTTGGAGGAATGGAAAATTTAACTAATTTTGAATATATTTTGCTGTGTTGGAAAACAATTTAAATATATTCCAGTCGAAGAGAATAAATCTGTTCATTCCATCCAAAAATCGTACCTATATTTATTTTATGAAGGGAGCTGAAATTTTGAATCGGGTATTAAATGGAAATTTTGGGCATTTAATGATAGACCGGGTTGATCTAAGAACGAGGGGATTGGCTTAGAAGGTGTGGTCATGTGGTGTTGGTTGGTGGATGAGGAGCAAGGCGTCGGCCGTTGAGATCGAGGAGATTTAATCTTGACCATTGGAAAAGGCTAGGGAATGATTGCCTCCTGTTTTCTTGAATCGACATAGTTTTTATTTTATTTCATTTCATTTTATAATTATATTAAAATTATCATTAAGATTTGCTTTTGACATAAATCGTTAATGGACCAATTAGAAGGGCTGAAGGCTGCTGCTCTCGTTACATGACGTGACATGAGATCATGACAGTGACATGTCGTCATCGTTGACGGGATTTGGATTAAACGCAGAATTATCATGTTGTAATTAGTGTTGTTTGATAGGGTTTTAGCCTTTGTATTTTCCGGAAAGTTATCTTTGTCAAATTACATGTGAATGGAATGTTTTTATTTTCCGTCTGGCAATTTTTAGTTGCGCGCAGTGCGGATGCAGAATTTCGATCACGGGGTTAATTATTAGATTATAATAGTTTATCGGGTTCAAACTCATTAACTAATCGGGTACTAAATAAAAAAATAATAATTTAATATATATTCTTACCTAATAAAAAATTATTAAATTAATAACATTTTATATATTAAAAATAACAACAAAATAAAGCTCAAAGTAATAGATAATCAAGTTGATGAAGAAAATTTTCGTCTACATAACTTTATATTTTGATATCTTTGCATAATTATTTTATTATGCACGATATTAAATATTTTTTTCTCAATAAAAATAATCAGACAATCAGGGGAGGGGGAAATTATCAAAAGCATTACCGAAAATCACTATTTTTCAAAATCCAGGGGGGCACGTGCCCCCGAGGACCACCTTGGATCCGCCCCTGATTGTGCGTCTTATCCGTCGTTGTTGGATCTAGGGTGCAAACGGATCGGATAAATCATATCTTTATTTGTTTTAATTTTCTGAATATGAATATAAATATTTTCAGATATAAATATAAATAAGAATAATTTCAAATAAATACAAATAATATATATGTTATCAAAGATAAATATAAAATTCGTTTAAATTATATAAAATCTATTAAAATGTATAATAAATTAAATTGAATTTTTTAATAAAATAAGTTTTCGACATTATTATTTATTTAAAAATATAATATTAATTTTAAAAACATTAAAATTCATAATATCTATCTAATTATAATATGAAGAATATTATTTTATTATATATATTAAATAATATATTATATATTTAGTATTCAGATGCAAATATTAAGATTGAAAATCATATTTGTACCATTTTTTGTCCGGATATTCGGATATGAATAATAATATTTAAATTTTCGGATACCAACCATATGCGACCGGATATGGTTGTTTGGTATCTTGGTATTTAAAATTTTGAATATATCTAGAGGTAGTAAAATTTGATCCAACTCGTTCGAATTTGAATTTAACTTGATTTTCAAAAAAGTCAAATTGATCTGACCCAATCCGATGTGAGATCAAATAATTTTTCAATAAGATTTGAAAAAATCAGCACATAAACTATACCGATCCAATCCAATTTGATTTATTTCTTTTCAAAAATTAAACCGACCCACCAACCCAAGCCGCAGCATTACTACCTCTACAAATATCTGATGCATTCTAATAAAACACACATCGTTGATGTCTCGACCCTTGTAAATGAGTTTTGATTGGTCCAATTTGCAATAATAGTTAGATTGAAAAAAAAAACTAATGAATCTACGTAAAATTTTATGCGACTCCTTTGCAAAACAGAATTAATGTTAGAACTTAGAAGGGTGGGGATCCTAATTATTGCTCTGATAATTTTACTATATAACGTATTCTTAAATCAATTAAAAAATCTTGAAACAGAAAAACTTTAACAAATATATTTAAACACAGATTGGTTGTGTTTTAGATTTTTATAAAATTTAAGTGTCATTTGATATTTCATCAAATCTCATTAAATTTAGATGTCATACAATTTTGATGATATTTGTTGAAATATTAATGACATTCAAATTGCATTAAATTTTAAATGCAATCAATCTGAAAATACACTCAAATTGTAAAAGTTATTTCAGATTGTTCTTGAATTTGTTTGAAAATCGTTTGTCAAAATTATCAAAGTAAATAATCGTCAAACATCCGTCCATATTAAATTGGCAGTTAGAAAAGTAAAGATTGGTAAAGTGATAAATAAATACTTTCTAAAAAGAGAGCTCAATGTGTTTGGCACTCAAATTGTTATACAACAATCACACTGGCTTCTGCAATTACTTAATTATTAAGAATTGCGAAGAAGATGCGTCTCGATCGGCATCAGAATTCCAAATTTGTCACAGAAAAAGAAATGACAAATCTCAGCAAGTTGAGAATGGCTTCCACCGAAATATATCTGAAGTCTGAGCATATTTTTCAATGAAATACATGGTCAATGAATTAAACTAGACTATAGAGCTACACGCATGCTTAGTTAGGTTTTACATTAATTGAAGGGTCATAATTGTTGGTGATATCAAAGGGGCAGATTCCTAAATGCTAATCCACGCAGCACGTGATCCGTTTGATCATTTCGAGATTCGAGTTAACATCAGGGGCGGATCTATAGTTAGAGGGGGGGTGATTTTGAAAAACATGCTTTTCGGTAGTTTGCCCCCCTGGAAATTTTTTTTGGATCGATTAATTTTATTGAGAAAAAAATATTTAATATCATATATAATGAAATAATTATGCAAAGATATCAAAATATAAAATTTTATAGACGAAAATTTTCTTCATCAACTTCATTATCTATTACTTTGAGCTTTATTTTATTGTTATTTTTAATATATAAAATGCTATTATTCTAATAATTTTTTTATTAGGTAAGAATATATATTAAATTATTATTTTTTTATTTAGTACCCGATTAGTTAATGGATTTAAACCCGATAAGCTATTACAATCCGATATTTACCCCCCTGACTAAAATCCTGCGTCCGTCAATGGTTAACACAGATCTCAAAGTGATCGAACAGACCACGTGTTGCGCAACAATGAATATGAATTTCAGATTCCTTGACTCTGTCCCCTGCATTGCATGGGGGCGGTTAAAATTAGATATGATCATTATGAATTATTTAATTTATTTTTTATATGAAAATATATTAACAAGTCAAATTTATATATTTTTTTGAATTGGTTTGCTATTTTTTCGAATGAGTTGATATGAGAATTATGATTTATCCAAAAAATAATGATATTCTCTCAAATGAAAAAAATAGTAAATCAATTTTAAGATATATATAATTTGGTTTGGGGATATATTTTCATATGAAAAATTAAATTGAACAATTCAAATTGGTCATATTTAATTTGAAACTAGATATTTGAGTCTGAATCACAATAACATTATTTATATAACTAGGAGGGAATAATATTATTTAACGAAGTTTCATATTATTAACAATGATATTTTGTTGCTTCATGTGTTTGAGATGGCTAGCTTGCTATGTTAAGTTCTTTTATTTAGTGCTCCTGTCTTGTAACACCTGACGTTGAACTTTTAGAAATATTTGACAATACAAATTTGATATCATGATAAAAACTTGATACTATATCTCTTATTTTCCACTAAAAATTTTTGGGTGCTTTTAACAAATATCGATTTGTAAATAGTGTATTATTGTGTCGTTAAATGATATCTGAATATACATTTTCCCCAAATAAAATTAGAATGCTATTTGTCTATTTGTCTTGAGAAGTCAAATAAAGACTATCTTTACACAATTAATATAAATGAAGCAAAAAAAAGTTGACCGCATGTTAATCTAAATTCATGCTATCTCCATTTCATGAAATTTAGTTAATAACATTCATTTCAAATGTATGGCTGGGGAAAAGTTCAATTCCCATAGAACAATAATTATAAGAAAACTGAACTTAACAAAATATTTATATTACATTAAATATATTACTTCTATCAATCCAAAAATATATTACTTCTATCAATCCAGAAAACTGAACTCCCAAAAAAATATTACTTCTATCAATCCAACCTATTACTATTTGATTTGTGCAATTTTTTTTTCTGTCTTGATTGAAATTGTCATAGGAATTTGCAACTTTCTTACTGACCGAAGGTAAATAAAGTAAGGTAAAATGGTTAAAAAAAAGTGTTCAAGAACAAATAAATTTATTTTATTCTCGTAATGTTGTGCTTGTCTCGTTCCAACTCAAATTTGGATTTACTAGAATTATTTATCATAAGAAAAACAAATATTTGACCTAAATCCATTTACAAAGTTGAGATCCATACAGAAGAATTTTAGAAACAAATAAATGGAAGCCCATAAAGACCCATAACCCATTCTGTGAATAGAGGCGCCTTTGTTGGACCCCGCAAGTCAGTTCTAACCCTTTTTAGTTTTCGATTTCTTTTTTCACATTTCAAACCGAGATAAAAGTTTATACAAATCTCTGCGACGAGCATAAATCTGTTTTCTCAGTTCCCAGGATTTTTACATGCTTTTCAAACATGAAAAAGGCTGAATACTGACAAATTATCCCTGCACTTTATGTTCTGTGAATACATTCAAAATGAGATTGTCATGGAAAGTGGCACAGAGATGAAAACCGAGCTTTCTTACTTTTCTTTTCGTCCTTTTTCTGACCATTGTATAGAATTTTGGAGAAAAGCATTGGGATACAAGATGTAAACTGGGCCTATTCATGTTTTGATTGGAACATAGTCACCAAATTCGGCCCAATAATAAGAGTTATTTTCTTTTCTTTTTCTACCAGAACATAATCAAAATCTGAAATAAACCTAATGTTATGTATGACCACTCAAGCCACAAATGACTAAACTGTAAAGCAAAAGATTGAGAAGAGAAAAGAGGGGAAAACCATCTGTATATGCTGTGCCCATTTTGATTCTCACTTGTGTTCCAATTCCACCTAAAATAAAGATGAATCATGTGATGACAATATTAGCCTTCAAATGTGCTTGATTTTCGAATATATATGATATTAGATTGTGACAGACTCTTATTTACATGATATTTAAGAACTGGTCTGGGTTTGCAAATGGTGACTTAAATGTGAAATTTTACGGATCGGAGAAAGAATTTGCTTTTCTGGATTTGCTTTTGAAAATCAAATGGGTTATGGATCTGAACAAGGCAAGTGCTTTCAAAGCGAGAATTAGATTTTAACAGGCTATATATTAGCCGACATCTCAGCATTTTATTATGTTTAATTGTATCATCCCAAACATTTAGTACAATAACTTTCACAGCATGCAAAATATTTCAGTACAATAACTGCCACTTCAGGAAATGAATTATGGATAGAGCTCCATATATAACAGAATAAACACCCAAAGGAAGATATATTTTGTAGCCAGAATATCCTGCACCTAGGATAAGATCAATCCATTCATGTTTGCAGCGTTCCTTCGATCCGGGACCACACATCATAAGCATATCACACAGAAAACTGGTCTCAATTGATTTCTGGTTGGTATTATCCACGTTGTCCTGAATTATTTCCACAACAATAACCTTTATACGAACACAATCATCATCACCCCATCCGTGGAGGATAATCTGAGATATATATTATGTTGCGAGCAAACTGTTATTCTGTTATCATATATATTGTAATTGAATAATTACATGTTACATGCTTAATGAAATTACGTTAATTCATCAAACTAATGATCAAGGAGCAGCCCGCAGCAGTATTAATTAATTCTTAATTTATAACTCTTTGTTCTTTAGTCGACTAGCTAAATTTTCCAGTTTGTGCAATGATCATTGCTCAGCACTAACATATATACATTTAGAGAGAAATAAGTTACTTTAAGGAGAATCACATCAGCTGGAGGTATCTTTTCAAACATATCTCCAGCAATGGCATTGAAGGAGTCATTTTCCAAAGCATTCGCAACGACATGAGGAAGATCGAGCACTGTGCATCTCAAGAAGGGAAAGGCATCTGCAATAATTTTCACTGCAGTTCCGGTGCCACCGCCTACATCCACTAGACTATTTAAGCCATCAAACATATGTGGATAGCTTGCAACCAAGTCTCTCATGGCGTGCTTAGTGTGGCTGGCCAATGGCCATTGCCTCGTTGAACAAGTTACCTGGTTTCAAGAGTTTCAAAAAAAATTGCTTGATGGTTTTTCACTAAAAATATGCAAATATATGTATGTAATTACTATGATCGGTTGATATTTTACTCTTCATCTGATAAAAAATAATTGATGTATTAATCACAAGAAATATTAAATAGATATTATCAATACTGATAATACTTTTGATCAATCTATAATAAAGGAAAGAAATAGGGGGAGTGAGCTACTGAGCTTGGATTAATTGGTATTAATTTCTTATTTAATTTCTCTTGAAATCTCCAAAATATGCTTCCCATCATTTCCCATAGCGGTGACAGAGTCTTGACCAACTTCCTTGAACCATTTGCTCATATTACACGTATGTTGAGTGACTGCTAGGTCCGTAAAGAAACATTTGATGGCACACAGGTTGGAGTCCTGATCAGTTAGACTCAGCTTGGAGAGAGGCGTGAGCACATAACCTGCTTCAGTTTGTGCAAACACTCCTTGATGAACGAGAAGTAGGGGCGTAAATGATATTTTTTTATTCATTTATCTGATTCGTATCGTATTTAATAAGATGAGTATTGGTAAAATTTTTTTCGTTAACTTATTTAATATGAATAAGGGTAAGAATTTTATTTCGTTAAGTAAATAAATAAGGGTATAGGTAAAGATCATTTTGTACCTGTTTGTTCTATAGGATAAATTATTAAGAAAATAACTTATATTATTTTCAATAATTATCCGTGTAGTAATTTTTTTTATTTTGGTAAATAAAATAAAAAAATAGGGAATTTATAAGAACACCCCGAAGTAGTGCGCTAATGGCTAGTAGTTTCAAACTCGATCCAAGCTATTAGCGCACAATTTTGAGGTATTCTTATCAATTCCCTATTTTTTTATTTTATTTACCAAAATAAAAAAATTTGTATGTTAGTTGCCCCGATTTCTATGAGTTAATTACTATGAATTATAATTTTTTTTTTAAGTTTAACCATCTTATAAATTATAATGTTTGAATAATATTTAGTAGAGTACTTCTTAAAATGATTGAATGAGATAATATTATATTTTATTTTAGACAAGATGTTATTTTTATTTTTAATATATTTTATTTTCTACTTAAAAAATTTGATAAGAGATGTTTATTTTTTAATTTATTTATTTTGAAATGACTCAAGTTAGAATTAATTGCATAGTTATATTTTTATTTCATACTAGTAAAATAGAGATGTATTTGTATGAACAGAATGAATTCATATTTTTTTTATAAATGATAATAAACTAAGTAATACATTAGTATTATTCGTTATCACCGTTATATTTCGTTAACCGTTTATTTTAATAGGTAAGGGTAGAGTATGGGTAAATCTAATTTTAATGGGTAAAGATAGGGTATGGATAAGAGTAATTTAAAATGAATATGATAATGAAAATACCTCCACCCGATCCGTACCATACCCATTGACACCCCTAGCGCCATGAGGCGGCCGAGCATCATGTCCTTCCCAGGTGGGATTGGAATTGAGCGAGCGAGTTCATGTAATGGCATGGGACATCCAAATGCTTGTATGTGGCTAGAGCATTATTTTAAAATGCGGCTGCATGGCCGCATATGCGGTCCACTTATGCTTATGCGGTGCGATACCGCATGCATAAGAGTATGCATCCGTATATTCAACAATACACATTATTTTTTAAAATATTATCGTATTAAGCCTATAAAATTAATTATATTATATTTTTCATACTAAAAATATAAAATTATATTAATATCTTATTATGTTTTCTTATTTTACTTTAAATTTCTTCAAAAATAAATGATCAATTCAAATATTATAAGAATTTTTTAGTATACATATCCACATATGTAATCGTATATTAAACCGCATATGCACTCGCATATCATATATACTGAATAGTCCCCGTTTGGGACTACTCTTTGAATACTCTGTCTCATTTAGGTTTAGTGAGCGTACGCTCGTTGATCTGGTGTATGAGAAAGATTCAAATAACATATATATATATATATATATATATATATGCTATGGTGAGTCATGAAGCAAAAAAATTTTTTTTGCTTCACCATGTTACACTTAACATCTTTTTTGATTTGTCGATTTGCAAAACAATCTTGAATTTTACAATTTGCCTTGTTGAGTTTTGTGCAGGGATTAATATGCAAATGAACTAGTGCACAAGAACCAAGACTAAGTACTTGGGATACAAGAGCTTAATCAAGATTCGCACTAGGCTTAGGTTCGGTAGAAACTCAAACCGGGTTGAATTGGTCAAGAAAAATTGAGCTTAAACAATAAGAAAAGTGCTTACGCCTAGTGAATCGTTATAACGGTTCGATAGAATTATAACGGTTCATCTCGATACTCAAAAATACTCTAAGGCAGAAACACTCTCAAAGAAACCAGAGTGAATCGTTATGTAACGATTACTGAACCGTTACAACGATTTATAAAACGTATAACGATTCTGTAATCGTTATAACGATTCATGAAATGTATAACGATTTGATAAATCGAATAACGTTTCAGCTCAGTTGATCCAACAGTTATACGGCAGAACAACGGACAAATTTCTCTTACAATCCTACCGTTTGAAACTTAATCCGTTATAACGATTTGTAAACCGTTGTAACAGTTTTGTAAACCGTTATAACGATTAGTAAATCGTTATAATGGTTCAGGGTGAAAAAGTGAGTTATGCTTGGTTTTCAGTTCTTTATAAAATGGGGACCATCTCCATTCTCCTCCTGTTGTTGAATACACTTGCAAAATACATTCTTACAGCCACCATTAAAGAGCTTTGAGAAAACCGTGCTATACCTAGCTAAAGCTCAAGATATTTGATCTAAACTTGTTCTAAACACTTGTGAGATTTGAGTGATTTGCTCCATTGCTAAATCTACTCCTAGTTTTTGCTACCCTATTTAACTTTATGCTTTGTCTCTCATCCTTTGTGTGTAAGAAGGTAAAGTTCGACCTTGTACAAGACTCGTATTTGGTTGAATAGATCGAATCGGCTTTGTTACCGTTAGACGGGAAGTCGGGGATCCGAGGAGTAGGCGCATAACGCCGAACCTCGTTACATCGCGTGTCAACTCAATCCTTTGATTGAGCATTTCTAAACTTTTATCTTTACTTTATTTCATATCTTTGGTTTAGAAATTGCTTGTGCTTAATTGTCGTAGAACTTATTAAAATTATAATTTAACCCTTATACTTTTTACTAATTGACCAAATTAGTATTATTAGTGGTAATCAAGGGTTACACACCATCTGAGCCGTTCGATACGTCGCTTCATCAGGCGCTCAAATAAGTTGCTTGATCAGCGAATTTTCTATTTTCCAGCGAAATTAGATATGTCTAGTTTGTCTCTTTATTTCTCTTTTGCGCTCGAAAACGTTATAATGATTCATAAATCATTATAATATTTCATAATGAAAGTCTTGAATTTCCAAGAATACCCCTTGTCAGAATTATATTGAAACGTCATAACGATTCAAAAATAAATAGGATGAATTATTATAACGTTCTACATAGACGTTGAACGGTTTACAGAACCGTTACAACGTTTTGACTTGTTTGACCAACCTTCTGACAAGTCTACTGATCTTCAGAAACGGTATAACGATTAAGTTAATCATTATACGTTTCATTAATCGTTTAACGCTTTATGAAGTGTTACATAACGATACATTATGTTAATTTTAGCTTATTTCTGCTCACAAAGAACTTAGAATATTTTCAGTAAGTGTATTGAATCGTTGTAACGATTTATAAAGCGTTACATAACGATACAGTTTGTTAACTTTTGGCTAATTTCTACGCACAGAGAACTTAAAAAAATTTGAGATATGTATTTGATAGATCTTTGAAGTTCTAGGATGATGGTATTCAAAAGTCAAGATAGTGCAAGAATGTAAAGAACCTAAGGTAGAAATGTATAAACCAGTTTGGGGCTTAATGTTCAAGTGTAATGACAGCGGAATATAATTTAAATCAATTCAATTCTCACAAGAATATAACAATAAAAGAAATATGAGAAAAGAATGTAAAGATAAAACAAGAACACAAAATGTAACGGAGTTCGGCTTTAACAATGCCTACGACTCCGGGACCCTCAACCTCTAACAATTGAGGTTGAGCCGATATATTTTAAAAAAAGTTTTTACACTTGTAGAACTTGGTCCCTTATAAAAATGGACCGCCAAGCCTATCGGTAACAAGAGTGACAACACACTCAAGAAAGGTGAGTGACAACACACTCAAAATGTGAGTGACAACACACTCAAGAAAAGATGAGCACTACAGCTCAAAAGAATATTTTCAAGAAGATCATGAAGGATCAAGTTGGGAGAATAGAGAGAAGCTAGATTGAGCTTGAACAAGGATTTGACTAATTGAGTGTATCAATCTTTTGAATTACCTCTCTCACTTTGTATATGGCTAGTAAGCTCTCCGGAGTAATGATTTAGCTAGATCAGTTAACCAACTCATCAGATCAATATTCAGTGAGAGAGGTGATCCTTTTAAAATAGATTTTCTGAAGAAACTCTTTTTCGGCTTGAACCGTTATAACGGTTTATGAATCGTTATAATGGTTTAGAAAGAATAGCCGTTGGATCAACTGAGCTGAAACGTTATAACGATTTATCAAATCGTTATACGTTTCCCAAATCGTTGTAACGATTACTGAATCGTTACATAATGATACACTCTGGTTTCTTTTTAGGATATTTCTGCCTTAGAATATTTTTGAGTATTGAGATAGTATTGAGATGAACCGTTATAACGTTTACTGAATCGTTATAACGATTCCCTGGGTAGATATAATTTTCTTGTTGTTTAAGCTCAATTTATCTTGACCAATTCAACCCAGTTTGAATCTAACTAAACCTAAGCCTAATATAGTCTTGATTAAGCTCTTATATCCCAGCACTAGTCTTGATTCTTGTGCACTAGTCCATTTGCATGTTAATCCCTGCACAAAACTCAAACAAGACAAATTATAAAATTCAAGATTGTTTTGCAAATCGACAAATCAAATAAGATGTTAAGTGTAACAGTATTGAATCGTTATAACGATTGAGGAATCGTTATAATGGTTCTCTGCGACATAGTCTCTTCCTAAGGTGAGTAGGAATTTAATATATATATAATTAAATTTATTAGTTTTTTTAATATATATTTATGTACTAATCATTTTCTTTTTTCAGAGTATCAAAACCTACAATCTTTTAACATCGACCGAGTACGAGGAAGTAAAAAAAAATTGAATTGAGTTTGTGATTTCTTTGTTTTGATATTTTTTTATCAAGTTTTAATATTTTGTAAATATTTGTTATATTTTGTTGTATTATGTGTGTATGTTAGATACATTAGTTAATTAGTAATTAAATATAATTATTAATTTTTTTTGTGAAAATGCATGTGATGAAAATATTATATATGGCTATCATATATGGACTAGTCACAGAAATAAAAAGAATAATTTAAAAAAAAAAATTACAACGATTTTTACGAAGAAACCGTTGCAAAACAATTTAATAAAAAAATTATAGTAATTTTACAACGGTTTTTATCTAAAAAACCGCTGTAAAATGTGATCTTTACATCGGTTTTTAGTTAAAAACCGTTGTAAATGGTATTTGACAGCGGTTGTTATATAAGAACCGCTGTAAACAATTTGCAGCGGTTTTCAACAAAACCACTGTAAAATTTTGCAACACTCCCAATAACAGCGGTTGTACAACCGCTAACTGAAAAATAACCGCTGTAAAAGTCTATTTGTGGTGTAGTGTACTCAAAATCATTATTTAATTTAAAAGCTACCTATTGTAGCAGCTTCCAGTTGTGCATCCGATGTTATATCTTTCAAACTAATTTCAAAAGTGCTACATACCTCTTTTAATAGCGGTGGTTTCTTCCGTCCGATATAAAATGGGGGCTACAAAATCCCATTTGTGTAGTAGTGTCCGTTGGAGGTTATGCCAGATTCTGATCTTTCTTCATTGGCATATCGTATTGAGACGTTTAAAAAACCACAGTTCAACTTGGTTATGCTGTTGCATGTACTGGCAGAGCCAAGTGGTAGATTTGGGGTCTCAGAATTACAATGAAATTTAAAAAACTCAGAGATTCTAAAAGACGGAGTTTCAGTGAATTATCATTAAGAAAATTTTATGACACCCCACTAAATTAAAATTCTAGCTGCCACTGGCTTCATGTATCTCTATTTTCACAAACAAAAGCAGACACGCTATCAATAGGCCATCAAAATAGGAAGGCAATTGAGAAAGAACAAATAAAAAAAAAAATATGATTCTGACAAATTCGCTCAAAATAAAAGAATAAGGAGATTAGGGATTTGAAAAGAAAGGACAAAGAACAGACCGTAGCGAGGTTGACATAAAAGAAGAGAGACTTCTTTGTGTTAGAAACTCAAAAAACTGGTATACTTTTAGAAAACTCGAATCACTTTAAATTTTTATATTCCATAAAGTCTTTATATGAAGGATTTAATGAACATAATAAAATTAAAATTTAAACATAATTTAATATATTGTTTGAGTTAGAAGTACGGATTCAGAGTACGCTAACTTTACTCTCTTTCTATATATATTATGAACTTGTTAGTTGCTATTTACGCATATTTGTTGATAACATGTGATGTTTTTTTTTTTTATTGTTATCATTGACTTAATATATATTAATATGAAATTGTAATGTGTTATGTACATTTATTGATAAATCGATCTTATAAAAACGTTTGTTTTTTTTATTTTTTATTTTTATTTTTGTTAGAATTAACTTGTTATAAATTAACATGAGTTTGCTAAATTTATGTATCGACAGCGTAATCTCATAAACATAGTTTCTTTAAATTTTTCAAAGTGTGTTTTTTTTATGATTTTTATTATTATGATTAATTTATTATATATTGACATTTATATCTAATTTATATTTATCGATAACGTAAATTCAGAGCCGATGTGAATAGACCACCAGAGGGATGGGGTCGTACTCAAAGACACAATACAGAAACAACATCCGAGGCAAGGTTAAATTAGTATTGAACATTTGTATAATTCATTTACGAGTTTAGAAAGTTGCCCCTCCTATAATCTTATTGTTGACGTGGCATTGACACATACGCGTCAAATGCTTTAATTAATTATTTAGCAGTAGTAGTAGTCTGGGATGGTGGGATCGCCTCAAAAGCAAAACAAAATCATTCTAGATTTTCTTTACGCTATCTTATCAGGCATTATGGCCTCAATTAGAAATTAATTAAACATAAAATTTCCAAAATGGGACTTCTGTCATATAAATTTTTACAAGAACACCTTGTTTCTGAAAAAATATATTTTCAAGAGCCTTCTGATACTTAATTTTGCTTATTGAAATTTGAAAGGGAGCATATTTTTCTTCTCAGAAAAAAGTTCTGATAATTGTCCCAAAACGCTGCTAAAAAAAAAACCCCAATAATTGACTTTAGCAAAGCGCTTCAACATAATTCAGCGCTTAATTCATTATTTGCAAAAGCTATTTATAACAAGTATTGTAATCATTTATATCAAATAATTTAGATAGTTATAGTTTATAGTAACATATTTTCACATGAATTATTTCTAATTATGCCATGTTAACCGTAACTCCTCAATACAAATAAGTCAACAAAATAACTCCCGTTCAAGCACTTGCTACCTCATTGTGATGTTATTTATACCTATTATCAAATTAATTATTTATATTAACTATCAGTTTTATTTACATTCAAGTACATATTTATGGGATCCAGTACATATTCCTCTTTGATTCATCGCATCAAGATAGCACACTAACTCATGGGATAAACTAAAGATTTATATTAAATGATGGTGCTATTTATACTCTAATTACAATCTAATTACTAACAGTTTGTGTTGCCTAATATTTGATATAGCAGTTATTTATATTAAAAGTTGATATTATTTATATCACATATATCAGTTATTAATACTAGAGCTATAACTCGGACTTCGTCTCGATAATATAGTCCTCAAATAAATAATTAACAATATAAAACTTAAAAATATATTTAATAAAATTTCACACTAAAGAAAATTTAGACACAATATTTTTAAATACTAATTAATAATAATTATAATAATAAATAATATAATTAAATACATAATAATCTATAAATGATCATATAAAAAGTTGAATCATTTTAAAATTAAGTTTTAACTTAAATATATTAAGTACATTATTTTAAATGAAAATAGAGAAAATATTTTATATGAACTCTTAGATTCAATAAGATGAAATTTTTTAAATAAAATCAATAGTGAAGAAAAATAATGATATAACATACTTGAAAAACTTATAAACTTAACCTACATAAGAATTATATATTAAAATATATCATGAAGCATAGTGTAAAAATTAAATATCTTCTAAAATTAGCAAAAAAAAAAACGAAAAAGATAATGATACAAGTGATAATAGATATCCTCTCTGTGAGATAAGTTCAAATAAAGAGAAATATAAATGAAAAATAATAATATATTAGAGTTTATGAGAGTTTTATTTAAAAAAAATAAAAAAATAATGACAAACATTGATTACTGTATTTTATTTTTATTTTTCAAATTGTCATAATTTTTAATGAAATTAACTGACAAATGATTGCAGCAATAAAGATAAAGAGAAATTAAAAAAAAAGAATAACCGTTAAAAACACTGAAAGACAATTTGAAAAGAAGCGATGATATGATGTCACCGTTGACAATTCTTATTTCTTTATATGTGATGAAAAAGGAGACAACAAAAAAATCAAAATCTTACTATCTTAAAAAGCATCTAAAAACTGGATCAATCCAGTTGTTTTAGATTTTTGTTTTGGATTTTTTAAGACGTGAATTCTCAATAATACCCTTTTAAATACATATCCAATGCTTCTGATTAAAGATTCGAAATAATCAATGAATGAGATCTAACACCAATTGTTTGTCCTCTTCTCCAGTCCGAACGGACTTTTCTTTGCTTCGCTGATTTTGGCGTCCAAAATTCGCTCTCCTCATTTTAAAAACGGCATCTCTCGCCCTCACCTCTCTTCAAAATCAAACCCAGATTGAAAATCATCGCTGCTCACAGCCTCCGACCCCTCATCTCCCTCACTCGCGTCCGATAACCTCTCCCTTTCCCTCTTTGAGACGCCTCTCTTCATAAAAACCCTACGCTCCCTCTCCCTCGCTCGCTCACCCTTTCGCTCCTCACCATCACCGCTCGTCGTCTCCAACCCCGACTAGCGATTTGCGGGGACGAAAATGGAAAGCGGATCAGAGACTAAGCATTTGCGAATTTCAAGTGCGCGGGTTACCGGAGCCTCAGAGAGCACTGAGATGGATCCGAAAAAGAAGGCAACAAAGTCATGCCCTAGGGGAAGGGGAAGGTAAAAAAGTCCAGTGGATCGAGAATCGCAAGGCGAGGCAAACAACCTTCTGCAAGCGACGCAAGGGATTTTTATTAAGGCCAAGGAAAACTCGGTAAAGTGCGATGCTTAGATGGGGATTATTGTCTTCTCTGAAAATAACCATCTCTACCTTTCCGCCGATACAAGGTACTTTCTCTTTAAGACTCTCTCTCTCTCACACACACACACACATACACACTTTCTATTTTTTGAAGATTTTTACTATTTAGAGTTGATCATTGGATCATTGTCTATACGACATGAGTTTGTTTTCATCTTTTACTGTTTAGTCTGTGTTGCCTTCTGTGTGAGTTGGTTCTTAATCAAGATTCTTTCTTTTAATTGTTTCCACATCCAATTGAAAGCAATAGTGCACTTTTCAGAGAATAGTAATTATAATTAATTAAGATTTATGATGTTACTGATTACCAATATTGTGCTTTTCACTATAAAACAAGAAGAGCTCAAAATTTAATTATTTAGGCATTCATCTTGTATATGTTTTTTTTTTTAAATAATTCAAATCTAACGTATCATGTATGTTATTTTCATTCAGTATTGGTGCAGGTCTCCTGCAAAAACTGGTACCGACGGGAAAAAATGGCTCAGATGCTCATTTTCAGGTGCGAAAATTGCAGTACTCTGATTTCAATCATTCAATGACGTCATTCTTAATAGTTCATTTTCCGATAAACTGACTGTTTTCATATTCTTTATGTTACCTTGTGTATCTATCTCCTTGAATATTTGTGGTAGCTCGCCGAAGATCTTGATGCATCTGCCGTATGGGTAATAAATAATAGTAATCTATTTAATTTAATAGTTTGCCCCTCTTTTTTTTTTAAGTTTAGGAAACAAAAGCACATTGTGATAGAACAAACTTTTAATTTCATTATCATGCTTTGTTAGTAGGGCTCAGTCACGGGGAGTCTGTTAGGACCACAAGCGTCTTACCTTGGGTTCAGACAAGTACTGGTTAAAGAGTTTTATCTCAAATACTATTTTTTTATTAGTTGAGATAACGGAATGCAAGGTAAAATAGTATTAAATTGGATTTTAAGCGGTCCATGAAGATCCCTTGATGATTATAATATTCGACTTTACAAAATGTAGATAAATCTTTAAAATACCCAGAAAGCCTTTCAAGAGCTCGAAGAAGTAAATTCAAGAAAAAGCATAATATTTGAAGGAAAAGAATTTTATTATTTTAAGTTTACTTTCTCAAGGTTTTTTTTTGGTAGTTCCAGTTTGGGTATCCTAGCTTAATTTTATGCCCAATAAAACCTAATTGAATCGAAGACTATTTCTAGAAACTATAGATAGAGTGTAAAATACTCGACCGTACAAATGATCTCATAACACGCTAGAAACTACCTCTGGTGACATATCAGCTCTCTCTTCCAAGATAGGTAATTTTAATTTCAAATTCAAAACATTTAACTTCACCCCTCCCCTTTCTTTTTGCTTTAACCTTGAGAATTTTTTCTTAGAGAGACAGACTATAAAAGAAGGTAAAAATAAGGAGTAGAACCGTAGAAGGTAAAAATAAGGAGTTGATGCAAAATCTGAGTAGTAATCTAGACCATAGTTTAAGAGCCTTGCAAAGCAATATAGTTGGATCTATTTGCGAACAACACAAGGTCTTGAGATCTATTGAGCAGTAGATTTTTCTCATATTTTGAAAAAAAAATGCATGGTCATTATAATGTTTGAATTGGTATTATTTCATCCTAAGAATTAATCTGTACGGATTATGAGGAGATGGACTCGATCATGACTACTCAAGCAGTTGCCCTTTAGAATGTATGATTGATAACAACACATATTTCATTAGCATTTCTTATTTTAGTATGTTTTTGTTCATGTATGCTTATACTTTTTGCCTGTTGCGGCTTCTAGCCTCTGTAGCTATAAAGGCTGAAAATCTCAACGATCGACCTCTCCACTCTCCCTCTCCACTCCACTCTCCATCTGTATCGCTCGCATCAGTGCTGCCAATGATCTGCTGTGCGTTGCCGCTCTCCAATTTCACTCTTTGGCTCTCCACTCCATCACCACTCCTCTCGACTATCTCCTTTGATTCCAACCCCGACTGTAACCCCTTCCACTCAGCCTCCATCTTTCACTATTATTAAATATCAATAATAATAGCCAATGGGTCAGTTTTGGTGGCAGGACCTGATTTGGCAAATGGGAAAAGAATCTAAGAGAGGTTTATGTGATGAAAAGGGGGCTATGATGGAAAGTCAATAGTTCCAATGCTTTAGGATGTTGAGAGAAAAGAGGTGGTGTGTAGTGAGAGTTATGGGATAATTGAGTTCTTGAATTCAGGTTTTAATGGGTCGGGTCCAGACCTCTGTCTAGTGGAGCTCAAAGGGGAGATGGAGAGGTGGAATGAGGTCATCTATCCTAAGGTTAACAATGGAGTTTATAGGTTTTTGAAAATTCTGTACACCGTTGAAATGAACATTTTCATTGAAACTAGAAAACAAAAGATGCTAATTTGATTACACTGATGCATCAAATCTCAATTCTACAGAATACTCGCTGGAGGTGACTAATTCAAATATATCAATGGTTACTGGGTGGCTAGGTCAGATGCATTAATGGTTGTTGATTAATACCAATAAATATTATTGTAAAGCCGCAACAGGCACAACACTAACACCAGTCCATGTCATTTTACCTTCATGCTTTTCTTATTTTCAATTATTGTTTTTCATTTTTTTTGCCTGAATACTCGATCTCCTGATCATTTAATTATAAAAATAATAAAATATATTAAATGGATATGAATCTATATTACTTTGTTCTCTATCAATATGTAGGACTGAACTAGCCAGTTGCTCTGGAGATTCGTACTATAACAAAGTGATGTTTAATAACATATTTTTTCTAATTGTTGCACATCTTACTTTGATTTTTTTTTACTATTTAGCTTTTGGCGTATCTTTATACATTAACATTAATCTAAGCTGGTACATCAACCAAATTAAAATTATTAAATATAAATTCTTAATCTTATATGTTCTTGCTTTTTTTTTAACTTTCTTCACATGCTTAAAAAGTCTGAAATGCATTCTAGAACATAAATAATGTAAAGCAGATAAAGTTTCATAAGTTTCTCTAATGTTTTTTTTCTACTTATAAAGTATTATTCTATTGGCCTTACCATGGAGAATTTTGTTGTGTTTATTTTATTTCATGATGATAAAAAAAATTATAACAAAGGCCGCAATGCTTTAAACGATATAAACAACAATGTTGAAAATATTAATCGCCTACGAAAAATATTTCTTATCAATAGGAACAAATAAGATTGCATTAATTCTTTCATTAACAATTAATCTTAGTTGTTATTAAAAATAATTATTATAAATATATAGATCCGCGCTCTTACGCGCGTATATTAACAATCTTTCATTGGAGGCCACTACTCCTGAAAGAATCTCTTCAACTTTACGTGAGATAGCACATCATAGCAATTATAAACTTCTTAAGATACTGTGTTTAATATTTTTCTGATATAATCATTACTCATCCCTTCATCAATACATGCTTTGATAGCATGTCGCCATGTCCTTGAAAAGATTAGCTAGGTCCCATATATCATAAATTAAGAAAATTTTGAATTATGTAGCATATAGACACATGAATATCCTCATATTTCGCTCAAGAATAATAAAATAATACGCCACTAAGATATTATTTTTTAATTTGATATTTTCTGTCAATAGAACTAATATACTTGTAAAATTCAAAAAATATCAAGCAATATTGATTCAATCAATATTGAAAACTTTTACGTTTTTTTGCAAAGCATATGAAAAGCTTCTATCATATGTAATTTTTTTTGGGATAAGTAATTATTTTTAATTTACCATACATTCATACAATGAATGTGGTAAAATAAGTTGTCTATACTCTCCTTATGTCCTAATTTCACATTTCTTTTATTTTTGAAGGAAATATTATATTTCCAGCCACACAAAATTTGTTTTGCTAAGTTGACACCTAATGAAGAGTGCAGTTGGATTTTTACTAGAAGTGAATATGTAATATTGGCATCAACCTGCTATGTGATAAAGCTAGGGATGTAGGCATACTTGTGGATTCATGTTATATCATGCATTCCTTTTTGTTTGCTACTTTCAGAAAGAAAATTTTAAAATTCAATCATTTGCTCTGAAAGTTTTAAAATTCATTCTATGAAACTGAAGATCTATTTTATTTTGGAAGTTTCAGTTGTATATTATGCAAGAAAGGTAAACACCGAAGCATCTCTGACATCCTGTAATATGTGCTAGAAGTGAAGTTGTTTTGCACTTACTTATTTTCTTTTCTTGCATCTTTTTGATGTATTTTGAGGATACTTTTTATTTATGGGCGTGTGCCAAATTTATTTTCTCTATCTTTTTTGCCTCTATGATCTTCCACCTTTTTTGAATTTTTTACATTATTTTTGCCTCTAAAGTGTTAGTTTTGCCTATGAGGAGAGTACGACAAAAATATGACTAATTTATTTACAAAAATACGACAACAATATCATATGCCTCTAAAGTGTTAGTTTTGAATTTCTTTTCTCTATTATGATCATTTTATGTGAAGTTCACCATTTGTTTTTAACAATATCATATGGTAATAGTATGGAAGAAGGAAAGAAAATCGTCGTGTCGTACTTGGCCTTTACATATATAACATATGTAGCCAAGTGAGAGTGACTCATCCCACAAATTTCAATTTATGCTTCGGCTTTGTAGTTTGATTATTTTAGCATGTTCAGAAATATATTTTTTATATCATATCTATTAATTTTATTTTAAAATTAAGATTTCAAGCCTGAATTTTAGAATGATGAAGACTTTTAAAGCCTGAATTTTAAATAGTATAATAATAAAAATATCATCTGCCTTGCATGGCGATGATTCAATATTTGCTGAAATATATTGTTAGAGTAGGTTATAGTCCAATCACTATTTTATTTTATCCTTCGTTTAATTTCTAAAAATAGTTCTAGATATTGAAAGCATTTAAAAAAGCCTGTATGTTAAAAATAATCCGTGTGTAAGAGCGGGTATATGTACTAGTGATAATTAATTGATCATCAAATAAAGATAAAAAATACATAGACATTAATAATTTGATATATCAAATTGAATTTCAAAATGAATTTGATATATCAAATTGATGAAGAAATAATAATCGATTAATTAAAACAATCTACATCTCTCACAAGTGTCAATTTCATAAAAAGAAGACACATCAGAACTTGTTCATTAAACTGATGAAAGAAATATAAATTAAATTTTCTAAAAGAAACTTATAAAGGATAGAAAGATCAGACAGATTGATGGGGTTCGTGATTTAAATCATTATATAAAAAACAAAGATATAAAAATAAAACATAGGAATCCATCAGAAAAGAATTTATTACCGTTAGTTAAAACAAATATCATTAAAAAAAATTGAAAAAACACGAGAGATATTACATAAAATGGAGCGAAAGAGATGAAGAGAAAGCATCTGATAATGAAATTTATAGTTATAAAATAACTGCTAATGCGAATTTGATATTAATAGACGCCTAAAGGATAAGTAATATTTGAAATGAAGGTATAAATCAGAGAGACAAAATGTAGTCGATGGGGACAAAATTTGTTGACATCATTTGGGATTATCCAAAAAATAATTATATCACACAGAAAAGTGTGTTAAAACAACTAAAAAATTGAACACGAAGCACATAACATTGCACTTCCAAATCTGAACTGTATACATATATATACATGTACGAATTAGAAATCTAATCCATCAGCCCCGGTAATTGGGACTGGTCAATCAAATCAAATCTGACATATACACAGTTACAAATAATTAAATATCAGATTAAACCACAACGCCTTGAGCAATCAATGAGAGATAATCGTCTCGAAGCAATTAATCCCATCAAACTCGACAGCAAACCTGGGCTTCAATTTATTTTCTCTCTGTTTTTCAGGCATTTCGCTCCCCTGCTTTTTCGCTTCTTCGATTGGGCTTCTCGATTGAACCTTCGCATCTCTCTCTTCGTCTGATCTGATTTGCGAAAAATTGAGAGATTCATCAATGGCCCGTAGATTTCCGAAGGGGTTGAGCTGAGGATCGACATCGCCAAGAGCTTATCCATTTAAATTGCCAAGAGCTGATGAAATCACACGAATTCCTCTTTGTTTCTCGGATCAGAGAGAAAGAAAGAGGGAATTTTTTTTTGAATTGCCGAGGTGGTTTTCTGATTTTCTTTTTGGTTTCCTTTGTTTGTTGGGGTAAACAAAGTTCTGTTCTGATTATTTATAGTGGGAAAGGATGGGATTAATGGAAGAGCAAGTCGACAGTTGTCTTTGTCTTCTGAGACACGTATATGTGACTTCAGATGTAACGGGTATAAATTTGACTTCGACAGTTACAGTATTACTTGCTTCACAGATATTTGATGAAAAATGACCACATTTTGGTCTGAGAGAGGATGCATATATTTCTGACTTCGAGGTTGGGCTAGAAGATTCTTCGCTTCTCTCAACAAGTCCAAGTCTCAGCGGAGTCGTATTTGATTACCCGGTCCAAGCGTGTGGATAACTATAAACTAGAATGCTAGTGCTGTGTATTATGTGGCCGACTCGACGTAGTGGATGATGTAGCTGGTTTCTTAAGCAATGCAAGAAGAATTTGGAGAATAAATGTACGCATTGAACTTGATATCGTCAAACAATTTATTGAAGGGATTGATAAATTATATAAATTCGAATAGAAGTATTAGTTCCGGAGAAAATACAACTAAACGTAATATCAAAAAGTAAAACTAACAATGAAAGTAAGAAAATAGAAATAATTAAAGGAGGTTTCACCGATAATTATTGAAATTGGATATATTATTGCAATTTGTAGAGTATGTTCTTTAGTATGTGTCATTAATATTTAAAATCATTCTGCGTTATATATATATTATGCTTGATATAGAAAATGAAGTAAAACATAGGCGAACAATGTTTATTTTTTATAGCCACATTGGTTAAGAGATAAAAATAAAAAAAGATAAATAATTTATAATCATTTCAGTAGAAAAATAAAGTTAACTCATAAACCATGTCAAAGTGACAATAATAATCATTTCCTTATATAGTTATATTTGACAAAGTAATAAAGTTGCCGAATATGGGTATAACTTTCTAATTCATATGATAGTAACAATAAGAATTTTTGTTCTCTACTTTATCTCTTAAAAATGTTGAATACATGGAGTCTAAGTACAATTTTCATACATTTATCATTCATTTTCTCTAAGCTAGATAAAATAATCTGATAATACCCTATTTGGAAATGTAAAGATACATGTTTGAACAAAGATGATCTAATAAAGTCCAAATTAGAATTTTTTTTTTGAATTTGTTTTGAAAAGTTCGGGGTACTTAACTACCGTTAAAGGACTTGAATATATACATCAGCTTTATCCCATAATAAAACTATATCAGAATCTGATAAATCTGTCCAGATTGGTTTACTAGTAGGATGTCCTAATATAGTACAAAGTGAAGCTTTAGACAATGATCTAATGAGAGGAACGACTGGAACTAGAGTATCAAATCTTTTAAAAACAGTATCAATTAATACAGAATTCTCTAATATTTGACTCCTTACCACCAAATGATTTCTTTTTACACTTGAAAAATAACCGAGAAAGTAGAATGAATAATAAGAGAATTGGTTTCTATGAAACCTATTAGAGTCAGACCAAAAATGAAAATAATATTGCCAAATATTGGGACCTGCTGATTGCACTCGTCTTCCTTTCGTTTCTTTTAAAAAAATATTTTATTTTTACAAGTGCACCGATGGAATATTTGATATTTATAATTTATCTGTAGAAGACAACGTGGAATACAAACGCGAGACTGCTACTAATATTTGACATTAGTAGTACTCGCGTGGAGAAATTTCGTCGTTATCAGTAGGCTTTAGGGATGTAAAGGGTGCGTATTCTATGTGATCTATAAGATTATTTATTAATATTAAATCAGAATCGTTGATAGATAATTTGACCGTTTCAAATTAATAGAACTGAATCTACAGAATATTTCAGTTCAGCAAGTGATCGAGTTCGGAATGTACAACAACAGGTCATAATTTTTAATTACAATTTAAACTCAGTTATATTGAATTAAATTTTGTTAGATAACTCATCTGTAAGTATTTTTTTCACATATGAATTTAGATTAAATGAATTAATATTTTAATTTAATAATTTGTTATGTAACTTTTATATTAAATTATAAATATTAAATAAATTCATAATATAAATAATATATTAAAAGTTAAATATTTATGGTGTTTTATAAAAGTAAATATAAATAGGAACATGCTAACTATATCCCTATAAAAATCTTCACATTTTTATAATTTGTTTGAACTGTACATAACATATGAACACCTCTCGATAACTTCATGAACATCTTTTATTACATAAATGAACCCTCAGAGATGAAAAAAATAATTTTGAAGATGATGAGCACATATCTGATCGTCCTAACCACTAGTTAAGCACGTATAAATTAATTAAATAATATTTTAAAATTAAGCATGTGCTAATCGCTCAGTTTTTTAACACAAAGTAGCTATGAATATATTTTATTTTCATTATGAATACCCATAATAATAGATATTAACATCCATAATAACAAGTATAAACACCTCGAACGGACTAAAATCATTTTTAATAATGATGAGCACCCTACACTTTACTCGTTCAGCCCCTCATCCGAAAAGCGTGAAATATTAATATGGGTGTTCATACTTGAAATGGATAATGTTCATATCAAATCAATGAGATATTTATATTTATTTATTGGAGTGTTCATATCTGATAGTGGAATACAAAAAATATCAAAAATAGAAATATTATTGAAAATGAAAAGTTGAAAGAGAAAATAGTTGAGAGACACATTTAAAAATAGAAATATTATTGAAAATGAAAAGTTGAAAGAAAAATAGTTGGGAGATAAATTTGAGAGATTTTTATTGGGATGAAATTTTTTCTCATATAAATAATAATTAATATTAAAAAATGATATATAATATTAAAAAGTCAAAATATAAAAATTATATGATAATAATTAAAGTATAATGTAGAATTTCTAACTCCATTATTAACTTGAATTTTGAAGGGTACTGAAAACTTGGCGCTACAAGTCTACAATAATAGTTGACTAAGTCAATCGAAAGGAAATGGTCAATTAAAATCAAATAATCTTTGTGACGGTCGATCTCCAGTCAAAATGAACGTATCAGATATATAGGTTGTTCTAGGTAGGTTATACGTAGTACTGTTTCTTCAAAAGAAAAAAAAAAGTATGTAATACTGTCCAAAGCATTTAACATTTAACATTTATTGGATAATTTCTCAAAATTTTGACGCTGAATTGCAACCCTCAAACGAGAACATTAGTGGTGAGACATAACTATAGACGGTCCTAATTTCCTAATTATTTTGGGTTATTCATTCCTGAGTCCTGACAGATCAATTTCAATTGAAATGAACATACATGTATTGATTATTTGATTTTGTCTATGCTCTGATTTTGAACCAAGAAAGATTGATCTGACGCCATCCTAGTTGAAATGAGCAGTCCAATTGCCTCCTAATTAAGGGGCAAGGAATTTCACTACTTTTGATTTAGTTAATGGAAACGAGCAGTGCCTGATCATTTTATCATTCTAAAAATGTCTTGATTAATTCTATTTTATATACAATGATTATTATCTATTAAGTTAAATTAATGTTGATACTTGAAAATATTTTTACAACTTCGAATCTAAGAATACAAGTATGTCTTAAGTTAAAATTGAATATTTACAGTTTTTATAATAAAGTTTCGTATTAAACAAATTTAGGTAATTCATAAATAACTGTTGTTTCCCTTAAATGCTAAAATTCATCAGAATGAGAGAACACAACTAGTGGTGTTTTGCCGAGAAGCACAAAATAGTTATATTAATTACTCTACACATATTGTATTGCACGTTAGACACATTGAAAATACTTAATTTTACATAAATGTGCAGAAAAAGACGTGACTGACTCACTAAGAAGTAAGAACATACAACTCTAATAATTTTTTTTTATCTTATTTATAACATAGATAATTCTGATTAAATTAAATATATCTTTTGTTAAATTACACAATTTTGATTATATAATATCATATTTCATTGTGGAAATCACATAATGACATGATAGTACCACAACAACAGTACATATATACGGAGCGTTCGGAATTTACATTTGTACCATAATTTAATAAAATCAGGAAAAGTTGACGGATGAAAACTAATTCTGTGAAATTTTCAATATAATTTTATGAGCTAGTTGATAAACGTAAGTTAAACTTTTTGCATGCTAAAAGATATTTAATACATGCAAAATATTAGCACAAACCGGACCAAAGAAATTATTTTTTTAACTCTTATATTTCAACTTGAGCAAAAGTAAATTCAACAGATTTTGAAAAGATATATTATTCATCAACAAACTCTAAATCAGAATTTTTTACAGGCCGATAAATAATCACGGAAAAAAAGCAATTTAAAAATAACTATAATAAAAAATAATCTCTAAATTCGACCATAATTAAACCAGCCAAAGTTAATTAGCAAAAGAGAAACGGGAGCTAGGATAAACAAATCAACAGATTTTGCCTATTGCAAAACCATTGTCTCAAAGAAATAAATCCCATCAAAAATTGGCGCAAACGCGATGACATGGCTACTCCTTTGCTTCTTCTCTATCCCAATTTCTCCATTCAATGAACTCGTTTTCGTGATGTGCTCCTCTACTTTGTCATTCTTTTTAAGAATATTGGGTGGTGGATTCATCCCAGGACCGAAGATGTGTGCCGTGCCGGAACCAAAAATCGCCATTGCTAGCAACTTGTCCATTCCTTTTGAAAGATTAGTTTCTCTTTGTGTTGGTTTCTGTGGGTTTTAAAGTTTTAGTCAAACAGAGAGATGATTGTGAAATTGAAGAAGTTAATGGTGTATTTAAAGGAGGAGCTCTTGTAAAAGAGGAAATTTCCTTTTTTTTTTATTCTCCTTTATTTTTAGATGAGGGTGCCGGATGAGGTTGTATTACGTGGTAATAAATTAAACAAATCTTGATTCTAGTTCTAGTTAAGACAATTTTAGAATAGGCTTCCAAATTTAGAATGTACCAACGGTTTGCTTAAGATTTGGTAGGCATGAAAAAAATAAAATTGGCCTCGGTTTTCTTGGGTATCAAGATTCCCAGTTGAATTTATTTTGTAATCGAATAGTACCTATTGAAACAGAGGCGCAATTTTTGAGAGAAAGAGTTCAAGATCCCATTTAGATGTAAAAAAAAAAAAAAATCCATTTATACCTATTTTTTAATCGAATATTACCTATATCAAGATTCCATTGTACCTATTTAAGACTAGTTTATATATGGTACATTTAGTAACGGGTTTAAGTAAAAACCGTTACAAAATTTAAAACTTATATAGTACTTTGGTTTATATAATGTACATTTAGAAACGGTTATCTTCGAATTAGTTTCTCCTCAGCTTAACTTTAAAATTTAAAGCTTTACTTCAAAATTTTAAATTGCAATGTTCATATTTCTGTATTTTAAATTGCAAATGCCACATCATCATCTCTAACTGTATAAATGCAATGGAGATGCTGCAAAATCTTGATCACTTAATCTGTTTTGGGAACCGTGCAGGCACTTTTTAATCGTCAGATGTCTCAAGAGAGTAAGAGACCCAACTTGGAGATTGCGTTGTGTCAAATTAAAAATTACTCAAAACTCTCAAATAAAATAGAATACGAAAAAAATAATTAATAATTAGAAGTACCTGACATCTCCATTAGCACCTATCAACGTAGAATATCAACCCAGTTGTACCTTGTAAACCTTCACCTAGGTCTCAAGCAAAAGTACATTAGAGTTCTCTAATTACAATAGTTGAAAAACATGCACAATTTGCTAAAGACAGTCTTCATAAATTTAATGAAACTCATTTTTAATCAATCAAGCAAACATAGTGAAAGAAAAGAGTATATGAGGACTTCTTTCAGGGGCCCAATTTATAGTTCTTCAAATTGCTTATATTTTTTCCAGGGGTTAGAAATTTTGGGGTTTCAGTACTTCTTACCTTGTCAAGAGTGTTTGCAGAACAAGAGAAGGATATAATCTCCATCGCAAGAGAAATCATGACAGAGTATAATGATTGGTTCAATTGACATGGCACAAACCGCATAGACTACTAGCAAAATCACACTTTTAAATTATTTTGCTTTCTTTCTGTTCTCTTGTTTTCTTTCAACATGTAAATACACATGATCACTACAGTGATCAGCTATTTTTTATTCAATGAAATTTGGAGGCGTGACCACCATCTTTTTCTCAAAAAAAAAGTACTTCTTACCTTGCCTATTTTATAAATTGAAATACCAGCTAAACTTTGAATTTTAAGCATCACATAACCCACAATAGTCAACAGCATAAACTGAATTGCAGCACATAATATGCTGCATTATTATTATCCACATATTATCATTATTCACCACACAAATGTTTTTATTAATTCAAACCGGAACACACACAGCTAGCATATCAAACAAACATGACAATAATCAGCACGGCGACACATACAGGTCATATCATCACACCATCAATTCTTTCATGGATCCGCTACATTTTCCTTTGCAAGAGGCGCAATTTCTTCTCCATCAATTCCAGGCTTGCTTCCTTTAACACCCATGTCCAGAAGTGCACTCTCCCACTTTTTCGCAGGACCCTTATCATACAACAATAAAATGTAAATGCAAGATATAAAAAAAAATCAAGAATAAGATAATAGAACAAGTGATAAGTTCGATCAGCTACCACCTCAAAAAGATGAATATCTGGTTATTCTGAATATATATACTTTCCAGGTTGGTAACACATGCTCGAGATTTCTTTCTCATGCCCGTTATATATATATTTTTAATTAAGATGTTATATTACCTTCCATGAGAGGTCCCTAGCCATGCAATTCTGAATCATTTCTTTGTACACAGCTGTTCCAATAACATTAATGGCACGCTTCAGAGTAGTGACGATGCTTGACACATCAGCAGGGTCCACCAGTTCATACTGAAAGAGAAAAAAAAGGCACTCTTAAATTAATTAATATTCCTGTGAAAAGAATAGTTGATTGTTTAAGCATATATTGGATTGTGCATACCTTGGCACTGAACCTACCCATGTGGAAGCCAGTTTTGCCTTCTGTGATTGTGTCCACAAGGCCTCCAGTGGAGGAGACTGCCACAGGCTGAATAAAACATTAAGTTTACCAGTCAGACTGGTTTCTGAGTTGATATCAGGGGTCTGGCAGAGCCTAGTCTACGGACAATTACCAATGCCTAAACGCATCAAGATAAGAAGAGAAACATACTGTGCCATATCGCATTCCTTGGAGTTGGATTAGGCCGCAAGGCTCAAACCTGCTGGGCATCACCAATAGATCTGCGCCTGCTAACATCTGGTGAGCCAAGGCAGCGCTAAAGTTGGTTACTGCCCGGACTTTGTTAGGAAACATTGCTTCAACAGCTTCAACTTTACGTTGCATCTTCTCCTTGCCGGATCCCTAGTTTTTACGCACAAAAAGAAAAAGGAGAACTGATTATACAACAACCCGAGCATTAGAATATCATCATCAAGTATCAAACAGATCCACATCGACAGAAAAAAAATTAGAAATGTGAACAAGCACAAAGTGAATCATTATAACAACAAAAGTTACTTGGGGGATTGTATTCTTACAAGCATGACAATTTGTATATTTTCATCCATAAGTTCAGGAATCGCAGCAGCAAGGATGTCAGGTCCTTTTTGTTCCTCAAGACGACCAATGAAGGCGATCAAGGGAATGCTGCGATCGACAGGAAGTCCCGTCTCTGCTTGCAGTGCCTCTTTATTCAGAGGCTTCGCCTCGTTCACCTATATTTAAGAAATAATTCACCTAGTTTTAACATAATCTTGACTTTCCCTATGATGCTCAATTAATTAAAAAGTATTTACTGACCTTTTTATCCAAATTTTTATTTTGACTAGGGAAGGATATAGCATTAAAGTGTTAAGTTATTTTTGCATTCAGCGCAGTACCATTCAAAATTGATCTATGAACATTTTGATTATGTGGTGATACTGTTCTGGACCAATCATTTACATATTGAAACAATTAAGGTACCAACTAATAATCATAAGAGGATATAATATCAAGTGAACTGATTAAGTGCTACTTACAGTTGTAGCATCGTAATTAATGGCAATAAATTTGTCAATAACCGGGTTCCACTCATTGACATCCATGCCATTAACAATACCCTTTATAGCAGGCTGCTTTGACATAATGTACGGGTCCAATCCAAGACCAGAAACTGAACGGAGCTCCTCAGCATAGTATGGGCTAACAGTTAGTAACTGGTTACACTCCATTACCCCTGCTTTCATCCAATTGATTTTCTTTCCCTTCACCAACATGTCATAACTTGAAAAAAAAAATCATATTTTAATATTTTAGAACTTTTGATTTATATGAAATAGTAAACAATAAGAAATTTCATACTCATCATGGAATTCAAAAGATGGTTTGAAGCTATCAGGGAGGTTGAGAAGGGAAAAATCATCAAAGGGAAACCGGCCCTGGTATGAAACGTTGTGGATACAGAAAGCAACCTACATTATAGAAGCAAAGTAAACAAAATTGAGCCTGGAAGGTTTCACAAAATTTTATTTCATAGTGAGAAGTTGAAAGAAAAGCAAGTTACCTTCGCATTTGCATAAATACCATTGGGCTGGTACATACTCTTCAGATAACATGGGAGAACAGCAGTGTGCCAGTCATTGCACACAAAAACAACATCTTCTCCTGTATAGACAAATAATACCATGTTCAAAATTTTAGCATAATACAAAGTTAATATGTTACACTAAATTTTGAATATATTATATTGTCAGACCATATGGTCCAGAAAAGTTCTGGTTGCTCAGATTTAGAATCCTAGGCACCTCAAGAGCAGCCTGAAATGTCAAATACAATAAAACATATTAAGAACATTTTAACAGCACAAGAAACTTGTTATTTTTGAGAAAACAATGTTATATACCAAACATAAAAGGCTGAACCGCAACTTGTTGTCTTCATAGTCAGTACCAGCGATGGGGCCATAGATCTTACTGCCAGTCTTTCCCCACACCTAGAATATTTCAGACAAAAACATAATTAATTTCAGCCTAGAAGATATAATGTAGATACATACATGAAACTAAAACGAAAGAAGACCTTTGCGAGGAACATTGGATGGTCAACAAAGACGCGATCAACGCCTCTCTTGTAGCAGTGAAAGAATCTCACTGTTTCATATTTATCTCCCACTTTAAACTACACAGAATCATAGTTTCTTGAATTAGAAAGAAAAAATACATATATAAATAAACTAATATTGAAATGGAGGAAAAAAAAATCAAATATACCTCAGCCAAGACGCTAGTATCCCAGGCATCCATGTACTGGTCATACCTTGGGCTAATAACCATAATTCTGTGTCCATTTGCCTACATACATAAACTTTATAAGCAACAACTTGATTGAAACAGCATATTCTATAATCCTTTCACAACAGAAAAAAAAAATATTTTCATCAAAGCTACTGGCATTATTGAAACCCTAAATAGCAACATGAAAACACCATCGATTATCTTTATTTTTTTTTCTTTTGCAAATAAAAGATAGCTCTCTTTTTTGGCAGTTCACAACACAAACACACACATTAAAGAAACGGAAGCTGTGAAAATTACCGCCATGGCTGGAGGAAGGCCACCTAGCACGTCACCAAGACCACCAGTTTTGCTCCAAGGTGCCATCTCAGCACTCACAAAAACAATTTGCATCCCCTGTGGCATATGCATGACATTCTCTGTTTTCTCATTGCTTGAAATCTGCCCTGTAGTCTTCAGGGTTGGGTTCATGGCGCAGGACCTGACTCGGAGCCTCTTGACTGAGTTGCCAATCCTAAGTGCGGGGAAGGCAACAATTTGGGTCTTGCGCAAGAATTTTGACTCATACTCAGGCTTGGCATAGGCACAGTTGGTAATGAATTGGGATGAATTGAGAGTTGCCATATCTGATTGTTATTACTGTACAAAAAAAAAATTCTGCAAACTCTTATTTTTTATTCTTCAGATCTCAGTTTTGAACAATTATTTTTTAAAAAGATCATGATTCTCCGAATAAATAAATTTGTTAAAACATGGACAATCAACAGTCAGTCTCAATAAAAAAATAGAGATTGGAGAAACGGTTTTCCTTTTTAATTTAAATAGATGAAAGCTACGGGAAACCTTATCAATTTCAGATTTGTTATATCATAAATTCAAATCAGCCATTAACAAGGGGAAAACAATCTGATCAATGACAAAACTAGATTTAAGTTTCAATAAAATTAGTGTTGCTTTGTGTCAAAAACAAAAACCCAGATCAAATCAGTTATTGCTGAACAGTCCTAGAATCCCCTCATCAACAACCATAAAGAATTACATCATCATACCTTCAAGAAGCTTAGATGTCAAATTCACTGAGTTATGAAATACCTCTACAAGAAATGGGAACTCTTGGAATTACATCGTCAGATCCATGAACTGACTAAACCCTTACAAACTATTAAAAGTTTCCAAAATAAGGGAGAATATTAAACTAAATTACCTTTGCTTTGTAGGGTGGTGATTCCTCTTCTTACGATCCTACTTGAACTGAAGAAGAAATCAGATGAGATTAAATAGACTTGAAGGGGGAGGAGGGGAGGATCAGCGGTAATCACAAATCTTACACCTCTATGGCACATAGTTCCGCCGGAGGCCCCATATTTGTAACCGTGGGATTCACAAACCTCCAATTGCCACGTGTTGCATTCCAAGTGATTGCTTGTCACACACCATAACGTTACCTACCCGAGGTAAAACTACAATTGAATAAAATAAAACTACATTTTTGGTTTTCCCAAAATGGAAATATTATGTCTACAAATTATTATTATGAAACCCTGTGCATTGGAAGGAAGCAACACTAGCTGTTCTCACTTCTCAAACTAAAGAAGGGAAAATGAAGAGCAACATTTTACAACTTCAATATTCAGGTAGAATATAATTCCAATTGAAATCCTTTCTATCTTTTTTTTTTTAAGGTAGGGATTTTGCCCACAGAAATTAATTAATTGATAAAAAGTGCAATACATCCAAGTGAAAGGCAAAAGAAAAGAAACGAAAGGAAGAGAAGCAAAAACGTTTGCTAACCCTAAAGAAACCCTAAGAGTAGAAGCAAAGAAAACCTCGCAAAATGAATCAAATAGTTGATTACACACAAAATTACCATAATTTAAAATTCATACAACTTAGGCAATCTATTGATAACACTAAAAATTCATACAATTTCGATAATCAAGCATCTCAAATTAACATGCTCTAAAGAATATTCAATTCTATACTCAAATATATCTGCATATTCAAACTTCCACGCAGCAAGCTTTCAAAATAGCATATTCACGTTACTAATTTAGTCGAATGGACGATCTCAATTTCTAACATATGCCATTACAGTAAAATTTCAAACTTTTTAATTAAATCATAGAGCACAGCCTCTTTCAAATATGAAATCACGTCTTGATAAACAATCTCTATAATTTAGTTTCATGTAGTTCTCGTTCAGAATTACGATGTCAATTTTATAATATTAATATTCCCAAATTTAAAATTTCTTATGCTTGGAAAAAATATTTTGGTTTGTTGGAGTCATATTGGTGCTCAAGAAATACAAAATCTCCAAATAAATATTTATGGAAGATAATCCCCCAAGGATACATTTTAATAGGGGTGTCAATTCTTAATCTGACCTAATATGACCATGAACAAATGGGTCGAGCACGGGTGTACAATTTTTGACATGTGTGAGGTCAAGTTAGGTAGGGTCAGGTTAGGTCCAGTCAACCTGTTAATTGTGCTTTGTTGGATTTAGTTTGAAATTTAACATTAATTAAGATTTATTACACTGTGATTCAGATTAACTATATAGTAATTGAGACTAAGTTGCATAGACAAATAAAAAAATAATCATTAAATGCTCAATTAAGTTACTTGGTTTGGTCAGGTTAACCCCAGACCTAAATTTGGATCCAGTTTGCGTCAAAGAATTTTGATGCTAATTGGTTCAAGTTGTGGAAAAATAATAAAATAATACCGACCTGACACGGCCTATTGATATCTCTAACTTTATATAACATTTCTAGGGTCACTTCTTGAAATTCTCACTAAGAATGGCATGCTCAACAAAAATAAAATTCTCTCAGAATTTGCAAAGACCTTGTTTGAATTGCAAAGCAGCCCCAAATGTCGAGATCAAACTTTGACAAGGTCATAACTGACTCAAAATTACTGGAAAAATATACCATTAAACGGGCAACTAAAGAGTAGTATATCTTTGCACAAAACAGATTTGGAGATGGAACTCCTTAACACAAACTAACAGTCACAACACAACCAAGATCAACAGGGCAAGGAAAAATTCATGTCGGCCAGCCGGCCAGAAGTAATTACTTGCCAAATAAGTAAAATAAAATTTAAGCATAGTAATATGGCAGCAATTCAAGTTCAAGATAAAATTCATCCGCTTAGTTTTAGAATAATGACTAATTGAGTACAGAGTCACAATTAAGCATGCATACAAAGATCACGATAAATTTGGTTTAGAGCTGCACAAGATGATCATAGTGTGAATTGGTACCAGGAGGATACAACAATAAAGCCTTTAATTCTATAAAATCATGATTCCTCAACTGGTATGATACTAGTATCTTGCCCGTGCGTTGTTACAGTGATGTCTTTTAAAAATATAAAAATTCAAATCTTCATGTGAAAAGAAAGGAAATAAAAATAGAGATAATTTAGTAATTAATGTAAAATAAATACAGAATTGAGAGGAAAGTTGATATTTAGAATTTAAGAAAAGTTGAAATTCATAATTGATGATAATCTAAGAAAAAAAAACAAAGTAGAGTAATTGTACTCCTAAATTATGCAACATTTCGTGTAACAATCAAAATTGAGAGAAAATTATAACTTCAACACAAATGACTACAGAGATAGTAACATTATTTGATGGATAACTCAATCCGATGATTGATATTAGCTCTAAAAATTCAACAAAAAATCTAGACCGTTATAGGATCAGGACACTTACATGCTTAATAAGGAGTAGAGATATTACCCTGATGGCTTTCACCAACACCAAGATCAAAACCAAAGTTCCAGGAACTACTCTCAGTTAAGCATAACAATGAGTCAACAATCACCAGAAACTATGATATAACAAAAATAAAATTAAATCAGACTTTGTTTCAAGCAGATAACAAATGAAAGGGAATGGTCAATAATAACCTTCAATTAACAGGACCTCAAACCAGATTTCTGACGCAAAACTAAAAAATGAGATCTCTAACTAATGAAGAAAATTACCAAGCTTAGTACAAAATTGAACATCTCAAATTAAAGTTCAAGCCAGTTTTCTAACTGAATTACCCGAGAGAATAGAGATGAATTACCACAGAGCAAAAAAATAGTACCAGTCTCTACATGGTGGTTTTTCTTCAAGTTCTCTCTCCTCTTCCTCCAGCCAGAACAACAACCAGACCCACCAACACCGCAACAGCACTTTGCACAGTCTGACCAGCTACACTGTATGACCGCCTCGTAACCTGAAAACCCAATACACAGAGGTGAAGTGGTAAAAGAGAAGTGGGAGGAGAGGCAATAAGTGGAGGAGAAAGGTGGAAAGAGGGAAGCAGGAGTCAACAATCCTCATTCTCTTTGGTGAAGAGTCCGATTAGAGGACGCCAAAGGGAGAAACCCTTTCGGGGAAACGGGGGTGAATCTGTTAGCTGGTGCCAAATGAAGTAGAAGAAGAACAGGGAAATGGCAAAAGAAGAGAGACGGAGGAGGGTGGTGGAGTACTCGGCGCCTTCCATTGGATGGGACCGACTAAAGACGAGACGCTTTGAGTTTGGGTGGACAGCACAGCACGCAGAAATTTCTTTGGCAAACCCTTCCCAAAACTTTAAAATTACTTATTTTCTCTCCTGCAGTTCATAAAATATTAACATCATACATATTTATCCTTTCAAACTATAAACTTGCTTATTTACTCCATCTATTCTATTTTCAGCTAAAATCAATTTCACACTGATAAATTTGTCATTTATTTTTATCGTAAGTGTCTGTTCTCCGAGTGTTTTAATAAATATGATATATTATGAAAATAAAAATGATGCTGGTGAGTCTGTACTGTAGATACTGTTATTTCGGACTGGACTGCAGCATCATATATATATATATATATATATTTATTTTCCTAATAGCTAAAATAAACTAATCAAATGGACCTCTTGGCACATTTAAAGTAATTTTTTTACAACACCAGCAAATCAATCCCATAGTTTGTTTCAGATCGAACGTGTTTTGCAATAACAGCTGAAATGAGGGGGGTAAAAGTAAAGCAGCATGCTACAGAGATGACGAGTCCGAGATGAGACAACCAGGAGGCTCGGAAATAATAAAATAGATTGTGTGGACAGTGGATCAATTACAAGCACCAAATGCATTTAGATTTACTTACTACAGGATCTAAGGTGCAACTTTATTATTCACAGTAACAATTACTGCTTTCTTGCTTTTGGGATTAACTTTTGCACATCCACGGATATTCTCATTTAAGATTATTTTTTAGCATAAACTTGCTAATCAATTATTTTATATTTTTTCATTCAAAAAATTGTTTACTATCTTATAAAAAAAATGATTGTAATTATAAAAATAAAAATCAAGAAATATTGATAGTATTATCATTATAACTAATAACAAATTTTCAATTTTCAATTTATGCTTTATTTATCTTTATATGATCTTGCTCCCTCCCTCTCGAAAATCATGGCTTCTGGCTTCACCTCTACTTTAAAGAAAGAGATTAGGTGGTTCAGGATTCAATTTTAAAATTTATGCTTTATTACTTTTATAGCTTTATGTTTTGCAATTTTATATAAACTCTAAAGCTCATAGCTAATGAGCTAATTTTTGAACTTTCATTTATTTTATTTTTTCGTTTTATTTCAACCTTGTAATCATCTCTTACAAGCAATAAAAGTATGGGGCCGACCCCTATCTTTTTCTCTCAATTTTATCAATTCCACTAGACTGCCAAACTTACAAATAAGAAATGTATAAGAACTCAAAAACAGATTATTAAGCACAGGCTGTTTTACTGCATATGCAAAGGACTAATCAATTTGTCATGAATCACACACGCTAGCATATCAATTAACATCCAAAGAGACTAACCAATAACCAACACCACAGGTTAAATCAATACATCATTCACGTTTTGAAGCATTTGCCTCATTTTCTTTCATCAGAGGCACGGTATCCTCCCCATCAAATCCAAGCTCGCTTCCTTTCACACCCGGGCTCAGTAGTGCTCTCTCCCATTCCTTTGCAGGACCCTTATCGTGCAAGAAATTATACTGTTAGTATCTGAATATAAGATAAATTAGTGTATGCTTCTTTCTGGTAAATAAAATTTGAAGTAGGTTTCATGTCTACTTAAGCAAGTGCAAGAACAAAAGTGATGAAAACAAGGATTTAACGATTTATTATAGAGAGTATGTGAAGTTTGCAAGCAACCGTTGAATAGTATTTTAAAATTTGTCAATGGGTTATATTGACAATTTTAACTACGACACTCTAAATAAATTAAAAAGAAAATTTTACTAGCTAGTAGACCCCTAAAAAGGGATAATCATACATATATTACCTTCCATGAGAGGTCCTGAGTCATACATTTTTGGATCATCTGCTTATGCAAAGCTGTGCCATTGACCTTGATAGCACGCTTCAGAGCTGCAACAGTTCTTGACACATCAGAAGCGTCTACCTCTTCATACTGGAAGAAAACAAGGCAGTCAAATTTCATTAATGAACTGTGAAAAGAATATTGATATTTTGATCATATATTAATTTGTACATACCTTGACACTAAACCGACTTATGTAGAAACCTGTTTCACCATCAACGACTGTGTCCACAAGACCACCAGTGCAGGAGACTATTGGAAGCTGCATAAGAAATGCATTTAGAAAGTCAATGTCCTTGTAACTAAAAATCTTTGTTTTAATAGAATGAAAAGGTTATTTAATATGCTAGTTCCTGGACAGTAAACCCATTGTTACATTCATTATGTATATTTTGTATGTGTCATCATGTACTTTCACTAATGTAATTTTTTCTGTATTGAAACTAGTGTTTGGTGGTCTGACTGGTTTCAATTCTATTGACAATTGTCAACCTCTGAAATGAAAAAAATAGGACAAATCACATACCGTGCCATACTGCATTGCAACTAAATGAGTGAACCCGCATGGTTCTGAACGACTTGGCATCACCAAGAAGTCGGCACCTGCAATGACATGGTGCACCCAGGTGGTAGTGAAGCTTGTCAAGATCCTGACCTTTTCAGGATACTTGGCTTCAACTTCCTCAAGTTGAAGCTCCATCTTTTTCTTTCCACTTCCCTATTTTTTTCAAATAAAAACAACAGAAGAAAGGAATATCATGTTTAATAGAGTTAAGTACAATGTATAAATTAATATGGTTAGCCACGTTTCTAAAACTTGTCACAAAATAACACACATATCCACAGAGTAGAAAGAAAGCAGAAATGTGAAATGGACCTACCAAAGCACCAAGAAGATGATAAAAATGTTCTCCTATGATGTGGTTTCATATTCTCCTATTAGAGAACTAAGAACAAAATTTCTTCTGGAGATTGTGTACTTACCAGAAAAATAAATTGACTGCTTTCATCCCTTAGTTGGGATGCAGCAGCACTCAGAATTTCAGGGCCATTCTTCTCTTCGAAACGGCCTATAAAGACAATCAATGGAATGTTGCGATCAACAGGAAGCCCTGCTGCAGTTTGCAAGACCTCTTTGTTAAGAGGTTTTGCCTCATTCACCTGTATTTAGAGAAGAAAGATATCACCAACTTTTCACAGGTATCATCAATTCACCTGAATTTAGTTTTACAGAATCCATTGTCCTTGACTTCTATGTTTTTCTTCTGTTCAGAAAAGAAGAAATTAATCTTATAATTTTAATCTTTGACCAAGGAAAAAAATGTTCTTTTGCAATGAACATAGGGTGGATGTATAATCATTATAATTTGGGTGTGCTCTATCTAGTGATAGTGCTCTGTACGCATCATTTGAATCTCAAAACAATTACATTATGAGCGGATAATAAAAATAGAGCTCAATTATGGGAAGAACTACTACTTACTGTTAGTGCATCATAGTTAGCGCTGATGAATTTGTCAAAAGCTGGGTTCCACTTGTCAACATCCACACCATTGATAATACCCTTTATGGCTGGTTGTTTTGATTTGATGAATGTACCTAGTTGGTAGCTGCATTCATCAACAGAACGGAGCTCCTCAGCATAGTATGGGCTAACAGTCAATAACAGGTCACACTCCTGCATTCCTGCCTTCATCCAGTTGATTTTTTTTCCCTTTGTCAGTTTGTCATACCTAAAAGAAGTCATACTATGATTTTGATATTTTCAGCTATTTGAATGGTAATCTATGAAATCATTCAAAATAAGAAACTTCATACGCATCAGTGAATTCAAAAGACGGTTTGAAGCTATCAGGGAGGTTGAGGAGGGCAAAATCATCAATAGCAAACCTGCCCTGTGATGCAATGTCATGTATGCAGAAAGAAACCTAAATAACAGAAACATATTTTCAAAATTTACCTGGATTCCTGGAAGACAATCAAAATTGATATTATAAAATTATGTATCAGAAAAAAAATAAAATTACCCTGGCATTTGCATAGACACCGTGGGGCTGGTACAAACTTTTGAGATAGCACGGGAGAAGAGCAGTGTGCCAATCATTGCACACAAACACAACATCTTCACCTGAATAGACAAATCAAAAGTTGTACAAAATTTTCATAATAGCACAGTAAATATGTTTAGATGAGAATTTGAACAAAATTTATTCCTAACCATATGGTCCAGAAAAGCACTTATTGCGGAATTTGAGAATCCTAGGTGCCTCCAGAGCAGCCTGAGATGTAAAATGAAATCAACATAATAAACGTTTCAACTATATATAAACTTCTTCTTTTTTTAATTTTCAGAAACAGAATTGCGAACCATGCACAACAGCCTGAAGCACAATTGTGTCTCAGGATTGTCCGTATTGGCAATGGAGTCATAGATCTTACCTCCTGTCATTCCCCACACCTGAAGTATGACAAATAAAAACACAATTATGTTGAAAGTAGAGATGCAATACATGAAAACAAAGAAGACCTTTTGAAGAAATAATAAAGATGAAATACATGAAAAAAAGAAGACCTTTTGAAGAAACATAGGGTTATCAATAAACACCCGGTTAACACCTCTATCAAAAAAATGAAAGAAGTGCACCATTTCATATTTATGTCCGTTGTCAATCTACATATAAATTATGATTTCTCATATTAGAAACACGCTTCATGTAAAAAGAAGAAACACAACAAAAAGAAGCATGAAATGTAGAAACAAATTTAAATGTTACCTCAGCCCGGTAACCAGTATCCCATGCATCTCTAGAATGGTCATACAACGGGGTAACAACCATGACTTTGTGTCCATTTGCCTTTTAAATTGAAAATTCAACGATAAACCTTAATTAGAACATATATTATTAAAATAAATTCTAACTTAAAATCCTAAGGGATGCACTGCCGCTTTCTTTGATTCATAGCTTAAAAATGTTGCCTTTTATCAATTATAATGGTCCGTGATTAATGAAAAGGAAGTTACCCACTGTTATTGGCCACGACTAAGAAAAAAATCTGACCATACTAACTACTTTGTATGTTCTACAATTTTATCTATGATTGCTAGGAAAGTCAGAAAAAATATGGAGGGACAACAACTGTAATCAGATGAAAACATAAAAATCATAAGGATTTTTGCACAAACAAAAGCAATGGACCCCCAAAACCCCGTTTGGCTTCGTGCCAGAACAGTATGATAATTATGCCTTTTGCAACATAAAATAGGTACATTTTCTTTGTTTTTAATTTATAAACCGAATAAATATAAAGGAATCTGTGAAAATTACCGCCATGGCTAGGGGGAGCCCATCAAGCACGTTTCCGAGATCACCTGTCTTGCTCCAGAGTGCTATATCAGCACTGACAAAAATAATTTTCATCCTCTGTACCAAATTATCATTGCTAGCACTCTGCTTGGAGTTATTCAGAGTAGGATTTAAGGAACAAGACTTCATTTGAAGAGACTTGAATGAGTATCTCGGCCTGATCCGAGGGAAAGAATTCATGTGGGCCTTGCCAAAAAATTGTGCCTCATAATTGGGCTTGGTGTAGACATTCTTCGAGGCGAACAAGTTTGCACCGGGAGTTGCCATGGATGCTGTAGAAAAATTGAAGGGAGTTTCTCCAAAATCAGATACAACCAATTTTATTTTATTTTAAGAAAATTGTAAGCATCTGATTACCTGAAGTTTGTCTTAATCAAGTTTGAGTTCAACTATTTTGAAAATTTTCACCAATCAATAATTCCCTTTCAAAATATGACCTAGAATAATATTGGTAGGGAAAAAAGTGATAAAAAAAAGTTTCTTTCCTCATCAGACAAAAACTAACATGATATATATGAACCTTTCTCCTTTGATGTGTTTCAGGGCAGCCTTCAATACACAATTCATTTTAGCAGAAAATTTTCAACAAACCCAAAAGTTCAACATGATTGAACTTCTGATATATATATATATATATATATATATATATATATTTTCAAAATTCAAATCATCCAACAATTAGGAAAGAATCTGAATCAACAACATAACTTGATTTAAGTTTCAACAAAATCAACATATCATCATGCCTAGCACATGCAAACACAGAGAATACACAGTTACTCTGCAACAAACCAAATAAATCCCCTTCCTTCTAAATCGTAAATAAGCCTACTCTTATCAAAGTTCCAAGTTACAGAATACATATGCAAGAGATGGAAATTCTTTTGAGAATTTATATCATCAGATCCTTGAACTGCCTAAATCTCTAGAAATTATTGAAAAAAATTACCAGCGATGGAAAACATTGAAATCAAACTACCTTTCCTTTGCAAGGTTTAGATTTCTTCTCTCTTGATCTTCCTCAAACTAAAGAAGAAACTATAGTGCTAAAACAAACTCCAGAAAAGTGAGATTGGATGGGGATCATGCCCTCAGACATCTGGCATATATAGCTCAGTCCGGGTGCCTCGCTAACTTTAAGTGTAAATTTCGCAAACCGCCGGATTGCCACGTGGTACCTTTCTTGTGATTGCTTGCCACGAACAAATACATTGGCTCATTACTGCGGCACTTCAGTGGTTCTTTAAATAAAGTAAAAGTATAATTTTATTTTTCAAAATTAGAAATACTGTAATGTCTACAAGAATTTATTGTACACCCTGTGAATTGACAACTAATTATAGTTGAGTTTTAAAAAAAAATGGAAGGAATGAAAAAAATCTGAATGAAAGAGCAATATCTGACAACTCCCTTCACCATTCTACATAGAATGTAAACAAAAATTTAAACTTTTAACTAGATATTTAACAAAAAAAAAACAATCATCCACTTATGGTCACTATGTTGTTGTCGACTTTTAATAAACCTAATTAAAAGGTTACTTAATGTGCTGAATGTCCTTTTATATAGTGGAATTCATACTGGTAAAAGCAACTAACTGGAGGGATGGATGCTATTCAACTTGGAATAACTGGCTCTGAGGTTGCCTTATTTATCTTAGGTTTTCAACATTTTAACCCAACCAAACTGACTCATTGGTAGTACAATAACTAGCTCTGAGATCTCCTTCTTGGTCAGATTCACATTAAAACATTTCCTGACCCATGGCAGGTTCAGTCAGGACAGGTAAATGTATCTTTCTGTTATACAGAGCAGGTCAAATCGGACCATGACCCCTCAAAGTCAGGTTCAGATCACAACTTGCTTGATCCACGATGGTTCAGATTATGACAGATCTGTATAAAATACTACTATACTATTATTTTCCTGACTTGCCCAATCCTTTGCCACATCCACTGGATCATAATTGATAACAGAAATTTTAGGTGCAATTCATTTAAATTGCTCTTTCTTAAGCAATAGTTTGTTTAAGCTAACCCGGCTGTTCAAAATAGCCGTACCTCATACTTTTGGTTGGAATATCAAAATAACAGGAGCTAACAGCTATTTCAAATAGCCACACTCACAAATGCAATCACAAAGTAGAATTTGAAATAGCTTGCTAATTTGTGTTAGTGTTATTCCTTACCCATCCCAACAGACACAAAAAAAGACAACCTAATTTTTCAGTTAAAAAAAAAAACAGACTGCAGAATAGCCTATTGTTTAACAGAAAGCAGGATGGAAACTATTCCATCATTGTCGCTTTTATTCTCAAGTCATACTATAATCATTCACTACACATTCAAAGGCATAATAATACATTTGTCAAACCAATCACAAATAGAGCTAGCATACCAAACACCTGGCAAGACTTGTCAAAAACCAACGTCTACAGGTTATATACTTATATTAATACATCATTGATTTTTTCAAGGAGCCGCCACATTATGCATGGCAAGAGGTGCAATTTCCTCTCCAACAAATCCAGGTTGACTTCCTTCGACACCCAGGCTCAGTAGCACGTTCTCCCATTCTTTTGCAGGACCCTAATCATACAAGAGATAAAACATATTACTTAAGAATATAAGATGATAGAGAAAGAGAGAAAGAGAGAGAGAACAAAGTGATACATTATACTACCCAACCCTTATGTTTTTCTCCTTTTCTTTTTGTCATTTTTTAAGATGGTATATTACCTTCCATGAGAGGTCCTGAGCCATGCAATTCTGAATCATCTCTTTGTGTGAAGCAGTGCCAATAACCTTAATAGCGCGCTTCACAGTTGAGACAACTTTCAGTACATCAGCAGTATCTACTGCTTCACACTGGAAGAAAGCAAGGCACTCCAAGTCAATTAGTGTTCCAGAAATGAATTCTTGTTAGTTTTCACATATAATGATTAGTGCATTACCTTGACACTGAAGCGACCCATGTGGAAGCCGGTTTTGCCTTCTATGATTGTGTTCACAAGGCCACCAGTGGAGGAGACTACTGCAGGCTGAAAAAATGTTGTATATATAAAATTAGACTAATTTCCTTAAAAATTAGACTAATTTCCATAACTTCAAAATAATTATATTGCCAATTCTTGAATTCTTGGTTGAGATGGAAATGAGATATCAAATAACAGCAGCAATAAGCGGTGTGTCTCTATAATTATGTTAAATGCATGCACCTTCAATTAATATGAATCAATTTTCATATATCCAACCATCTCTGATCTACCCGAACTTTTCTGAATTCATAGTGGGGTTTGCAGTGCCTATACTACCAGCATTATCAACCTTTATAAGGGAAAACAGCTAATTATGAGGGAAGTGAGTACCGTGCCGTATTGCATGGCTTGGAGCTGGATAAGACCACAAGGCTCAAACCGACTGGGAATAACCAACATGTCAGCACCGGCCATAATTTGGTGAGCCAAGGGGGCATTGAATTTCATCACAGCTCTGACCTTGCCGGGGTATTTGGCCTCAATGGCCTCCAGTTCACGCTCCAGCTTCTTCTTGCCAGTCCCCTATATTCATTACACAAATGAAAGAACTTGAGCATTGAAAAAATTAATCATGGAGAGTCATGTTTATCCCTAGTCACAAAGAGATAGCATAGCAATGTGAATAGATCCTAAAAAACCACACAAAAAAAAACACCATTTCCTTTTTCTAGTCTTTTATAGCAGTGCCTAAAATACCCCTCCAGATTGCATCAGCATTTTCTTGTATAGATTAACATACTAGGCACACCCAAACAGTTCCAGATCTTCCAAAAGTTCCCATTTTTGTGAGGATATGCATGGTATCTAATGTTTGTACAGGTGTATGCGAATTACAGTAATAACAACAACATTAATGGGGATTTTATTCTTACAAGAATGATGATTTGCACATCTTCATCCAAGAATTCAGGTATCGCTGCAGCAAGAATGTCAGAGCCTTTCTGCTCTTCAAGACGGCCAATAAAGGCAATCAAGGGAACGTCCCGGTCAACAGGTAGCCCCGCCTCAGCTTGCAATGCCTCCTTGTTCAAAGGCTTTGCTTCATTAACCTGTATTCAAAACACAAAAATATCACAGAGCTCATTTAGTATGAACAAGTTGCCTAACTTCATTTTTATTATTATTTAACTTATCATTTTCTTCTGTTGCTCTAATGCTCAAAGATGAAACCAACCTTTATTTTATATTTACATTTTGACCAGAAAAAAACCATATCTTTTAAATGAAAAAAAAAATGCATTTATTAAGCATCATTCTGAATCATGAAAGAATTGTCACTGGTGACATTGTTTATTTGACAATTATTTAAGTGATACAATTGCTATATGAGTGAATGACAAAAATAGGAACTTTGCATAGCAAAAGTACCACTTACTGTTGTAGCATCATAGTTAATAGCAATGAACTTGTCACTAACTGGGTTCCACTCGTTAACATCCATACCGTTAATGATGCCTTTTATGGCTGGTATTTTTGATTCGATCTCCTGGTCTAGTTCAACACCACGGTCTACACCTGAACAGAGCTCCTCAGCATAGTATGGGCTGACAGTTAATAACATGTCACACTCCCTTATTCCAGCTTTCATCCAGTTGATTTTCTTCCCCTTCACCGGTTTGTCATAACTAAAAGATTCATATTTTATATCACTAGTTCTTGAAGGGTATTACATGAAATTGTTCAAAAGAAGATTTTTATACCCATCATAGAATTCGAAAGATGGTCTGAGGCTATCAGGGAGGTTGAGAAGGGCAAAATCATCAGCAGCAAACCGTCCCTGGTATGCAATGTTGTGGATGCAGAAAGCAACCTACATAACAGAAAAATATTTCAAATTTTAATTTTCAAAATTTATCAAAATGATCTCTTAAAATTAAGAATTAAGAGAAAAGTATTGCCTTTGCATTTGCATAGATACCATGGGGCTGGTACAAGCTCTTCAGATAGCATGGGAGAAGAGCAGTGTGCCAGTCATTGCACACAAAAACAACATCTTCACCTGAATAGGCAAACCAGATATTAAAAAATTGTAGTATAATACAAAAATATATCAGAGTAAATGATGTCGGATCAAACTTTGAATAGATTCTATTGTCATACCATATGGTCCAGAGAAGTGTGGGTTGTTCAGATTAAGAATTCTTGGTGCCTCAAGGGCAGCCTGAGATGTCAAAAAAATTAAACATCTAAAGGTATCTTCAACAGTATAAAAAGATTTATGCATAGAAAACAAAATTGCAAACCAAGCACAGTAGGCTGAACCGGAGCTGGTTGTCCTGATAGTCTGTACCGGTGACGGGGCCATAGATCTGTCCGCCTGTCTTTCCCCAGACCTAAAATATTTTGAATAGAAACCATATTATTTTCAAAGTAGAAATTATAATATTGTAACATTACTAAATAGACATTCATGCTAAAGAATGAGTGAAGACCTTTTCAAGAAACATGGGGTGGTCAACAAAGACACGGTCAACACCTCTCTTGTAGCAGTGAAAGAAGCGCACTGTTTCGTGCCTGTCTCCAATTTTTAACTACACATAAAGATACAAGTTCTAGCATCAGAAACAAGGAAAAATGAGAGAGGAAGATTGAATTTATACTTGGAGGCTGCCAAGGTTTCAAAAGAAAAACGAAAAGAAAGAAGGGGTGGGCTTGGCAGCTCCTGCCAAGTGTAAATACAGAAATAAATTACCTCAGCCAGGACACTAGTATCCCATGCATCCTTGTATTGATCATACCTCGGGGTAACAACCATGGATCTATGTCCATTTGCCTACAAAGAGGAAATTCAAAGCTAAAACTTTAATAAAATTGAATATTTTCTTATTCTTTTTATGACAGCTGCTTGTGTTGTTTCCTCAGAGCTAATTAATTATATTTTGAAATCAAAGAAAAATAAGCTACAGCCCTAAATATTGTACATTCACAAGTGAGGGGCTTGACTCTTAAAAAAGAGAGGGAGTGAGAGAGAGAGCCCAAAAATATTGCTTCTTATTTCTGTAGCATTCTCTATTATGTCTCGGTTAGAAATAAAAAGGAGATCAGAGGTAGAATCTGAGAAAATTACCACAAGTGCTGGGGGGAGGCCACCGAGAACATCACCAAGACCTCCAGTCTTGCTCCAAGGTGCCATCTCAGCACTGACAAAAATGATTTTCATGCCACGTAAGGTATGCATGATCTTCTCAAAATTATCATCACATGCACTCTGCTTGGGATTCTTCGCAGTCGGGCTCACAGCACAGGTCCTGACTTGGAGCGAATCAACTGAGTTGTTCAGCTTGAGCGCAGGACAAGCAACAATCTGGGTCGTGGCAAAGAATCTTGGCTCATACTCAGGTTTGGTATAGGTACACTTTGAGAGGAATTTGGATGCAGTAAGGGTTGCCATCTCTGGTTATCGGTTACTGTAAAAATTAATAGGAAACCTGCATAAGACTTTTGTTCCAAATCCATATCTCTTTTTGAAATTATTTCATAAACAATTTTGCTCAGGATAAAAAATATATGAATTCTGAAAGCTACTTAAATTTGGCGACAGTTGAGCCGATTTTAACAATCGGGTGAAATTTTGAGGTAACTGAGAAATTCCTTTTTACAATCCGTCTAGAATTTTCAATCTAACCTTAACCAAAAAACGTGCCAAGTGAGAGAAGGCCCCCCCTCCTTTTCTGATTTCAAATTGGATTAAACTACCATGAAAGCTAAAATAATCATAAACCCTACACATTTGTGGTTTTGTAGAACTCAAAAGTTCCTCCTCTTTTACGTACTAAATCCAAAACAAACAGAAAAAAAGAGACATCTGAATCAACAAAATTTTAATCGCAACGATCCTAACACACACAAACACCCATAAAATCACTGTACTACTCGACAATCTCAAATAAAAGCCCTCAGTTTCTCAAAAAAACCAAACGAGCTAACCCACATTGTACCTTATGAGAAAACTAAATCATAAAAGAAAATAGTCACAAAATTACCGATATGCTTTCGCGAGAGATCAGATATCTTTTCAAAATTACCTCTTCCGATCCGTTGGCTAAAAGCCTAAACCCCTAGAAAGTATCAAGTTCCAAAAAAAGAAAAAAAATTATAACCAATGTACCTCTGCTTCGATCAAAGGAGATCTTGAACTGTTTTCTTCACTCGATCTCTTCTCGAACTAAACAAGGAATTTGAAATTGTGCGAGAAAAACCTGGAATAGTGAGATGGGGGTGATGGGTTCTCACACTCTCACACCTCTATGTCGGAGCTAGAGGCCGAGGCCTCCAATTTGTAACAGCCAATTTCACAAACCGCCAGATTTCCACGTGGCGCCTTTTTAGTGATTGCTTGCTTCTTGCAAGCCTCTCGATGGACGATTTCACATGCCTCAGCGGGTCCCTCTGGGAGTATTCATTTCTCCGTTTTTTAATTAATGGACGTGTCCTGTTTCTTACTTTTCGGGGATTTTTGAGTTGATTGATGGACCTCCTTTCTACAGAAAATGGAGGGGATAGGAATCTATTTTATACAATTTGCTAAATTACGGAAATCTATTTTGAACAGCACAGACAATCGCTCAAGGATGAAGGCTGAAGGCCTGAAGCACAGTTACCGGAGGAAATTATTAAGATAAGACTGTTTCGTGCACGTTTTGATAAGTTCGTAATTTGATAAATATTTGATCAAAAATTTGAGAATAGTTTGTTTTATATAATATTAATAAAATATATATTATAAAGATAAAATATTAAAAATATATTAAAAAATATAAATTTTTATTTAAAATAATATATAATATGTTTTTTTTCTGAATAATTCACGAATAAAACGTTTTTTTATCTAAAAAACGCACTGTATATTAAATTCATGAATTATTCATGAAACATCCGGTTATGAGTGAAAAATAAATTATTCGTGAATTTTGTCACTATGGTTTTGCGTTTACTCGCACTGGAATCTCTATGAACTCGACTAAAAGATTGCAACAGATAAAATAAAGTGGGGATCAGACAATTGGTTGGCAATAGGTTATTTTGACAATCTTAAAAATGAACTTCTAAATAAATATAAAAGGAATTTAAAATTTTAATAAATATGTTCTTTTATTTATAAATAAATTTCATTATCATTTGATAGTCCATCAAAGACTATGAAAATTTTATATAATTTATAATGATTTTAATTCAACAATCTTTAATGGACAATCAAATGATAATAAAGTTCTATAAAATTTGAAACACTATCAATCTATAAATAAAAGAATATATCTATAAAAAAAAAATATTTTTATGATTTTTTATATTTATTTAGAAGTACATTGTCAAGATTGTCAAAATAATGCATTCTCAACCAATTCCCACCCCTAACATATATAATATGGTCCTAACTCCTAAGTAAATATTAAATAGCAACAAATTATTTGAACTTTGATACAAAATCGACCCTAAATCTAAATAAAAAGTCTAAATATTTTGCATTGCTAAAATGTTGTTAGCTTGATTTAAAATTATTTTATAACTCTTGTCAAGTTAACATATTATTCATGAAGTTTAGTTTAATTGCTACATTTGAAAGAACCATAACTTAAATTATCATCTCCTCTTTTTCCTCAAAAAGAATTATCAACACCTCTAACAAGAATATTTTTTCTCCCATAAGTTAGTGTCAAATTGGTTTACTTCTAAATACAACTGCAGAACCTATTTGATACGAGGATAAACTCTCAGATAAGGTAATCTCAATTCTTTAAGTTTTCATTTGGCGACAAGTTAAATCAGAATTAACTTTTTATATTAAGACAATCTCATATGTCGTTATCTCAAAAGTTTTTCAAAGACATCTCATAACATGTAAGGAATAATTATAAAAATTAAAAAATAAATAAATTAAGAATAATTATTTTGTCATCCCTCTTAAGCCCCTGTAATATCTTTCCAACACCGACAGTCCGGATTTAGTTTTTACTTTTAATTATAATTTAAATTGATCATTTTTACTTTCAACAAAGCACGTTGGTGATTTCAAAGTGCAAAATTTTGGTTTATAAATAAATTTATATATGCAAATCATGTTGAGCGGTTCAAATTAACTACTTAAATTTGAAATGAATGTATGAATCTGTAATACCAATTGATCCATATTTGCATGGATCGTAGCCTCGCTCTTAATTTAATATATGATGATAGCATACCTACGTATTTGACCCGTTTAATTTGAAATCTATGGCAAATATTTGTCTATAGTCTCGTTTTGAATAAATATTTTAGATGATAATTCTTTGCATACTAAGTTTTTATCGTTTCAGTCAATTGTTATTTTAGATTTTTATATCGTTTCAGAGAAATTTTTTAGGTGGACTGTTATTTATCACCCCAGAGAGTAAAAAGATATTTCAATGAGCAAACTACCTTTATTAATAAGGGTTCTTGTTTTTATCAAATGTAGTTTGAGAGTGAAAATTATATTATTTTTTATTCTCACCTTGTAAAAATAGTTATAATTGTCTTCAAAATAAAATTAGTTCTTTACTCCTTCACTCTATATTTGTGTTCCTACACGGAATTAGTTTTTTTTCCTCAGTTTACTTATGTTATACTAAATAATTTCTTTAATTTGTTGATTTGCAACACAATAAACTTGATTTTTATATTTTTATTTTGTGAAATATATTGCATGATGTTTAATTGCACAACCTATGGATTGAATGCATATACATATCAAGAAAAAAAGATGGAAGTGCTTAGAAATGATTAGGTTTATTTAAAAAAATTAATGTCAAAACAATAGAGAAAAATCTAATTGATCTAAGGCATTGTAACGGCTTAGTTCAATAGTTTGTCTGTTTGAAGAAAAAATTCTAGCTAAGACCTTCATTATATAATGGCTAAAAAACAAGCATCAGTGTATTTAACCAGAACATGAAGAAGGATTTTGGCTGAGAACTATGTGTATGTGCTGGCTTAAATTGTTATAACGGCTCAGAACAAGCATCAGGGTACTTAGCCAAATTTTGAGAAATAAAATTTTCGAGAGCTTCATTATGTGATGACTTAGAGGTTAGAGCCATCATAATAGCTTTATTAAAAAATATTTCATTATTTCACAAAAGTTGAAAATTAACGACTAAGAAAATGAATATAATTACTAAATTCTGATTGTCAGAGCTTAGCCATTACAATGAGTCAATGACTCAGCCCGGTACTCTAATTCTGATTCAAATTGAGAGAACTATTTAAAGAAGTTGCTTTCATACTTTCATTTTAACGATTCTAAGAGCAAAATTTTGAGCAACCATCTTTCAATAGAGTGCCTCCATAGTCAAATTAAATACTTGATTCAAGTCTACATATTCAAACAGTTCTAGATCTAGATTGAGTGATAGAATCTTTTATTTTTTCCATTTGAGCAATAAATGGTCTTTTTCTTTGTTTACTTTGTGTAAAAGAACTAGATTCAAGCTTGCATTGAACAATTGATTTAGTGAGCGCAATCCATTTGGTTGTTGTTGTGAGTATTAGAAATGTAGGCGTTAGTGCCGAACTTTGTTACATTGCTAACTTTTTTCTCTCTCTATTTTACTTTCTTTATTCTTTGTTTGAGAATTAAGATTGAATTATGTTAGATAGATACATTTGTTATTGAATTAGAAAGTAGTCTAAGTTGATTTAGAAATTGTGATAGTTACCTATTCACTCTCCTCTATCCTCTAGGCCTTAGGACTATCAATTATATTTCTGCACATGATCATTGCTGGTCTTAATTGAGAAAATATGTTTTGGTAAGCTTTTTTTTTTTTCAATTTTTAAAAATTATAAAATTATGACTAAATCTCTAGAAAAAAATATCAATGAAATACGAAGTTGAAAATTATCAAAGTAACAAATTTTAATCCTAACCCTTTCTCCTGACACAAAATATTAGTGAAATATTGAAGTTTTACAGAAGTCGTTAGATTGTTTGATCTAAAGAAGAGAGAGACTACCAAAAAGTAATTTGATTGTATAAAATTTATTTTTTGAGGTACATAAGCATTACCCACTTTAATCTTTTTAAAATAAAGATAAATGTTCATGGGACTTAAATTCCCGTCCTTTAAAAAAATAACTGAAAAATAAGTGCTTTAAATTATATGAAACTTATAATAAAATCAACCAATTAAGAATAATTTTATAAACCATTTTTTATTCTGAAGATTATTTTCTAATTTTGCTTGAAATCTCATTGTGAGGTTTGTCAAAATAAATTTCAAGTGATCGCTAATATACGTCTTATTGCATCTCTCTGAATGTCATAGTTCGTCTAATATTATTTGTAAATTTAATCTAAAATTATGAAAAGAGAAATTATTCCGTCTCCCTTCGCGTTGTTAGGGGGCGTAAATTGCGTATGAATTTGTGGTTCTCATTGAAATAAGCACCATTATTATTTTTTGAATTCTGCGTGCGAAACGAAAGAAAGCGGGGTTAATCGGAGATAAAACTTTAATGTTTATTTATATTTAATTATTGAATTTTTATTTATCCGTTTTAGTCACTAAATTTTAATATTTGTTCATATTTAATCATTTCATTAGTTTTTTATTCAAATTTAATAATATTTATTATTAATGTTAGATGAAAAAAATAATCAAATAATCAAATTTAAATAAATATAAAAATTAATGACTAAATATAAATAAACATTATAATTTAGTGAGCTCTCAAAAAATTAACCCAATAAAACGATATCTAGGCAGGAAACGAGTATCTCGTGCGACTGCGTGAGCATTTCCTGTCTCTGAATATATGTAACCATCCGGACAACCCGTTTGTTAGAGAGAAACGATTCACGTCCATAGGAAAATGAACTAATTCATGTAGGAGCACAGGTGGGTCCGCAAGGGAGCAACCGTAGAAATTTGGTACCATCAGTGTCACAGCGATGTTTGGAGAGAATTGAATAATGAAATATGCATTTCGTGCAAATCATTAATCATTCATGTCTAATTCATTCTATTTACACAGAATTAGCAAGCAGATATGCAGTTTTTTTATGGTAACTAAAAAAAGAAAATAGCGAAAGAGTATGATTACACCTGAAATTATTCTCTCAAGTTTGAACCGAATTTCAAATTCCGTCTAATTTTTTTTTATAAAATTTATATATTTTGATTATTTATTTATTTATTATTTTATAGTTTTTAATAGTTTATTTACTTATTTTATTTTTATTTAATTATTTATTGAATGATTTAGAAAGAATATAATTAGAAGTATGATATTGTTGTATTTAATAATATGTTAAATATGATATTGTTGTGTATTTATAATAATATATAGTCAGAAAATCATAAAAGAGAAAATATAAAAAATAATGAACTAGAATAAATAGACATTTAATGAGAAAGATAAATTGAGCCTTGGGCATAGACTTTGAATTAGCTTGGGTATTAGTCAGTAGTTTATTTGAATCAGTAAAGATCATTCTTTGAAAAATGTCGCCATTAAAAAAATAATGAACTAAAAAAATATATATGTTTATAAGAAACAAGATATATATATTTTTACTTATAAATTTAAAAATAATGAAAAATAGAGGTTCAAAACTTCAAACACCTTTTTGAGCCCTCGGACAATTTTTTGGCACCAAAAATTATCGTAACAATATAGCATTAACCTTGTAGATGAATTAAATGTAAGCTTTCCGCAACCACTTAGTAGACCTTGGTCAGAATTTTCTATCAAAACTTTATGGATATTTGAAGATGAGGTGCTTAGATTTTGATTTTATCAATTCAATGACGTCTTCATTTGTTCTGTTGGAAGCGTCAGATGCAATAAGAATATTATTAGAATTAAAATTAATATAAAATAAGCTAAATCATTAAATAAATAATTAAACATAATAAAATAACTAAATAATTTTTTTTAACAATTATAAAAGAACAATAAACAAACCATTAATAAATAAAAAAAATTAAAACAGAATAATTTTTTAACTATATATTATTATTAAATGCACAATAATATCATATCTAACATATTATTAAACACAATAAATAATTGTTTGTTTAATGATTCTAACTACACAACAATACTTCTAACTATATTTTTTTCTAAATTATTTAATAAATAATTAAATATAATAAAATAACTAAATAACTAAACAAACTATTAAAAACTATAAAAGTAATAAACAAAAATTAATCAAAATATACAATTTATAAAAAAAATAGAGTTTTTTCGGTCCCAACATATAGAATCAAATTTGAAATTTGATCCAGACCACGAAGGGGAATTTCAGATAAAATCATACTCTTTTACTATTTTTTTCAATTACCATAAAAACGAGTCGCATATTAACTTTAATGCAACTTTAAAACGTGAAAATGGACATGGTTTAATCCGTCAATCAGCTTTAGAATTAAAAAAATCACAAACTAAATTTATTTAAGGACCATTTTAAAATCGACGTGGACTAGATGACTAATAATAATAATAATTATTATTATCATTATAGGAAACTTTCAATTTAATATTGATTATATAGTTCTACATGTGATTTTGATTGAACGAAGTAACATATTTTGAAATTAATTAAGAATTTGTTTAATTAAATATTGAATACACTTGCGCAGGGTCCATATCTACTCATAGGCGCATGCAGGAATTTGATCGGGCGACAATATTAAAAAATATTAAAATAATAACATTTTATATATTAAAAATAACAACAAAATAAAGCTCAAAATAATAAATAATCAAGTTGATGAAGAAAGTTTTTGTCTACGTAACTTTATATTTTGATATCTTTGCATAATTATTTCATTATGCATGATATTAAATATTTTTTTCTCAATAAAAATAATCAAATAATTCAAGGGGCAAAAAAAAATTCTGAGAGGGCAAATTACCGAAAAATATTATTTTTCAAAATCTAAGAGAGGATAACTGCCCCTGGACCCTCTTGAATCCAGCCCCTGTATCTACTGCCATAAATGTGATGACTTGGTTCTATCATGGAACAATTTAGACTATTCAATTTGATTTAAACAGTTTAGATTTAACTAGTAGAAATGTATTTTTATTTTTACTTTTAGTAACTAGATCCTATCTGTCATAGACACAATGACAAATTTCAACATGACGGCGGATAAAAATTCCTTTTGCGTATTCTCTGGCATAGCTTTGAATTAAGCATGAGGACAAACACAAATTATTTTTTTGGCTAATTTTCTAAGAGCCGTTGAATATTTTTAGGCGCTTAAAAAATCATGAAAATAATCCAGAGTGTCATTGACATACATTTTTCAAGTAAAATGGTGGCTACTGTTGCTTGGTTCCACTTTCAACTCGTTTTCGTTGAACAACTGTCTTTTTTTTCCGCGAAAATTAATTTTTTTTAGTATAATAATTTTCCTTTTCTATTAAGCAACTTTTTTCATATACGAAATATTGCAGTTGCTTTCATACATGCCTCTAAAAAAATGAAGCTAAATAACTAATGTACTTCATAACTGACAAACATTAAAATGTAAAAGCTCCCGATTTCGACCATATTTGTTTTATATAATTCCTTTTTGTTTCTTTTGTTATTTATGTCGCAGAAGAAAAGCTTATTATATAAATTTTATTTTTTTATTTTTTTTATTTTTTTATTTATTTTTTATTTATTTTGTTAAAGGAAAAAAATTGCGAGATGAATACCACTGAAAGAAATATTTGCAGCATCAAAGAATATTCCCGTCGGCATCCGAGAAAATCTTTGCCAGGAAAGAGAAATACCTGATGATTTAACTTAATGCATAATTATTCTGGCCTAAAATAAAATGCACAACGACTAAATTCTATGCACAAAAAGTTTGTGGCAATAACAAATTTAGAGGAACGAAGATAGCAACAAGAACTAAGAGACAAAAAAAAAAAGTGAGTGTACATGTCAGAACTCAGAAATGTTTAATTTGGGACCCAGCAAAGATAATATCTTCGGAAGAAGACAGGAGCAAAATGCAACATGCTATCAAGCAGCAGTGCAGCATAATTTTTATTTGTGTTAGAAGATGCGGGTGGAGCTACATGGTGGCTTTAAAAAAAATATTATGTATATTTTCACAAAAAATAATATATATATATATATATATATATTGAAATTTTTTTAAATTTTAATCCTCTAAAAAACTATTTTTTGCACCCTATATTAAAGTTAGGCTCCGTCCCGGGTGAAAATGAAAATTTCAAATTTTAATGCTAGATAAATGGATGCCAATTTTAGCGCTAGGAGATTTTTTTCCTTCAGCAAAATCTCTGGATGTGATTAAATTTTAGAGTGTTTTTCCTTGAGTAAATTTAGCATATTTTTTATTTTCTTTGTTCAGGAAGAAGTTTCGCCCATTAAAAAAAAAATGCGTTTTTCTCTATTATATATGCCATCAATATTTCTTCATTTTTTAAATACAGAAATACTCGATAGATGAAAGTTAAATAATAAAACAAAGGACTACATATTACTCAAAATGATATTGCGCGTGCATATAGAGTCTTGTCCTGCTTCAAAGTTGGGTGAATTGAACCTCTATATTCATTTCTTAAAAAAAAAGAACACGCACAATAAAATCATAATATTATCCATACTTGAGAATTCTTGGATGGTTATTGAAAAATTTACGTGCATGTAGAAAGAAAGATATAAACAATATTTAACTATTTTATTTTGTGGACGGGATCCTTAACAACTGTTTATTTTGATAATCTTGACATCTAACCTCATATAAATTGATAGGAATTTTAAAAATGAAAAATAGATTCTTGATAATTTTATTTCAAATTTGATGCAATTTAATTAGCATCATTTAGTATTTCATAAAAGTCCTTCAAAATTATATGATAATTTTAACGGTTTAAATTTCATGATTTTTGATGGTATAACAAACGATACTCGAATTACATCAAATTTGAAATACAATCAATTGATAATTCAAGAATAAGTTTGTAAAGTTTTTTCTAATTTTAAGATTTCTATAAATTTTTAATACATAAAGATGATTAAACTTTTAAACTTTTTAAACGTGCCACATCATCAGTTTTCTCCACTATTAATTTTGTTTAAATCTTTTCATCTTCTTGAATCTAAGGGTTCATATAAAATAGTTTATATCTCCTCATTTAAAATAACGTGTAATATATTTAAGGTGAAACTTAACTCTTAAAATGATCAAAGTTTTTATATGATCATTTATAGATTTTTATGTGTTTATTTTGTATTATTTATTATTATTAAAATTATCATTATTACTTAGCATTTAAAAATATTGTGTCTAAATTTTTTTAATATGAAAATTTATTAAATATATTTAAAATTTTTATATTTTAATTATTTATTTAAGAACTATATTATCGGGGCAAAACCCGAGTTACAGTTCTAGTTTATAAAAATATTCCTTTACTACCAACCCAAAGAAATACGACCTCTCTTAGATATATGGTTTATGCCGAAAAGGACCAAAGTTGGACTAATTTGAAAACATTGGGCAATTTGTCAAAATTATCAAAATAAATAGTTGTTCAAGAGATCCCTTATTTTTATTTTTAAAATTTAAATTAAGCAATAAAAAAATGAAAATATGTACATGCGTAATAAAATAAGTTGAACTCTGAAATCTCCACTTCAAAAGGCGACAACAATATGTGCATGTGGACCTCAAAGAAAAGAACATATTTAGGGTCAAAAAGAAGTTCAAGTTCATCAGTTCAGTTTGCTCCGCACAAGCTAGCAGAAATTTGTGACTTAAATATGCCCCATGGCCTGTCTTGAAATAGAGTAAATTCAGTAATATTCCTAGCAAGTCCTCTATGTCTCAATCCCCATATGGCGTGCTAATATGGCTGTTCCCTTGAATTATTTTGATGGGTTTGGCTACGGTGCTATGCGTAGCATGAAAGATTTGTATGTTACGGATTATTTTTTATTTTTAAAATTCAAATGATCGATTTGACTGATAAAAGTATTTTTTATATGAAAATATAGTTGAAAACTAAATTTTAGAATTTTTAGACTTTTTTACTTTTTTTTAAATGGCTAAAAATCAGTTCTTTTGAATGACTTACAATAATTAAATCAAGTGATTTCCTAACCATCTTAAAAAATAGTAAGAAATTTTTTAAAAATATAAAATTTAGTTTTCAATTAGATTTTCATATGAAAAACACTTTTACCAATTGAATCGATCATTTAAACTTTGAAGACGGTCCATAGCACATGGACCATCCGTGCTATGCGTAACACCATAGTCTAACTTTATTTTGATTGTAAATATGATTATAAAGAAGCAACTTTTCTCATCACACTTGCAAAGGGATAAATGAATAATTTCTGTTGCGATTTTCACAAGGAATGAGAGTTATTTCCTTGTGATGTGTGATTTTATGATAAAGTGTAAAGATGAGAAAATCCTTATTATACTCTCAAAAGGGATAAGAATTACTTTTTATCTATTCACTTTCTCCTGATCACAAGAGATAAACAAATTCTCTCTTTATTTTTCTCAGTTCCTTCTTAATTCAAATGATCTATTTACTTTGTTCTCATTGCAGAAAAAGAAAAAAATATATCTTTACTTCTTCACTTTGTCCTCAACCTAGGCAATAAGAATTATTTCATTATCTCTTCACTTCATCAGATTTTTGCATCATTAGAATTGCTTCTCTGCCCTACCAAACATTGCAATGCCCGCAACGGTAGATGTGCAGCGGGAATCTCGATCTTCCAATTAAATTTGACACTAAAGAGTAAAAAAATATGTATTCTAATAATTATATAAAAGAAAATTAATTTGAATGAATTGTTGTCCAAGCCTCCTCTAACGTTAACTTCTACCGACTCCCTTATTATGGCCATATTACTTCACCTTTTAAACTATAGGTTTAGCTCAACTTGAAAGTCTCAAGAAGTTCCTCGTTTTTTTTAATTAATCACATTTTTTTTTAATTCTATCATACATATGTATAAAGACTTTCAAATAATATGCTATCTTAGACGTCCGAATCTGCTGTTGTCCTTCTCGGAATAACAAGACTCTATTATTCCGAGAGAAACTGTCATATAAAAAACAAACGAACCTGATGAATCCCAAGAAGAGAGAAAAATGTATCAATCTGATCCATTTATTTTTGATCCGACAGTTTCGCTCGCACAGAGTCCTGTTAGGATAACATCATATTGGAAACCCTATCTTAGTACCTCAATCAACCAAAAAAATCAAAACGGGAACACACCGCTTATATTACATGCATGCATGTAGAGGTGTCAACGTTTCAACGTTTTGACGTTTCGACGTCACGTTTCGCTCGGACGAAACGTGAAACGCAACGATTTTTTTGTTACGTTGGAACAGCGAAACGTGGAACACAAACGAAATTTCTTACGTTTCAATGTAATTTTCACGAAAATCTCACGTTTCGCTACGTTTCGCTCGAACGAAACGTGAAACACAATTTTTTTTTACATTGGATAAACGAAATGTGAAACGAAACAACTCTGTTTCGTTATCGTTTCGCACGTTTGACTGGTCTACATGCATGTATGCGTTGCATCGTACACTCGCACTTCCTAGTCCCTAGATCCTAGGGGTTTCAAAGCGCAACACTCATCGATGATTTTTTTCTTTAAAAATTTTGGTTTAAAAGCATATATAATATCACTTGATAAACCAAAAAAAATACTTTTTCTTAATTTGCAATTAAGAATTTTACTGTATAAAGTTATAAATTCTTCTTAAAGAATAGAGACACCTACATTTTTCGCACCCTCTATGCAGTAAATTGTAAGCTATGTTATCTAGATTCTCCCCTGAGCTCCAACAATTTTGTATTGGATAATAAAACTTTAGATGTATATATTTATTTCGGTTTGAACTGCTCCTGAGCTCCAACAATTTGTATTGGATAATAAAACTTTAGATGTATATATTTATTTCGGTTTGAACTGAACCAACTGATTGTATGTTCTTATCTTAGTCTCTGACTCTCTGGTCGTTCCCCTTCGCCTCCAATTTTCAACGAGCACCATATTCTCTCCCACTTTGATTTACAGAAGCTTTCGAGCATGCAGGTTAGGGGAAATGTTTATTTGAATTGTTATCCATTTAAATTGTTGTAATATGATGATCTGATTTACACAAGATTATCGATTTATATTTTTGAGCTTTTCTCAGTGTATAAATGACATTGAATTGATGTAATTTTTTCACTTGCAAGTTGCAATTAGTTATCGCTTTAATATAAATCTAACATCTGAAATGCTATAAGACTTGAATTGTTGATATCCTAATCCTAATTCTAATTCTGATTTTTGGAGGATCGGAGCATAACAATAATGCAGTCCAATCCTAGATTGAGTGTAAAAAAATTTCAAACATTTTAATATCTCTACTCATTATTAAGCACGTATATATTCTGATCCTATAATGATTCAAATTTTTTATTAAACTTTTAAAATTAATATTACTCATCAGATTAAATTATTCATCAAATAATATTACTATCTCTATGATCATTTGTGTTGAAATTAAAATTTTCTTTCAATTTTATTTGTTACACGAAATGCTATATAATTTAGGAATATAATTGCTATATTTTGTTTCCTTTTTTTCTTAGATTGTCATCAATTATGAATTTTAACTTTTAAACGCTGAATGTTAATTTTCCTCTTAATTTATATTTATTTTGCATTAATTATGTATTCATCATTGAAATTTACATTAATTACTAAATTATTTTTATTTCTTTATTTTTTATATTTCTGAATATATCACCATAATAACACACAAACAAATACTATTGTGATTACCATAATAACGGACAAACAAATAACTACATTAATTACTAAATTATTTTTATTTCTTTATTTTTTATATTTCTAAAAATATCACCGTATTAACGCACAAACAAACGTAATAACACACAAACAAATACTATTGTGATTACCATAATAACGCACAAACAAATAACACACAAACAAGATACTATTGTGATTTTTTTTTTAATTTTATATATACTACGCCATAAGCAATCACGCTGATACTGTAATAGGAATTTTGAGAACTAAACAAAATTGTCGCTAATATGCTCCGGGCATCATCAGACATTTAAGATTTCCGTTGAACAGTCTCAGGACAAACATTTAATCAGGCATATATTCCAAAACAAATATGATAACTTGATTAGTCCCCAAAACGTTCAACGATATTGTAACATATTTGGAGTTGTAACTGAATCTGATAATTGAGTTGGAGATTACAGGGGCGAGAAGAACAGCAAGACAAGACAAAACAGCTCAAGTATAATTACTACCACGACTTAGTAGACAAAATTACTCAATTTGCACAGAGCTTGACAAACCAACTAACTCCTGAGTTCAACCGACAAAACTATTAAATCACAGTACATTCAGAAAACAAAACTTGAAACCTTACAAGACAAAATAGGCTAGCAATATTCTCATAAAAGAAAGCTCCAATAAAGAAGAAACCCGTTCTCTTTTCTAATCAAACAAGCTAAAGCCCATGTCATCATCACTCTCCTCTTTAGGCTCCTCCTATAAAAACACACAATTGAGCTGATTAGAGCATGTTGCAATGACATATAGAGGTATAAAAATTACAAACAATATTGCAAAACTACAAATGATAACACTGCATAAGGTAATAGAGTATAGGAGCAAGATACATTGCAAGGATGAATTTCTGAGATGAAACTGGTTGAAACAAAAATTGCACCAGAAAACCAGAACTACAAACAAACAGGGTCTAAAACAAATATAATGGAAAGGAGAAAGCAAACCTTCTTCTCCTCAGCAGCAGGAGCAGCCTCCGCAGCAGCACCACCGCCAGCTGCAGGAGCAGCAGCTACGGCAACAGCAGCTCCAGCACCACCTAAAAAAACCAGACAGTTTTTACCTGAATGAGCACACTATTAAACCTAACAAGACTTCAAAGTTATTTATTGAACTGTCACCAGCTAACACTCTCACTACTCGAGAGTAGAATATACTGAATGCTAAAGTAATAACCAAAAACACTCAAGTACAGTAACATTCAACATTGTCAGATAACATATTAGCAAATTAAGTATATATAATCAAACCTGAACCACAGCTCAAGATGAGATCTTCAACACTTCTCTTCTCCAATAGCTTTGCAAAGAGAGCAGGCCAGTATGAGTCGATCTTAAGGTTAGCGGCCTTCACGATTGTGTTGATCTTCTCAGACTGCAGTTCCAAATTATTATAACATGAGATTAAAACAATTGAAAAAAACCAATCATATTTCTAAGGTTCATTAGGAATTCAATGTCTTGACATGCTACTAATGTATATAATGGCTACCCCATTCAGTATGTGATTACACAGGGTTTCTATATTATTATCCATAGCGATATATTGATTTTTTTCATTTTTCAATTAGAATTTCTCTCAGACATACCATGAATGGAAGACAATATTTACAGCTGTGGGCTAATATGTTACTCAAACATACTTTAAATAGAGCACACTAACTAGGTCCATACAGTAACACAGATGTACAATTTCAATTCTCTAGGCATGACCCAGGAATGTAATCAGAATTATAAACAAATTGTTCTATGTATGACTTCTAATTACAAATTTGTCCAAAGTATGACAATTAATCATAAACAGATTGGGAACATTTATGAAATGATACAAATATTTAATCATGATTCTAATTTTCTTCCAGCGAGATCCAAAATACTCTGAATTTCTTAACTTCCAAATGTTAAAAAAATAGTTCAAATGTTTATGAGAAAAATTTTAGGGTGCAAACCTTTGTTACCTATCCACTACATGTAAATATACAGAGCAAAGATAAAGAACAACTTTTCCGACCATTGTAATCCTAATCAATGATTAACTGAGCCGCACACATATCAACCTTTGTTACCTATCCGCTACATGTAAAATTATACAGAGAGCAAAGATAAAGAACAACTCTGCCGACCATTGTAATCCTAATCAATGATTAACTGAGCCGCACACACATCATTTGCCGTTTCTATTGCAGAATCAAAAGGAGAGACTAACCGTGATGGGGATGCCATCATCGTGCAAGATGAGTGCGGCGTAGGTGCAGGCGAGCTCTCCAACTCCTGCCATGGCGATAAATCTGGCGACCTAAAGCGAAAGTACAACAAAGATATCAGTCAGAACTTCATTCGAAAGAGATACAAGAGGGAGAGCAATGAAGGAGAGAGCTACCTGCGAGAGACGAAGATTGCTAGGGTTTTTCGTGCGAAAGAGCAGAGAGATTGGCGGCGCGTGAGCAGCTCGAGAACTTTATAGAGAAAAGAGATTAGGGTTTTGGTCTGAACGTTGTTTAGGCTTTGCAATTTTTCTTCTCCTTTAAATGTAGCCCATTCATTCATTTCTACCTTTCTCAAGATATGAAACTTCTTGGGCCAAGTGTTTGACGCACGGATCAATTATGGCCCAAAAAGGTGGCTCTCTTATTTGCTTTCTCATATGAAAAAAAGAATTTTTATTGGAACAAGTACGTGCAACGATTTTCATTTGAAGCCTGCATGAGCTTAAAAAAAATTGTATTGAGACAAAGCAAAAGCTGAACCGGATTTGACATTTGTTACACGAAATTTCAATCAAAAGTTGCATTACCATCTGGTAGTGCATTACTAAATATAACAAATAGGAAGGTATTTTTTTTGAATTTATTTTATCATGTATGTAGACAATTTATGAGGTGGATCCGTGTTGGAGCCAGTCTAGGTCAGTGTTTGGTTTTAAATTTAGTAGTATTTTTTTCTCTCTTTTTTTGTTCGAAAAAAGTAAAGATTTTCCTACCTTTCTCATTGACACAGAAGTGACTTTTTACATAGTCTTTTTAGTGGTACCAAACTAAAATCATAGATTATCTCTAATCCTCCGGACGCGCAAAACATGAAAATGAGACCTGACGCTCTCGGTACCGACGAAAATGAGGTGATAAGCAATCCACTGCCAAATAGTTTTAATATAAAAATAGTTGACAAAGGGATGATCCACAATTTCATTGAACTGATAAAACATGCATCTTTATGATCCTATACAACCCCTTTTACTAATTGATCCTTAGTTAACATTATTTTTTCTAAGCAACCACATAAAAAATTTATTTTTTAAGAGGATATGAGAAGACCATACCAAATCCTAATCATGATTAATAACATCCCAAAGTCTTAACCATCGTAAAAGGATTTCACTGTAAAAAACGTGTAATTACATCTCCAGATAATTTTGTATCACAAGTCAGGGGGTGAAAGTGAAAAAGTACCAAGTAAAATTTGCGAAGATATCTTCCTACTAGCTGTCTAGAAAAGAAAATACAAAGTTAACTTGTATTAAAAGAACTACTAAATATGTTTATAGATAAGAATTAAACAAAGATGGTAATATTCACTACAAGAGCAATATCTCCTTGCTATATCATGCCAAAAATCAACAGTGAGATCGTTATCAACTTCACATTTTTAATTCAATATCTAACAAGTCCTTAAGTTTGAGAATGGTTCTCCAGAAAGGAGAAAACTTAGGAACATTTCTTGTTCTATTATATTTATGTGTTAAAATAATCTCTCAAATAATTCATTTTGCAAGCAGAGCAGTATTTATATCTATAAGAATATTGTATTATAAAAAGTGTATGTATCGGAGGCGTCAAATATTTCAGTAGCAAGTAAAATGTCAAATATACTCATATAGTTACAATCGATACAAATTAGATATTGAAACAATCTAACGGCCAGGATTTAGAGCGATTATGCCATGCCCTCTTCTCCAGTCCCGTTCATGATTTCTACGCTAAACTTTTATTGTGCTATCGCTTCAATTGACGGTTCAACGAAAAAAACTTTTATTGTGCATTTGTGCTATCGCTTCATGATTTCTTTGCGATCACTGCCTCCTCTCTCCCTCTCCTTTCTCATGTCAGCTTCGGCGTCCCACCTCTTGGCAAATAGAACACAGAAGCGACTCCGCCCCCTGACCTATCCCACCCCCACTCGCACCCTCACCCACCACTTCCCGACAGCGCCTTGCTCTGCTCCAATAGTTCACCTGTCACCTCCTCCCACCCACCACACACGTGCACGCTGTCGTGAGTTATATCATGGCCTTCACCGTCATCTTCGTACCAAAACTCTTTCCCCCTCTACTAGGTTTCTCTGATCGCCTCAAGACTAGTTTACGCGCCATTCTCTACCCGACCCATCCCCGGCTCCAAACTCCGCTTCTCGAACAAACCTCTCTCCATCTCGATTGGGTTCCAACGTAGACAACCAGTGAAAATAACAGCGATGACTGGGAACAAACAGTTGACGGTGTTCGACGCTGAGGAGGATCTAGTTGTAATCCTATCCAAGTACACAACTGAGGTCTTCACATGCCTCGCATCCAATACTACACCCAATTATCAGATGATCTGTACCAGTACAAAATTGCTTTTCTTTGAAATTCTTGATTTCGTTCTCTTTTTTTCTCCTTTTTTGTGGCAGGGACGAGGATTATTTTGTCGATCTCTTTGTTAGATCTTCTAACACACCAACCATCAAGATGTATAAAAAGGTAGCTGAATTGTTCATTTCACTTACCTTTTAAATAATCTAATTTATTATTCATATTTTGTGATTCGGATTTGATAATTCCTACATCAAGTTATTTTGAAATTGAGCTTGTTGTCATGGTTTTTCAGCTTGGCTATGTGATACATCAAAGAGTACTCCACTATTACTCTGGTGAAGAGGATGGATTAGGTGGGAAATTTTAACTTATCATTTAATACTCAGTTAATTTGGCAATTTTCAGTAATAATGTATTTTTTTTTTACTTTTTTCCTTTTTCCGATATGAGAAAAACATTGTCTGGAGATGTTGTTTACTTCGCTTACCTTATAAAAGGCTAATAACTACATATGAGCTCGAGTGTAATTTGAAACATGAGCCTACTCATACTGATATTGTTTCAACATAGGTATGGACACATGTTGCATTATAATTTATGAACTTTGGGTAATAGAACTGGAGCACATTTTGTTAATACTGATAAGAATAGACAGGGTTTGTGTGGACTGTCTAAAATTAACGGTACCATATTGCAACTTCTATGTAATAAACTTGTGGCCACCAAAGATAACTATGGAAATTGAGGCTTTGAAGTACATCAGCTATCATACTCAGGTTAGCAGAAATTTCAGTTTATTTTTGTTGTTTAGATGTGGATAACTTTTTTGGTTGCCAATGAAGATAATCATTAATTGCGTCATATAACATTCACAGAATATAGGATTATTTGTATTGTATTTGAAATGTTAACAATAATAAACTGAAAGATTTAAATCATGTATTATTGAGAGTATTGTATTAATAATGGTTGGCTCCGATATTTATAATATTCTTTTTATTACTTTTGAATAGATACTCGTAAAATCTTCAAAGATGATACCTCCTACAATTATAGCTTCCTGTGTATTTGGTAAACATGGTTAAAAGCTATGAAATTTCTTTATATAGATTTGCTGTCAGTAGAATTTATAATTTTGGTTGGGGTAGGGGTTGAGGTTCTATATTTCTGGTTGTGTTGTTACTTTGTATGCAGGAGGTCCATTTCTGAAAATGCACATTTAGTCTTTCAATCCCATCAGGTCTTCTTGAGAGAATAGAATATAAAAAATTAGATCTTAATTTATAGAAAGGTAAGAGCTATAAAAACTTTTAGGAATATTGTTATATCAAGTATTCTGATAATGTTTGTAGATGATGGGGGAAAAAGAGTGTTGTCATGTGCCTACAAATTCTACACCAGTCAAACAACAGATTATACCGTAATCTGGTTATAAGATAAGTTATCATTGTTAGTGCTTGGGAATAAAACAAGGATGATTGCTAGCACTTGGGTGCCAACAAATTTGCTACTAATGTCCCCATGTTGTATTTCTATATCAGTGTGCTTTGTGATAACGGAGTCTGTATGAGTCTATCTCAGTGTAATATTAAAAGTGTAATTAAGAGGAAAGTTTTGCTAATAAAGTATAATTAATATAATTGTTAATGATTTTGATCGAAGAATTAATCAAATGGTTGCTTATTAATTTCATACTTGATTTATTTTGTTCCAATTATCATCTCAGGTTCTTCTGGACACAATTATCAACGAGTCCCTTAACAATTAATTTTATTGACATAAATGAAACAATATTGTCAGATAATGAGTCACAATTGACAAGGTGAATCTCTATGAAATATGCATATCATAATTAAGGAGGCTGAGATGTGATGAAGATAATGCCAATAAAATTGACAGGGTACAGACTTACCAGTGTTGTCTGCAGTCTTTAGAGTAGGTTGTTATGCATTTTTTTAGAAGTATAAAATGTGATGGATGATCTTATATGATGTATATTTCTCTCATCTAATTGTCGTTTTCTATCACTGCAGATTGAAAACTTATACCATTTGTGTAGTTGCTTACTAACTTATATGCTCTCTTGATTTTATATACCGTGTTTTTCTAGATGATATGATATTTGGTTTCTTAATTTTTTTTTAAATTTAATGAAATTTATGTATGTATTGAAAATTTAAAATAAAAGAGTCCCGCACAACGGATAGGTTCGCTTCTAGTTATATAAATAAGCAAGTCCTAATCCACCTTATTGATTGCTTTTTGCAAACAGTGGACCATGCTACTAATGCATACTTTTTCCTTGACAGTACTACCCTCGTACCATAATTTTTTCCTAACTTATTAATTCTAAGTAGAGGTGGCAGAACCCGACCCGATCCGAACTCGACCCGACTCGATCCGATCTGAGATCAAATGGTATTTAATCTAATCGAAATCTATCAACGATCTGAAAAAAAAAACACAACATATAAATTGACCCGACCCGACCCTAACCCGACCTGATTCGACCTGATTTCTTCTAGAAAGTCAAACTGACCCGACCCGTCTGACCCGAACCCGAACCCGACCCGACCCGCTCGATTGCCACCTCTAATTCTAAGTATAATAATTTTAGTAATATATAAGTATAGCAGAAATAACTGCATTCAATAATGTAACTTTATCACCTAAAGAGTGTAATTTACTTTCAATCTTATAATTTATTTTCTATTTTTTTATTAAAAAAATTCAGTCAATAGATGAAAATTGTTTCCGGTGCAAAAGCACACCTAAATATTTGATTGGCAGATTTGAGAGTTTGCAACTTAAAATACTAGCTAGGTGTTGTCATTCATCTATATTAATGTTAAGAGGCACCATTTTACAATTTTCATAGTTAATTTTCATTTCTGACAAATCCTCAAAAGCGACGAGAATTCATTTAAGAGATTCAATGCATTCTTCTTTTGCTTAAAGAAATAAAAGAGTGTCATCTACAAAGTATAAATTCATAATTTTTGAAAACTATCCGGTCTATCTTAAACCTTAACAATTTTGAAATAAGTGATTTTAAAATATCAATGACTAAATCAAATAGAAAAAGAGACAAAAGTCCTCTTATCTAGCCCTCATTTGCAAGAAAATTTTCTAATTCACCACTAATATTAATAGCAGTTCTACTACTTTATAAAATGTTGATGACCCAAGTAATTCATTTTTGTCCAAATCCCCTTCCTTTTAGAACTTCTAAAAAAAAAAATCCAATCAACATGATCAAAAGCTTTTCAAAATCAATTTCAAAATAACTCTTTTTTTGTTTAGGAATTCTAATTTGATGTAAAACTTCATGTACATCTATAGTTTATCAAACTAATGGTTCGATATAATTAGTTATTTTTTAGCAATAAAGAGAAGCTAAATTCAATTCTTAAACATCCATTTGATGATGATAAAAAAACATTGACTAATTTAAAAAATATCTCTAGAGATCAAGTCCCAACAAAGTTGATAAAAAAAAAGAGAGAAGCCATTTAGGTGAGGGGGCCTCAGATGGTTACAGAAATATATATATTTTTTAATTTCATCTTCAATAAAGGATTGATCTAAAAAGGAAATATGAACAACTGATAACTTAGGAATAGAAATCGGAAAATTATCGTGTAATCTAACAGTCCTTATTTGGAAAGTACCTATCAAGTTTCTACAAAAATCAGTTACATCCCTACAATTTTTTTGCAGATCATACTCTATAACACCATTAATTTCAAGGGGAAAAAATATTTTTACTTTATTTTTGTGTTTGATGCTGTAAGATGAAATTTTTTTGATATCGAGTCTTCCTCTAAATATCATTTTAACTTAGCATGTTGCTGCCATTATACTTTCTGTTCATATTTTTTTTTTATCTAATTCTAAATAAAATTTATGTAATTGATGTTATTCATCCTCTAGGAATCACCTCCTAGGAGGCGCCGAGCTTTTTTGCTCTCTTTAAAATCTATAGATTGTAGTCCACTTTCCAATGGTGTTTGAGTTAACTCAGACATATATTACTTCTTATATATCTTTTTTGAAATTTAAATATACATCATTACATACGCACGAAAAAGAGTCTATATAAAACCAGACCACAACATATCAGAAATTTTAACACTCAGACATTAATACACACATACACATAACAGTCTATAAAGAAAAAACCTATATCATATCTGATAATTTAATAAATATAAAACCTTATGTATGTCTTTTCAAGATATGGGTCACGTAAATGACAAATCGGATTTACAGCCCTGCTCCGTTTGGGGTGGAAGTGATTATGTTGTGAGGATCTTGATGTAATCCGACGATCTATCATCTCATCGACCCACATTTAGTCCAATGAGCGTTGCAACTCCCTTCCAAAATCGAGTCGGGGGTGGCCCACAAGTCAGCGACGAGTTAGACTGATTTCCATATATATCGTCCTTACTCCTTTTAATGAATTGTCGCATCCCTTATAAAATGCCAATTAGCAAGTCGAAGTCGGCAGTTCGCGTCCCTCAGCTCTTCTCTTTCCTGTTTTTCCGATCGTTGCGATTCTTGCGAACCTAAAAGAATGGATTTATGCGTCGAGAGCTGCGCTGCAATGACGGCGGCGCTTCGTTCTATACCTCTTCGTCTTCCGGCGCTCGATATCCCTCCGACGCCGGATTGAATCGTAAGAATTCATATAGAGTTGTCATATCGTTTATCAATTTCTCTGATGTTGGCGACTTAACGAGAGAAAATTTTATTTCAAATTTGACTTGTGTTAGCTACCCTGTTGTAGTGTTGTTTCTCTCTCCTGTTGTTATCTCTCTGTAAATTTTATTTGGCGTAGGTTTAACTTAACGCAAGAAACATACTTGCGTAATACTACTAAATAGTTTTGTAATACTACTAAATATTTTTGACAATTTAAGTCTAGTTCCTTTGAAATTTATTTTAAATTTACGTTTTGATTGATTCAGGTTATGATATCGTTGCACCGGGGAGTTCTTCTCATCATAATAAAGTGCGGCAATTGTCATACCACACAGATTCAACATTTCTTGGTACGGATCCACAATACTGAACTCTGAATTATTTTTGAAGGAGCATTTATATTGAGTAAAATACTGACTTTGAGCAATTTCAACAATCTGGTTGCATGTGAGCATTTTCAGGCATGCATACTTATAATAGATTACCAGTTGTATATATACTGTATACATCCCTTGTTGTACTTTGTGCTAGTTTTTTAATCCCATCAATTGCCAGACCGTTGAAAACTGATCTGATTGGTACAAGTGACCAATTTACATGATGGGACTTATTGGCAGTCAATGGAAGTGAAATGGCGCCTTGAGGCAACCTGATTGTACTGTGTGCTATTTTTGAGCACTTTCTATTTCAGCACATAATGGAGAGATGGTCGGTGGTCCGATACCATATACTTTTTTGATATCTGACAAAATTTGAAATTAATGAAGTATTTGAAGGCAAAAGGAAAAAAGAAAAGGAAAAACATGCAAGTCAATACCGTATTGTGTGTTCTTTGGAATGGTGGTGCAAAATTTAAATCTTTCTGGGTTTGATAGTATAGTTTCAATTTGTTTTCCTATTTATTTGTCCATTTCTTTTATGCATTACATGAGATTTTTTTTTCATGATTGTAGTACTTATCAATGAGTCTCTTTTATAGATGTTACAGGGCAATGGAATGCACTGAAAATATCAATTTTTTTATTTTTATTTTCTGTTTCCTATATCCTTATGTTTATGCATGTGCAAATTTTCTTTTGTTCAGTGTTGGGACAACTTATGCTGGGTGAATCGTGTTTCTTGTTGACTCTTTCTGCAATTAGCTCAACATATAAATTTTCTGATTTGCTCTCTTCTCCTATCATGAACCCTTCTCTGCTATTATGTTAGTCTAAATTATTCTTATGCTAAATGTAAGCAGGACACGGCATTGGTCCAGCTGGTGCCTCGTTGCAGGACCCACTTCTGGCATCCTCCTACTGTGAAGATAGAGAGCTAGAGATTCGTCGTTGCTGCTTACGTGAGATTGCCAACAGGCTTGAGCTTGCTCACTTCCAAATGCTTGAAGAGCATGACAGGCGGGCCTTTGCTATTGCGGAGCAGGCTCCTTTTGCCCGCTACATCCCTATCTACCCCGAGCTACCTCCTGACAAGAGTCAGGTCAATCACACTGCACAAGCAATTCCACATTCCAGGTCCCCTCAAAGGACAACTCCTGTGTACCATGAGCTACTAGGTGAAAGACACAAGGTACAAAAGGACCTGAACATGGGGCTGCACAAGGGTGCACAAGTTGGTGTGGAAGTGCCTTCAATTCTCCGAAGGAAGGAGGCTGCACCTCATGTGGACTGGAGTCTTTTTCCAGAATTAAGGAATGGAGTTAGGTCATGTTGCCAGCCCATTGAGCATCCTGAGGTGGTATGTCCCCCTGGACCTGCCCGAGATGTTTGGCTTCCGCCTCATTTCATGCATGAACCACCAGCACCCTTGGTGATGCCTGTACCAGTACCAGTACCAATCATTGAAAAGGTGTGTCACTCATTTTCTATTTGTTATTTAAGTCTATTCACTTTGTTAAACCATGCTGTTTCAATTCTTTACTAATTTCCATGTCCTTTCACATTTGCATTTCTAAAATAGAAGGAATGGTCATCAGCTGATACCAACAAAAAGCACAAGAAAGAGTATAACAATGAGGTGGAGACTACAATGCAGTGGTCAGAGTGGCCATGTTTGTGGTGCTCTGTAAACTTTAACAGTAAAGAGGCCATGGATGTTCATCTCCAAGAGCAACATCAAGGCTGCAAAAGCAATGGTAGAAGTGAATCGGAGAAGGTTGAGAATAATAGAAGTGAGGAAGCAAGAACTGGTTTAACCATGGTGAGTGATGGTGGCAAGGAGGTAGTGTCTTCTATTGTAAGTCCTAGTGCTGATATTTTATTAATTCACATATTTTACAACATATCAAGCAATTATAGTATTATCAGCAACTAATAAATTCGCACTGCAGATATCTGAGGTATTGGAGCCACACAATGATAAAACGACCCCTCTAGCTTTTCCTCCTGGAAACTTAAACCAGAAATCTGACGAGTTACACAAAGGGGAAGTTGTTGTAGCCCCAGAAAACAAAGAGACCGCTGGTTCTGATTCAAATAAGAAGATCCAACCAGACTACAATGATAAAAAGACCCCTCTAGCTTTGCCTCCTGGAAACTTAAACCAGAAATCTGACGAGTTACCCAAAGGGGAAGTTGTGGTAAGCCCAGAAAACAAAGAGACTGCTGTTTCTGTTTCAAATAAGAAGATCCAGCCAGACTACAATGATAAAAATATCCCTCTAACTTTGCCTCCAGGAAACTTTAAGCAGAAATCCGATGAGTTACACAAAGGGGAAGTTGTCATAGCCCCAGAAAACAAACAGACCTCTGGTTCTGATTCAAATAAGAAGATCCAGCCAGACTACAATGATAAAAAGACCCCTCTAGCTTTGCCTCCTGGAAACTTAAAGCAGAAATCTGACGAGTTACACAAAGGGGAAGTTGTGGTAACCCCAGAAAACAAACAGACCTCTGGTTCTGATTCAAATGAAGATCCAGCCAGACTACAATGATAAAAAGAAGCTTTGGGAAACTTAAAGCAGAAATCTGATGAGTTACACAAAGGGGAAGTTGTGGTAACCCCAGAAAACAAAGAGACTGCTGGTTCTGATTCACATAAGAAGATCCAGCCAGACTACAATGATAAAAAGACCCCTCTAGTTTTGCCTCCTGGAAACTTAAAGCAGAAATCTGATGAGTTACACAGAGGGGAAGTTGTGGTAACCCCAGAAAACAAAGAGACCGCTGGTTCCGACTCAAATAAGAAGATCCAGCCAAACTTTACACAGATACCGAACAAAATTTTGCAAAGCCCAGAAAACAAAGAGACCACTGGTTCCAGTATTGACAGAAAGCGAATGCTAGATTTTCCTCCATCAAATGTAAAACAGAAATGCAATAAACCAAGCAAATTGGCAGGAATGCCAATCCCAAAAAATAAAGCAGTAAGATATGTACTCTCGCAATATCTCTCTTTCTCTTTTCCTGCACATTTCTGTGTATTAATAAGCTTACAATCTCTTTCAGAAATCAGTTACTGCTACAACGGAACCGCAATGTGTTGGGCCAGAGGGTAAATGGTTCTGCGGCCTGTGCAAGGTAAACACATTGACCAAAGGGATCCTAGATGATCACTTTCAGAGTAATGCCCACCTTGAGAAACTGAATGCCCTACTAAATGGGTTCCAGAAATCTGAACATGCTAATAAGATTGTGGCAGAGAAGCCTGTGCAGGGTCAAGCCGTGTCATTGCTAAAGTTGGAGGAACCAACAGAAGAAATCTCAATACGTGTACCTGTTCCTGTTCCCCAATCAGATAAATCAGAGGAGCTGACATCTCAAGACAAAGGGAACCCAAGTTCAAGTAAACCCATGGTGATTTCAATAGGACACAAAAAAGTAAGCCCATTATGCAGTCTGCACCATAATATATATCTAAATTCCTGTTCCGTGCTGGTTTTTTCTTTATTTCTTTCTTTATTATTATTTTTTTTAGAAAAAGTGGCATTTAACCACCCATTTGATAAACTGAAACAGGCCGCCTCTGTACAAATTGTAAATACACCTACCCTTTACCAAAAAAAAAAATCAAAACTTATTGAATTTTATCATCCTTCACCCCCCATGTAATACCAGTAGCCATACAGAATAACAACAAATAATATTTTCTTATTTTTAAATGATTACGAAATTCACTCTTTATGCTTTCCCGGTAGAATTTTGTACAACCCTCGTTGATTTTTGAGACATTTCCGAATGAAACTATGCACTCTCCTGCAGTAGCTTCTTTAATTCTTCCACTTTCAAGCTCTTACTGATCGTCCAAAATCATGAGTTTCAAAACTACCGCCAATCATGAGTCTCAAAAGCAGCACCAAGCTAAACATATAGATCAGTAGCTAAACTAAACTAAACTAAACTAAGCATATTATATGATATTCTCAACTAAGTCCATGCTAGTTAAAGCAGTAATATTTGACTAAATGATGCCCAGGCAGCATCAGTAAGCATATGTGCCGCTTTCTTTGTTATTTTATTATGTCATGAGACTGTCTAATTATTTATCTGTCTGATAGGTAAAACCTCTCATTTTCTCTCTGGTTTACAGACAAAAAAACCAGCTCCCAAGTTGGCCAAAAAGAAAAGCAATAACAATGCACCGGGTAATATTACCACTAAGCCGATTCTGGTCAAGCAAGGTGGCAAATGGTTTTGCAACCTTTGCGAGGCAAAGTACATGTCTGAAAAGTGCAAAGAGGATCACATAAAAGGCAAGAGGCACAGGCACAATCTTGAAGCTCAAGCTGTGGCCCAAAGACCAGTACCCACTGAACCATCTGCCAGATTGCACTGGTGCATCATCTGCAATATAAATTGCACGAGCGAGAGCAATCTTATTCAGCATTTCAATGGGAAGAAACACCGGGAGTCCCTGATCGAGCGCATCCATGCTGGATAACTGGAAGAAGCTATCAATTAATGATGGTTTCCTCATGTTTCTGCCTTTTTTTTGTTCAGACATTCTACTGAAAAAGGTTTTCCAACTTGAGGTATATTAAGAAACTTTTGGGAAGGGGGCAGGGAGGGAAATATAGATAAACATAAACAAAAGTAGTTACTCATAAGGCATAACTTTATTTTTGGAGCAATTGTAATTTTTTTTGAGGTAGCTGGAGCAATTGTAATTAAAAAATTATTAGTCAGTCATATTGCTAGTATGATTCCTTCAGAAAATCTTAGATTATCAGTCCAATGTCCTCTTACTGTTAGCAAATTTCGCAGCGACGCCCATGTCATTGGGGGAAAACCACCCTCTGTTATTGGCTTATTGCTTTTCCTAAAAAGTTTTCGAGATGTAAATTCCAGGTGAGCATAAGAACATCTACGAGGATAAGGTAAGGGGTTTATGCTTAAAAAAAATTCCATCATTGTTTTAGTTTTCTTTTGTTGGATACTTTGGCATGATGATTTGAACAATTTGTAATCTGTGAAGATGCGAAATTAAGATGGTTATGAGGTTCCTTTTGGTGCATGTCGCCCAAAACAAACACATTCGTTCTGTATTTGCTTGCATGGCAGTACTGGAACTTTGAAGCGTAGCAATGCTGCTTGGAAATACAGTTAGAACTTAGAAGCAGACAAACGCTGATGCAATCCTTCTAACTAGGCAATAATTATTTTCTGTTATTGGGTCAATTGAAAATTTTGTCCAGATATAAAACTTACACGCCATATGGCTGTGACAACATTAAGGGTGAGGTCACAAACTTCACTGAAATTAATAAATATGGAAAATGGTAGATCCGTTAGGCTGTTTTTTTAGAGTAAAAAAGTGTTTGCCGATTTTGCAAAATGATATATTCGTTTGATATCTTGAGCAATTTCGTCCGAATTAAAAATCTAATATTGTGCATACTTCTTCACCATTAACTTGAATGAAAACATGTTAACGTCTATTTAAAATTAACTATTTTTTCATGGAATAATTTGTTTTTTCTTTCATGTTTGGTTTCCAATTTCCACGGTCACGTTATGGTGAGCAGTTAAATCTCAATTTGTTCAAAATTGACATAATGAACGACACTCCTACAACATTAAGTTATTGATTTGAATGATGGTAAACTTCAAAAACATAAAATTAATCCCTGATAATATAGATGAAAAGCACTATTTTTTGCCTAATCATATATTAGCACTTATTAGCATCATTACGATTGTGTCCAAAGCATTCCATAATAAATTAAATTCCTTTGGACCACACATGCTGCATCACTGACACACCATCTTTTATTTTTCCTTGTGTTTTTTTTTTCTTGTACATAATGAAGAACGCTTTAACGGTAAACTTCTTGGACCCCATGAAATGAATCAGTGACAGTAATCAGTGACAGTAACCAATAGCCCTTTTTGAGGAAATTATATGGAAATTGAAATTAGAGAAAGTCAGAAAGAATGGAGTGCTTTAACATCTTGTTTGATACTTTACCTTCTTTTGGTGCCATCCTCTTTCTTTTCCTATTCTTTGGCTACGGATTCTTTTACCTTTGCTGGAAAAGTGCTCAATATCTTTACCAAAAATCATGACACCTTACAACAAGCAACCAAAAATACTGTATGACTATTATTTTATGCTCACAGGACAAAATAATTAAAGGAGGATTAATTAAAGCTGGTATGTTATCTGTTATGTTTATAATCTTAACTCATGTAACACTTGTTAATTACTGATGATAAGAATGTGAAAACAAAATACAAATAAAAGCAACAAACTAGCTGGTAAATCATGTAAGAATATGAAATTTGAATTAAATCCACCTTGACATTAAAATTAATTAACATCGGAAGGTTTTTGTACACCAAGATACTGATATTACTGAACAAGTTACAAGCAATTTGATAGGGCCCAATACAATTGGGTTTTGTTGTGGCCAGATATATTTAAAGATCAGCCTCACATATCCAACAAAATAATAAGTACAGAAACTAACCGTCTGATTAGATTTCAGCACCGATTTATTTGTTTTTGGTCTAAAAAAAACCTATAAATAAGAGTCTTAGACCTACTGAGAAGACACAACTCAACTCATACACGCTTACACTAAATAGCTCACTTGGGCCTTTGATATACTATATCTATACTAAAAACTACTATCACAATTGATATGTATGAATGAAATAAAGTAATAAACCAGCTGTCATATTTAAACACAAGAAAGGGGTAATTTAAATGAAATTAAAGACTTTAAATTTCAAACCTTAAAAGTCGGCTGCACCTTTGTATATATGCCATTCATTAATAATTACTGTGATTATTGTTCCCTCATAGACCCGCTAAACTATATTCTCTGTTATAAAACTCATGAACTGACTTAATTTTGGAACTTATTTTTTGATTACATATATAGAGAAGTATTGAGATCATACTCCCAAGAATATTATAATTACAACTTTTCTCTGAAATTAAGGTCCCATGCTTTGCATTGCTTCCGACACTTCAATATCACATTTTCAAATTGACTACTCGGGGACAGTTATAATGAGCCCATTGATGATTGCAAACAATTTCTAGCAACTCTTTCTCCATTTGTTCATTTTTTTTCCTTCACTCACACTCCTACTCCAATACGGGCAATACCCCAAAACCAATTTCTCTCTCTAATCTCTCCTCTCACTCTGTCCCCCCCCCCCCACAATGCTACACTACTCTCCTCTCCGCCTCCTCATCATAACCATCTCCATTTTCTTCCCACATACCCTCTCTACCTCTCTCTCAACCAATTCCACCTCCCCAATCGGCATAAACTACGGTCAAGTAGCCGACAACCTCCCACCTCCTGCCTCGGTTTTGCCCCTTCTCCATTCCCTTAACGTGACTCACGTCAAACTCTATGATACCGATCCCCGGGTTCTTTCTGCGTTTGCCAATACTGGTATAGAATTCATAGTTGGCTTGCCGGACCAGTTAGTCCCGCGTCTGGCGCAGGACCCATCAGTGGCCTCTTCATGGGTCCGTTCTTCCATCCTTCCCCACATACCAAATACCAAAATAACTGCCATAACGGTCGGTAATGAAGTGTTAACCGGTCATGACACAACTCTCATAAAGTCTCTTGTACCAGCAATGGAGTCGGTGCAGTCAGCACTTGCCGCATCAGGGTTGAATGGTAAGATCATGGTTACCACTGCACATTCTCTTGCAGTGCTAGAAGCATCATTCCCACCATCTGGCGCGTCATTTAAGAAGGAGCTGGTACCATATTTGTCACAGCTACATTGTTTTCATCAGAAAACGGGTTCACCTTTCTTGATTAACGCATACCCGTACTTTGCTTATAAGGCGGATCCAAAGAGTTTGGATTTGAATTATGTGTTGTTTGAGCCAAATGCGGGGGTGGTTGATTCCAGTTCGGGGCTCCGGTACGATAACATGCTGCATGCTCAGGTGGATGCGGTTAGGACAGCAATTAAAAAGGTAAAATTATAGTTTATTTCAGCAGCGCACTATTAAAAAGGAAAAAAAAAGGTTAATTATTTAGTGCTTTGTTTCACTTAGGCATCCATATTTTTTTTTCTAGACTTTGTTTAGCTGGAAAGCAATCTAGGAATTAATTGAGCATGGAAAGTACATTAAACAAATTGTCAGAGAGTAGCTTTTACTAGTCATAAGACTCATAACTCATTTGCCTCTGTCTTGAATTATTAAGGTTCACAAAATCTAACAGATATTAAATATCTTAACTTTTTGGGAAAATCCTTAATATGAGTTATCATTTTTGATGGTTTTATGTGCTTCAAATTCAGAGCTCCTTGTACAAAATGAAGTAGACAGGGAAAATAATGTACACAGCTTGAAAGGCTACTGATACGGGCCTTCTGAATATAAACATTTTTTTAATAATTACATTCTTAGTTTTCTCTTAAGTATAATTGTAACTTATATTATTGTTCATTTCATATTCGGATGAAACATAAATAATGAACTATTTATTACCTTCTTAATGGAAGGGAACACAGATGCGTTGATGTAAATTGCAATAAGACAATGTAAAAATATATGCTAAGTTGAATAAAACAGTGTGAAAAAGAAGAGTGAGGATATTGTGCATTATAATGTACGGATATATTCGTGTATTAGCTTAAAATTTTAAATTTTACGTAAAATATAATCGATCCGAAACATTTAATCTAATTTTCATATCAAACTCTACTAGCTAGCCAAATTTTATATATTCTTTTAAAACTTTTTTGCTATTTTTTTGCATGAGGAGAAAATCATCACATTGGACGATCCAGAATTTTTAAATCAAGCACTTTTCTCCTCATGCAAAAAAATAGCAAAAAAAATTCAAAAAAATATATAATTTGATTATCTAGTAGAGTTTGATATGAGGATTATATTGAACAATTTTCTCCTCATGCAATTTACATAAAATTTGAAATTTTAAGCTAATGCACGAGTGTATCCGTGCATTGCAATGCACTATAGCATCACTCGAAAAAGAAACAACGGACAAAAAAAATATTATCTTGCTTTTCAAAATAAATGTTCTGTTTTGTAAGAATTGAAGCATTATTGTAAGTCATTATTACATATCATATTCATTACTTTCATTGAATGAATAACAAAACAAGATTTACACAGGTCGTGCCTAGCAATGGCAAGGTAGAAATCAGGGTTTCAGAAACTGGTTGGCCCTCAAATGGGGATGATGACGAGGTGGGAGCAACTCCAGAGAATGCCCAGCTGTACAATGGAAACCTAATGCGGATTGTTTCTCAAAACAAGGGAACTCCAGCTGCTCCAGATGAACCGCTTCATGTTTATGTCTTTGCACTATTCAATGAGAACCTCAAGCCGGGGCCCGCCTCTGAGCGGCATTATGGGTTGTTCCAGCCTGATGGAACACCAGCGTACAATCTTGGGACTGTGCAGGGTGGAAAGGGAAATTCAGGGAATGCTAGAAGTAGTGGCGGGGACGCCGAGTCACCCGCAGAACAAATAGGGGAGGTTTCTTCTACTGGTTACTACACCTTTTCTGGTACCAAGGTAGGTTCCGTTTTTACTCTTATATATTTAATTTGGTTCTAAAAATAAGTAAAATTTATGCTTGTAGTGCACAAATTTGTAAGAGAGAAAATATGAAATGCTGAGTAGGACATGTTTGGAGAACATATAGATTAATTTGTGTTTAGTTGCGAATTAATGGGTTGAGTAGTTTGGATTAATTCTGCCTGACTGAACACAAAGGCAATGTTTTTCTGATTCCACTTTTCAAGCTTTTTCACTATTTGATGACAATCTAAAGGTGGTTTCTTCTACGATAATATTGGTAAAGGATTAAAAAGTGACTATGGAAATTTTATCACGAAAGCAAATAAACTCATGTCGTATTCCACATAAAAGTGAAAGAAAAAAGAAACACATTCTTCTAGCTAGATTCGTTGTTGAATTGTTCTTTTGTTTTAAATTGCAGATTCTGAGCAATTGTTCTTTTGTTTTAAATTGCAGATTCTGAGCCCATTTTGTCTGAAGAAGCTGTGTGCAGTAGCAGTGGCACTTCTACTGGGCTAGTATTAGTTATAGCATAGGTAGAAAGCGAACGAGAAGGGGAGAGAGATAGATAAACCGAACGAATTTATTGATATATCTATTTATTTATCAATTCAATTGATTATCCATTATGCAGGTCTCATGTCCAAAAATTTTTCTTCTAACAACTTATTAATAGCCTACATTCTAATTCTTATGGATTTTCTCAAAATCAGGAATGAATTGATGAGTAATGCATTGCCCGATGGGTATAAGCCCAAGAATTGATGATTGCTAGAACTAGGCTTTTGTGGAATCTCTAAAACAGTTATTTGCCATCTGAGCTTCAAACCAGAAATATGGAACTCAAACCACTGACACTATCTCCGAGTGTTTTTTGGACTTGTGCATTGTATGAAAATAAGAAAAGAATGACCTAAAAGACAGCAAATATGCGCACATTTTTATTTAGTTACTGGTTTTAATTGCCCAAGGGAATAAAGTGCCAAAGGGTCAAAAAAAACAAGGACCTCATTTTTACAATTTGTAGATGCTATCTCTGAATAAACAAGGATAGCATCATTTTGTAGTAATAAAAAAAGTTGGCGTGGAAGCTTAGTTGCAACTTGCAAGTAGCAAAACGGAAGCACTAGACTGCCTAAGCCCCAAACAATAAAATTTGTAGAGATGTTGCACATTTTGGCCCAACAAAAAATAAGTTGTTAATCAATTTTTTTGTCAAGGAATCCAAGTATCTAAAACAGAATAATACACAGTCCAGTAATGCCCGTGTTGTATTCAATTTGTGACTATAACCAATCAAGAATAAAAGCTATTCAATTTGGGTTTTATGCTAGCCACTCGGACTTTGCATGTCTATAAAAACATAAATGACTAGGTTGTACATTTGAAAATTAAAGGTACCAATACAAAAAATATATAACATATCCAATAACACACGGACAATTTTAGTTAGAAAAAAAATTACATTAACAAGATGTCGCGTACATTATTTATGTAATGATATTATACTTATTATTTGAAGGGGGGGGGGGGGGAGTAAAAATTGTATTTAATCAATTTTATTTTCCATTCAAATTTGTGTGCCGGATTAATTAAAAATTTAATTCATTCCTAATTAATCAAACTTCTAATCCGCAACTTTTTTGATCCGATTGGGTGGATCAGTTTAATTGATCGAGTTAATTGGATTAAAACTACACCCCAAGCGCCTTTTTTTTTCTTTTTTTTGGATGGGATCAAACGAGGAACGTTAACTGAGCAATGCATGTTTCGGACAGAAATTGCATGAATTGTGAATCATGAGAAATAAATGCATGCAAGGTAGGTTATGGCATCAACGCACTTTATATCATGAAGGCCAGGGGTCAAACATCAATTACCTAATGACAAGAACACTCCAACGGTAATTGTTAATATCCCCAGTTCATTTTCTTCTTTTGCATTTTACACCCTTTTTCTATATATTAGATCTGAAGTAGACAGAGACATGCATCATGGTCTCTTAGCAAATCATGAGACCTGGTGCTGGCAATGGTTTATGCATCTGACCTTGTCAAAAAAAAAAAGTGTTGGCTTGATTTGATGGAGACCTCATATCTTGTGCTTGAAATATGGTCGTATATTTTACTACTAATTGTACGATTTTGACAATCATGCTTAGGCCAAAAATAAATTGGTATTTTGATTGATCTTTGAGAGATTTATCTTTTTTATAGTGCTAACTTTGTTAAAAGAAAAGAAGCTCGTCACTTATTTCCCAGGGTCATATTGGCAATTATACTATCTTTGAGGGGGGATTTTGGAAATGGAGATGGGTTATTGAAAGGGATCATTTTCATTTTTTCAAAAAGAGTTTTGATTATTATTTGGCAGAGTAAAAGACTTTCACACTGATCCCTCACTAATTACACCATGTTTCTTTCGTGAAATGCTATGTTAGAACAATCAATTATCAATCATTTATACACATGGAGTCGCCTTGCATGATATACAGCTTGATATATAAAATGATAAGCTATTACTTCATTTGGCGTCACCACCTAGAACTACAAAATCAAACTGCCTTTTAAATTGAAACAAATCCCTGGTTGGATTATTGATTTCAATTTAAAAGATAAATCTACACAAATATATAGATACGCCTCCTCTCCAAGTCAAAACCTTTGCCAGTAGTGTCAATTAAAACACTATATATAACATCCTTTAAATAATTTTTTTTCTTGAGAGAAAGATAAGAAGTCACAAATTTCATTTTGTGTCTTTAAAAGTTTGAACTCATAACCTCTTGGATATCATCTTAGTTAGCTATCACTTGAGCTAGTAGATCATTTTAAAAAAAATGATAATGTTATATCGTTGTATACATAAGAATATATTTTTAAAAACTCATATGAGTCTTCCCTATATAATATATTAGAATTAGCATCTAGTATTAATGTATATATATTAATTACTATGTTTTAATTATATATATATATATACATTAATTACTAGTATTAATGTATGAGAATGGATTCAATTACCATTTTTTGTGCCCATGGTGCCTATTTATTTATTTATGTATAAATTTAAAAATATGAACCGTTAGATGTATTCTATATCATCTCAATTGTATGTATATAAAAAATTTAAAAAAATTAACTTTATTTGAATAGCCATCAAGTAATGCGTCTAAATTATAAAATTTGGTCCATTGATTTTATTAACGCTTGATGCCTATATAAATAATATCGAAATGATATAATTTTTTATATACATATATAAGATGACATTTAAAAAATATTTCTTCAATTAGTTTTATTATTTAAGAATTTAAATAATAATTATTCGATATTTAATTTTAATGACACCGATGTGGCATCAAAATAGTGATAATTGGATCCCTTCTCTTAATGTATATATATTAATTACTGTGTATCAACTTTTTGTAAGAATTTATTTTAAGCTCATGCGGTGTGAACCTGCAATGCGGCTTGATATATTTTAGCTAGGCATTTGTCACCAAATAGTGGAGAAAGTGCCGATCTCAAAAAACCCTACTTTTCATTTCTTAATTATCAACTTGCATATTTAGATGAGAAGTGATTTTGCTGACTGGTCTTTAATTAATGCATAGTTCTTAGAGGATACACATAGATGATCAATATTTTTTTAAGAAAAAATAGGTTTAGGTTCCATTTTGTATTTTTTAACAGGCCCCTACATTACGTAATTTTAGTCGCAAACAATACAGCCATAAAAATGGGCCTTGAAATTTATGTCCTATTAGCTTCCAACTATGGTCTACGGATAGGTATATAATAAATTAAATTAAGGTCTTTTATGTTTGCTGCTCATGTCTAATAATACATTTCCTAAAATATGTGCATCCCTTCCGATGAATTAACTTCCACCATTGACATCTCACAAGTAAATTAAAAAAAAAAATAGTAGGCCGAACTACGTTAACAGCGTACATGTTTTTTTTGTCAGACTGATGTTTGGAACTTTTTTTTTATTTATCAGTGTGGCCACATGGACATATCTTTGTCAACTTGTTGAAAGTCTCTCTGAGTAAATACATTTCAACTCTTAACGTACTGTCCATATGCCTTTTACATTTTATGAATAAAAAAAAAGTTTCAGCGTACAAAAAAAGAAAATTAGCTGAATTTCTTTTTTTATTTCAATTTTTTGGGTGATGCATTATTGTATACAAAGTTAAATAAAGTACTTGTATGTAAATAAATAAGTAAGTTAAGAACTAGTCTTCGATTTAATAACTACGGTTATACTCTTCATGCAAAAGGTCCCATGTTCAAAATTTAATTTGAGTTATTATGAACTTTGAAAATTTAAAAGGCTTGAACCACATTTTATGTCAGCTATTTCGAATATAAAGCTAATGAAATATGTCACATATCAAGAGTAAATTAGCTAGCATGATCCTAAGAGCATAAAAAAATCATTGGTTCTTTTAACTAAAAAAAAATACTATCATCTTCAAATTTAAATTTGTTGCTTAACAAATTACTTATATCAAAATCTCATGGATACAAATATATTTTATTTTTAGAGTTTTTTTAATTTGTACTTTTTTTAAAAATTGACTCTAAAATAATAATAACATAATGAATATTTTAATAGAAGAATTTTTTGAACTATATAAATTCAAATTTAGAGATGTTAAAATATATTTTACAGTTAATACCACGGAAAAGCTTGATATTTTTTAATGGCACCCTAATTTTACTCGTAACTGGCACTAATTCAAAACTCGAACAACCTGCCCACCCATCTCGATCGGACGATCTAGAACAATATCCAACAATGACCCGAATTAATCCTTAAAAAAGAAAAGATGTGATGGAGATCAAGTCTGGTTTGAATGAAGATGACTTAATTTGGGTCATTGTTGGATTAAGATGTGATCTCGATCACATCTTATTGCCCCTTGTGCAGACTATAGTCGAAAAACCTGTCAGAATAAAAAAATCCCATCAATTCAATGCGGACAAGGATCAATTTAATTTGATAAGTTAAAAAAAGAAGCAAGCCTGATGACAGACAAGCTGATCTGAACATAAATCCAAAACTTATCTCAAGCTAGATGACACAAAAATCTAATTCAGTGTGGAATTTCGACAATGGACTGATGCAGTTAATTTTTTATCACTAACTTAACTATATATGCTGGTAGATTAATTATATAGCAGCATTTCATCCATCTTTCATTTCAACCGCGTCATACCTGACAGAGGTTTAAATATGAAATAGTATAAGATAAGTGGAGTTGGTGCGATGTATCTGTTGGAGGTAGTATGTGGGGACATTCCTGGTGACACATATGATCACCATGCATGCATGCTCTGATCCTGTGTCAGTGTCGGTCGTTTCTTGGATCGGTTGGCTTTGCATCTATAGCCTTGTTTGACACTTTCAGTATCAGAACTACTACCTGTTTGGTGTTTTATTGGACAATTGGACTAGTCTTCAAAAGCAAAAATAATCTATATTATATGCTCATTTTATTTTTGTTAATTTTTTTTTTTGTAACTGGTGGTCGGTGGACCATGTTAATGTGCTATACGCGTTTTTGCTGATTAATTTAAAAATGACCCAAAGTTTCACATAGGAAAATGCACAATATTGATTATGTCGCTTTGTAAGAACAACTATACAGATTATGTATTTGGGATATTCAATTCTTATAATATGTATTTAGAAATATCATTTCAACAACAAAAAATAGTCTTCCATCAAAAAATTTAAAATTTTAATAACGAAGTTTAGATGGTTTAAGTAATAAGCAACTCAAATTTGATATTTTTAATCTAAACAATTAGGAACAAATATATAATATGTTTTAATTTAAATTATATTCCTTAAAGAATTGTACTATATGAATTGAATGTATGCTAAAAGCATTAGTTAGAAATATCTCCTTTATCAGATCAATTTTCTTCCTGTGACATATTATTCGAGAAAAAGATTCCTTATATTCTAATTTTGAGATGCGCATCATGGACTTTAATCAGATTAATTCTACGCTAAAAACAATATTGTAAATGCAAAATTCAAATAGGAACATATTTGTTGGCAAAAGAAAAGAGAATATTAAAGTGCATGTTAATTAATTATTTAATGTTGATGGTATGGTCTTATGACAGTAATCTGACATAATATTTTTCACATAATAAAATTTCTGAATCAAATTTCAGCAAAAACAAACTTGTAACTTTAATTTGAAGAAGAGTGCGTGCCTAAAAGCTGCTTTGAAATTCGCATTTTTTTTTTCTGGTGTACAACTATTGAACTATATACAAAATACAAAATACTTGATAAATTGTACATCTACGCATCCGTTGACGACGCCATGCCCATGCCAATTATTTTTATCTACACCTACTGGCTATTACGCAAATATATATCTAACCTTCTCTTGGAATTTTAATCATGAAAGGCCACCTAAAGATATGGACAACTGTACCTGCATGGGGACTGCGCGCATGTGTGATGTGTGGCACATGTTAGACGAAACCACCAAATTCTTCTCATGCGAATCTTGTACTAGTAACTGTCCAAACTACCTACGACTTTTCTAGCAAAAAATGAAAATAATTAAAGAGAACCTTGAACCAGGAAATAATTAATTAAACTGCACCATTTGTTTATCGTTAGAAGAAAAATGTTCTTCAATCTTATACATTTCTTATCTACACACCAGAAATGCCTATACTTAACGAGGAAGTTAATTGTATTTGAATTTGTTTACATTCAGTGGGAGTTAACCCAGGGTTAGGGTGGGGCACAATTTGTAGGTAGGGCATAATTATGTAATTTTTTAATTAAACTCATTATATTTTTATAACTTTATGTTAGATTTAATATAGCTTTGAAGGCGTATTTTTCAAAATATTTTGTGAACTGAGATAAAATTTTGGAGAAATTATTCTTATACATCAAATTTAATTTGTACACGATGTTAAATATAAACACTTTTTCAAAAGTATATATTTGAGAACTTTAGTTAGAGATATGTATTTTTAAAAAAATATTTAAACTTAATATTGTGTGCAAACAAGGTGTGCAGATAAGTGATGCAATTATATATATCACTCTTATTTTGAAGTATATTTTTATAATTATTGTTATTGGAATATAATTTTAAAAGATATATTTTGAAAAATAATTTTCCAGAAGAGGTAAATTAGAACTCTACTGCTCCGCCATTAATTGCACGATGTATTTATGACGTTTTCCGCTGAATAATTATAGAAAATTTAAGTTAAAAGTTTTTCATCTGGTAGAATTATTTTTTCATTATATATTAATATTTTCTAAAAAAGATACGAGTACATCTCGATGAAGATAAGAGGCGGACAATTATCACTCCTCATTCTTATTATTATTTTACATGATGGATGCTTATTTTGTTTAAATAAATGATTTCATATTGGGTTTTGTCTAGTGTTTATAATCAGTGACGAAATTAGAAACGATTGGTAAAAAGTGTTCGGTCAAAAAAATAAAGTGTACGTTCAGGTCAAGAAGGAATTAGAAACGATCAGTAAATAATGTCCAAGCCAAGGAAATAAAGTATTCAGGTCAAGAGAAACTTTATTTTTCACTACACTAAGAATGATAAGTTTTATTTTCAGCGGGCTAAGGACTGATGTTGTGATATTTTTAAACTAATAAAATTTAACTTAATACAAACAAGAGAAAGCCGCAAGTGCATGACCTACTGTATAGTAAATATGTGTCGATCCCACAGAGACTGATTAAAGTATTAATATAGATAATTTTTTTTAACCTAGACTATAAATTTAAAGGTTGCATCTAAACTAATAAAATTATAAATTGAAAGTGATTCAGATAGAAATTAGGATTTTATCAAAATAAAAATGATACTAGGGTTTCAACATCACCGTCGACTAGCGCATTAATCATACTTTATTCATATATTTATTCTTCATTATGTGAGGTTTACCGTCTAATTTAGTGCTAAGAACCTTATCAGGGTTTAACGCAATGCTCAAACTAGTTCAGACTTCACGATTAAGCACTTCGTCCTAATGATTTGAACTCTTTAAGTCCTGATAATTCCAAACTATTAAAGATCGGTTATTCGCGATTAAGTACTTCTCACAAGTTACATCAATAATTTAGAAAAATTCTCAACTAACCTATATTTCATGGTTAGATACTTGACCTAGGACTAGATACCGCTTTTGAGTCTGATTACCTTTAGATTTGAGTTAGAAATCTAAATAATTCTCTCAAAATATGTGCTAACCTAAGAGTTGTTTGCAGTTTATGAATCTAAGAAATTTAGGGTTTCTAATCCTAAGTAGATTACTAATATAATTATAAAATTATTTTATTCATGCACAAGCAGTTCAATCATAAAAATAATTCACAAGAATTAAAAAATAAACATACAACGAGTACGATTAAAGCATCAAGTTTTAAGTTATATGCCTACTACCCTAGAACGAGATCTAATCTTCCATGGAAGAGAGAAAATCATAAATAAAAATGATAAAAACTGAGAAAAAGATAATAAAGAATATAAAAGTCGCCCAAATCTGATTTCCCGTGTGTTTTTTCTCTCTCTCCTCCAAGAATGAATTTCTTTCTTTCTTTCTCTAGAAAAACTGCCCAAAACATCTAGCTCTTCTCCATCTAACTTTGGACCCGCTTTTATAGAAAAATTCTATAAAATAGCAAAAATCGCCCACTAAAACAAGTAACATAGAAAATCCGTCCAAATATTCTATATTTTTCATCTATATCCAAATCTATTTCAGTTATGAGACCTTAATGATTGTATTCTTCTCATTTTTCAGGATCAAAACGAGTCCAGGAACGCTGAAGAACTCCAAGCGGTTCTCCCATAAACTATAAATAGCCGTCAGAAGGTCAAGCTGAAACCGTCTGACTGGGCTTTGGTCCGAAGATGGACTTCTTCTGTCTGCGGATACTATTCTGGAGCCCGATTCTGCACTTCTGCGGTCGAAATGGAGACCTACGGTCCACAGACAACGGCTTTGGTGCTCGGTTTCACTGTTTCACTTGTAATTTTCTCGTCCGATGTCCGTTTTACCTTAAATTTACGTCTAAATTATTTTTTATTTTCCATGTGCTTCCTTCTAAATCTGAAAAATTAATAAAATTTAGGTAGTACGTTAAACTTAATAATTTAAACCCTAATTAAACTAAATTAAGCCTTATTAAATCTTAAAAACTAAATTATGAGATTAAATCACATCCAAAATATATCATTTAAATCCTTTTATCAAGTGCTTGGGCGTCAGCTGACACCGGCCTTAATTAGTTCCACCTCTATTTATAACATTATAACAAGTGTATAATTCGGAAAATGTTCGGCGAGATAAAAAAAATTCTATTCGGATATAATTCTAGAAAAAAATGATTCATGTAATTTAAATAAAAAATATATTAAAATGTTAAAAATTTATAAATTATAAAAAATATATAATATCATTTTAAAATTAATATAATACGACGAATAAAACACACTACATGTTGAATGAATTAAAACGTTCGATAGAGGGTGAAACCGAACTATTATTCGTGGCGTACGATTTTATTACTTGTGGCACGAATTGACTTGTTTTTATGTGCTAATTGTGATTTATTCATAACACTTTGGAGGACAATAAAACTGTTGTCAATATGACCTTGGTTTAAAAAGGATGCTTGTGAAAAAAACAATTGTGCACTTACAGAAATATAAGAATGGTCATAGATTTGAGCACCCCGATTTGTTTTATATCCATCTTTAAAGGCATCTCACTTTTGAGTATCTCTATTTTTATAGACACAAAAATAATAATCATTTTTTTCTATGACATATCATCTCAAATAAAACATTTATATAAATATAACTTTAATAGCAGTAATTAACTTGATACCTGCACCTCAGACTATCATGTGAAATAAATGCATGACATTAAAATAGAGTAATGTGCTAAGACCAACAAAATCATATACAAAGACAGTAACACGGCAAGTGATTATTTTATTGGAAGATATTTGTCTGCTACATATTCTCCACTGGAAAAAGGGCCCACCTCACGGCACTACCAAAGAAAAGCTACCTTTTTTCTCTGAACAAGCAGGCCTTTCATGCACTGACCATTATGCTAAATCTAATAATTAATTAACAACTGATTGATCATGCTTATGGCTGGTCGCTTTCCATCTCTCACTCTCTCTAGCTAACCCCTCATGGTCAACCTCAATCATTGATGTGTATGTTACAATATCTGATATCTTAATTAGAATTCACCTAAACATAGCCATTACTAATTGCTACAAATATAGTAATCAGTACTCTCTAGTCTCTACACAACCATGCATGATGCATTTTAGTGCGCCATACCGTTAAGGAGACAAATTGTCAATATATCCCATACATGGAGAATATACACAGGACTTTGTAAAGCTCCATAGATCACCATCACCTCCAGTGCATCCAGCATTATCATCCTCACATTCCTCTCCATTGCTGCCGATCAACTTAACACCCGATCCAAACCCGAAACCTGGTTCGTCAAAAAGACCGCAGGTCTGTTTCAATGTGCTGGGCAGTTGTCCATTAATCTGGCACGCTGAAAAGCTGTCAGGTGTAGCCCAATCGGTTTGTACCGATGATACGGTATGATTAATGTTCTCAAGTTGAGGAAGCTTTGTGAATCTTTCATGCATGATGGTGCTTAGTGTTGAAGAGTGTTTCTATGGGGTTTAGACATCTCATGTCGTTATGGTTGTCAGTGTTTTCTTTCTCTTGTTTACATGATCTTCCCATGTGCTGGAGGATTTGATCCAGTGTGTCACTACTGGAGGTGTCCATTATCAGCTGGGTCTTGCTTTCACTTGTCATGGAAGAATAGTTGTTAGAGCAATCCGATGATTTTTGGAGGAGCAATTTCTTTTTGAACACTCTGCAAATGACCCATCCTTCTTCTTGTGTCGCTTCTCCAATTGAATTTGACATCTGTTTCACATATCCGTAAAACATATGTTATAGACATCATATCAACCTGAGTTATTAGTATAGTATAATATAATTAAAGAAGGCAGCTACTGAGAATCGGTTTAATTATTCCTCAAAAGAAATGGGAATAGGTGGTATTAAGTATCATTTTCTCAAAATAAAAAAAAACATTATTTATTGAGAATCAGTTGAAAGAGTAATAATTAAGCTGATCAAGAATAGACTTAATTTTGTGTCTTCACACATGTTAAATGTGGACATGTTAAACAGTAACTACTCAGCATATATAATTGCCATTATACTCGGTGTCTTTAATTTCATTTACGCAATTACCTAACTTATTGAATATTGGAGGAGTGAGGAACTGAGGATCTTTCCAATTGAAGTTATGAAGTTATACATTTAATTGTAAATTGTAGAGCTACAGAGACACCTACAATTGAGTTAGAGCTTTGATCTGAATTGTCATCAAGCCGGTACTCGTGCATAATCCAGTCCGACTTCTGGCCATGTGGGGCCCGGCCTTTGTAGAACACCAATGTTTTTCTCATGCCGATGCGTCTGAAACTTGTGTGTATCACCTTGTCTCGGCCAGTAGCCTTCCAAAACCCGGCGGCTGTTGCACGGTTGGTTCGTGTACCAGTTGGATATTTCTTATCCTTGTGACTAAAGAAGTACCAATCATTTTGCAGTGTAGTCCCTATCTTACATTTCTCTGTACAAAGACATTAATGCAAGATTAGAAAGATTGCTAATTCTTTACTCTTTTGATTGAGTATTTGCAATTCTTATTCATTAGGGGCATATTACAAAAAAAAAACTTGTAATTCTTTATTGGAAAGGAGCTTTTGTGCATGTTAATTATTTACATTTGACCCTAATTTGTTTCAAATTGAATTGTGATGACATCAATGCTTAAATTTGTTCTAATAATTGTGTTTAATTAAAACCAAAAAAAGGGGACATGAATACAACACTGCATTCAAGAAGCATCCACTTAACTTCAATTTATCAATGGAGAGGGATGTTTAATTAATGCCTACCTTGAATGTCCCATGGTTCGAGCTTATTCAGATCGACATCGCGAATTACATCCAAATCAATCCTTTCAGATGCAATCTTCTTTCTCAAATAGTAGTTGAGCAACTCTTCTTCGGTCGGGTGAAATCGAAAGCCGGGAGGTACACACGACTGCCCATTCACAGTTATGCTCATCTTCTTCTTTCTTAAGTTTTTATGTTAGTTTAGTTAATGTTTTATGTGGGTTGTTTTTGGAAAAGAGAGAGAGCAACTAAAGTGCTTTTAGTTTGTAGTACAAGAGGGATGAGCTAGCTGTGGTGTGTGTATTAAAATGGTAGAGAAAGAGAGATGCTATATATAGAGAGAGGGGTGAAGCCATTTTTTTTGTTGTGCTTTCAAGTGTGTTCAGTTTTGCTAGAATAGAGAAGAGCCACCAACCCCTGAAAAGAGAAAGATGGACCCAAACACAGAGAAAAAGGCGCTGGAATAGAAATGCAAATGGGACTCCACATCCGCTGCCATTCAAAATTTCAAACGATCGATGCAGAGGATGTGTGACCAGACAACATGAATCGTACGACCAAAATGTACTAATTGGTTGAGATATAATGTAAAAAAAAGAATATTTCGTTTTTAAAAATTAAAACTTGGACCGTTGGATTTAATTTTGTCGAATTATAATAATGACACATTCATTGTAATTGCGTACTTATTCTCAATAAAGAAATTAAATGCACGTTAAGCGAGTATGTTTCAGTTTACAACCTTGACAATTGTTAACCATAAATTATAATTTTGATACTCAACAATCAACACTAAAACGTGATCTATACTTTATCCAAATCATACAAAAAAAAAACGATTATACAATTTGACATAAAATTTTGGATTCATCATGTGAGTTAGATTAATATACTATGGTTCATATTTAATTGCTTTTATTAAGTATCAAATGATACTTGTATTATATAAATTGAATTTTACCAAATTATGGTACCAAGAATACATTTATTATGTTTCTCTATTTATTTTTTCAATTGATCTTAAACAAATAGTTGAAATTATCAAATTAAAGCATTGTCCAAAAAAAAGCAGGCGATTATTGAATTTTTGTTTCAAATAATTGTATCTACCTATTTTTATCGAGGAAAATAATGTAAAAATGGTATCACAACTCTAATAACCTTTGGGATTTTTTGTACTCCTACATAGTTAATTAGTACTTCTATTATTGTATAGACACTATCCACTAGTCTCAATTTATGATTGTCCTGATTTAAAGTGATCCGAGAATAAATAAATCAAGTTGGGTTCATATTTTTTTAATCATCTTGGATCGGTCAAGTGAGTATGGATCGAGCTGATCCCATGCATTTAATTTAGCTTTCTAAGCTTATTTTGTAATCTAACACTAAATAAAGCTAATTAATGTTAATGATATATTAATTTATATTAAATTGCTTAAAATGAACAACTCTGAAATAATTGTATAATGCATTTTTTAAAAATTTTCTATATTAATAAAAAATGAGAAGTATAAACTAAATCAAATAGATTACAACATAATAAAAAATAATGTTTGTTATGAAATATCAATTTAAACTTCAAAACAAAATTACATTTTAGTACAGCATTGCAGTGCACAACTTCATAAATTACACCAAAGGGCCCCAAATTAAAAAGGGAAAATACGAAAAACGAAAACAATGAGACAACGCACGTGCGGCACATATCACTCTTTTTTTTTGTCGTCTGTGGTATTTGCATTATTTGATCATTATTTTTGAAGTAGCGTTTTGTACGGACTATTCAAATATTTATATATTCCTCTGCATCATGCTGAGATGGACATAATTTCAGCTTAGGATACTGAATGTTATACTAAATATTAGATACAAATATTACATACCAAATGAACAAAAAATTTCAAAATATACCATAATTTTTATTTTTTTTTATAAATTTCAATTTTATGAGAGGCTAGACCTTGATGGTCCACCCCTAGTTTCGTCCCAAGTTGAGATGTATGATGTATCATGATGGATATACTTTTTAGCATATTAACAAGTTTGTGATTCAGAAAATATTCGTAAAATAAAAAATTCATAATTCGATATAATTAGGAAATACTTTATTTCATATAATATAAAAAAATAGATATTAAAATATTAAAATTTTAGAAATATATAAAAATAATATAAAATACCATTTAAAATGATATATAATGTGTTTTATTTATGAATAATTCATGAATAAAATATTTTATTTAGAAATAAAATATTTTTTGATGAATAAAACACATTATATATTAAATTTTCATATAATTTGTGAAGCATGAGGCTAAGAATAAAAAACAAATAATTCTCGAATTTTGTCACCATACTTGTTAGTTGCTTTGCGAACAACTCGCCACACAATGCTATTACACGAGTGCGACAAAGGATCTAGTGGCAGCAACGTGTCAGCAGCGGTAACATCTTTAAATAACACGACACCTGACCTTAAAAATCTCAGAGAAAAGCCTATTGAAACTACCGCAGTGGCTCTTGTTTATGCTAAGAATCTCCCTCCCCTTATCTCCTACCACATCTCCAATCAAATTTTACTTTGGAAATTTCTTGTCAGTTCTTTCTTTGCTACTACTCTTTCTTGCCTTTGGTAACCACCTCAACAACTACCCAATAACAGCTTGCATTGACATGCACCTAGTCCCATGTTATTTATTGCCAATTGTGTAGCAAGTCTCAACAGTTTTTTACATATGTATTTAATTTTATCACAAACTCAGGGATATTATATATTTTAGTCGAGATTAAAGTACGTTAAATCTACAACCGAGATATGTCTAATTACGGACCAGGTAATTGTTCTTGTTCCCTTGATAGAAATTAACCTCCAAATAATTCCTACATAATTTTCTGCACTTAATTTATATACACATTGTTTCATGTCATAATTTCATTCGATGATGCATAATAAATGAACGAAAAATTAGAACTTGTGTATTTTAGTTTTAAACAATTTTCTTGTTGTTTTGAAACTTGTCTAAAATGATACTTATGAACACAGGATTAGGGCTGTTATTCGAGCGAGTTCGAGCGAGTTCATAGCAACTCGAATTCAGATCATAAGTAACTCGAGTTGGACCGACTCGAATAACAGACTTTCATCCGAGCTAAATACTGAACTCGAGCTCAGCTCAGTGCTAACTCGAGTCAGCTCACAACTCGTGATTTTGACTCGAATTTAATAAATATCAAGTGTTTGTGTATTGCTAGTGTTTAATGCTAACATAGTAACATTATAAGTTTGCAACATATTAACATTACAAGTTTGCAAATTACAGCAACAACTAAATCAACTATCTGAGTTAACGAATTACCGAGCGAGTTGACGAGTCACCGAGCGAGTTTCCCTTTACTCGTACTCGTATAAAAAACTATCCGAGTTAGTCAACTCGAGTCAGATTTAACTCGAGTTATGACGAGCTATAATCCGAGCGAGTTACGAACGAGTTACGAATTACGAGTTATTTGTCCGGCTCTACACAAGATTACATAAACATCCGTCGTTTTGGACTTGCAAACTCAATGATGAATTATATTATAAAAAGATACTTGTCTGAAATGAAATTAATTTTTCCCTGACATTAACAAAAAAAACGGGCACTTTATCTTTTATCTAAAAATAAAAAAACAATTAATCTAAACCAAAAGTAATTTATTTTAAAGGTAAAAAAACATTTGGACACTATTTTGAGAAAGAACTATATTACTAATATATTTTAAACAAATTTTAGTGAACTATAACAGTGTCAATGATATTATTTTACTCATTTATTTGATTTGTACCATATTCGATAAGAAGTGTATGAGTAAAATTTTTTATTAACATATTAGGTATGAATATGGATAATATTTTTTGTAATAAATGAATAAAAATATGGGTAAAATTTGTTTCATCACGGTTTACCTTATAGGGTAAATTATAAAAAAATAACTTATATTATTTTTGATCTCCTGTAATATTTTTTCCCTATGTTAGTTGTCTTGAGTTATGTGAGTCAATTACTATGTATTATAAATTATAATTATTATATTCTTTAGATTCGACCATATGTTAAATTATAAATTATAATGTTTGAATAATATTTAGTAGAGTACTTTGTAAAATATGATAATGCAATGTAAAATTTTATTTTAGATAAGATGTTATTTTATTTTTAATAAATTTTATTTTGTAGTTAAAAAGTTTGACAAAAAAATATATTTTTTAATTTATTTATTTTGAAACTATTCAAGATGCAGTTGATTGTATAGTTATTTTTTGATTTAGTAATATTAAAATAGAAATATATTTGTATGAAAGGATGAGTTCATATTTTTTTATAAATAATGATAAAGTTAAATAATTTATTAATATTATTCATTATCATCCGTTATTATTTTATTATCTGTTTATTAAAATAAATAAAAATAGAGAATAAATAGATCTAAATTTAATGAATAAGAAAAAAATACGGATAAAATTACCCACCGTACCGTAATTTTAAATGAAATGATAAGGAATATGCATTATGAAATGAAGGAATATGCATTCACCCACCGTACCGTACCCCAGTGAAACTGTATAATGACGGTGGAGTTTAGCTAATTTCACGCGTGGGACCCATTGCGTAAGAAATATTTGCAAGAGGAGTCGATTTGTCATTTGTGGGGCTAAACTTTACAGGGTGGTGTAACAAACCCACATAATCTTTTTGTATCGTATATATATGACTTTATTCCCATCAGATATTTAGATATGCTTTTTTATTTTGTTGAAAACGAATGTCTCGAGTAAATTTGCATTGACACACGGCTGTGACAAGGATCGATATACCGACATAGTATTACACGGATTCTGACTCTAGCTTTATTCCTCTCTAGTTGCATGTCACTGGGATGATAGATGGCATGGGCAATTTATTTGTTTGTTAAATGTTTAAGTTCATTCATATTTTTCTTCTTTTTATTCATCAAATATTGATTTAGTCTGTCCAATAAACATGTTTTTTTATACATACTAGGTTATTTTGAACTTTTGATCGTTATGGGCAAAGAACGTTACATGTGAACTCTTTCAACATAAGTGACTTCTCAAGTTCTCATAATCTAATTAATGAATAAATTTGTTTTTTGTAGGGTGTCGATATAAATTATTTGGTGCACAAATATTAAAGCTTCAAATTTATAATTCAAAATCCTTTTTGTATTTTTGGTACATTTTTGTGGAATTTCAATTATGATATTATCTTTATCAAATTGTACTACTTTCTAAATGAACAAACAACAATGACAACCAAGTTACATAATAAGAATCTATATATAACAGCAAGAATAAAATTGATGTCAAAACAAAATATAACTCTAATATTGTCCTTCAGAATTTAAAATAGATTTACATGTGGACAACAAATTAAATATAAAAAATATAATTCATTACCAACAAAAAACGTTAGAAATCTTCCGTATATATATGATATTTATTAATTTTAAAAGGAACATATAATAAATAATGATTAATCTTTTAACCAACTTCAGTGCGCATTTTGTCTGGATAACGTTAAAGAGTCGCATCTTTTCTAGAGAAAATTCTAAATTAAGCTACTAATTAGATGGATCACCATTGTCATAGAAATGGAGAGGATTCCAGCAACATGTGTCGGGCAGACATACAGTGCAGGGCTTTTTCCAGAAGTAAAAAAGTACAATCGGTTTCATTTGGACATCAGTCAATTCCTGTCTCATTGGATGATGTATTTGTTTTATTAATATAACAAATTATAGTACTTCATTGGCTAAAAATTATTTTTAATTATTTTTATATATGTTAAAAAATTATTTGACGATCATGAATCGAGAAATTATTAGCTAAATTTAAAACTAATATTTTTTAATATATTCTAACTTTGTGATAATTAAGTTAAAATTTAACTTTAATATAATATGAAAATGGATTGGTCATATATCCCTGAATAATCTGTAAAAAATAGAAGTCCACTTATATAGTAGCTGATCAATTGTCAAACAATTTTTATATTGCACCACACTCGATGCTCGCTGCAATATATAAAATTATTCGGTTGTCAATATATCTTTTTTACCTTGACAAAGTTCATATACCCAGACATATATATAGTCTTATTGCCGATAATTTTTTTATCCGTTTATTTGAGAAAAAAAATCACGGCACGATTTTTTTTTAGCTTTATTTAGTCCTCGAGTGACAAATTAATTAATCTTTGTTGAAAAATTTAAACCACTTCCTTATTTTTTACTCAATTTTCCTTTTATGTTACTTCATTGGTATCTCCTTTTCCTACTCCGCCTGATCCTCTCTAAATGAAAATATAACCAAGTTTTGAACTTAAAATATTCACAATAAATTTTCTATTTATATTTCGAGTTTCTTTTGTTAATGTATAACGTCTAGTGAAATCTTTTTCCTATTCCAATTTTACAATTTTTATTTTTGGAACATATTCAATATTTTTTGCTATATTTTTATATATTCAAACAATTAAAAAAATACTCGGAACAAAGGCACAAAATGTGAATTCAATATAATACGTCCAAGTTTATTATTGATGTCAAAGAAAAAATATAATAAAGACAAAATATGTAATTTTCAAATATAAATAACGAAGATATTGATGTCAAAGGAAAAAAACAAGTACCGGAAATCGACAAAAGCGAAGAAAACAAAAAGAAATCCAACAGTAGCGTTTCACCTACTGTTGGAAGAAAGAATCGAGAATACGACGAACTTTTAGTTCCCGACTACTAGTAAAGTTGTAAAGTGCAAAGCATGTAGCATAATACGATGTTCGTTTCTGAGCTCCATGTACTGTATGTACCCTACAAAAAGAAGCTCTATGTATTGCCAAATAACGCTGGACCACTGCGTTCATCATTCTCACCTCTCAAGTGCTAAAGATTTTGGATAATTAGGTGCCTAATTCTGGCTTCAAGGTGAATAAACAAATAAATAATTTGGAGTGCTTACTATTTCACAGATTTCATGCGTCAAATTAATATTATGCAGTGTTTTAAGTCAAAATTTCAGACTATTTTAATGTGACTTATTATGGTCGGCTGATCTTTCGTGTATTAAAAATACTGTCATTTTCCATTTCCCGCGTGCTTGGTCCAATTTTATTTTTATTTTTATTTTTATTTTTGACTAACTAATTGATACCTTTCTGATTAAAATAAGAATAAATGCAAATATACCTTCCTTAATTATGAAGTCTCGGTAATATTTTGATTCACTGATCAAACTGTTTGTAATTTTTTTCAATAAATCGTTCAGATTGTGCTAATTATTAATTATATCACGCCAAGTTAGGTTATTAATATTGTTTAAATATGATACCAGATATAATTAATTAATACATTTAGTGTTAAGAAATAAAAAAATTAGGGTCATAATTAATTAGTCTCAAACCCGTAAGGATATTTTCATCATTGGCTAGTTAGAAAATATACCATCCAACCTCTCTAATTAATAAATTAGAAAAGGGTTGAAAATAAATTCTTTCAAAATGTTTTTTATGTGGGAAAGTGTCCAGTCAATCTTTTATCCATTAGTAAACTTACTAAAGATTTGAATTATGAAATATCCAAGGGGAATATGTATTTTTTACGACTTAATTACCAACGAGAAGATTGGTGAAAGTTATTTAGAAAATAATTTAATTTTTTTTAGATAGCAATAAGTCTATTTTCAATAGTAGAAAAAGATGATAATTTAAGTGAACTTTTGGCACAAGCACATGGAACACCTTTCCGATAAAATTTTAAATATTATGTTTTTTTAAGAATTATTATAGTAATTATGGAGTTTATAAACTTGTTAAACTTACAAAACTCTCTTTTTATAACTCTAATTCTAAGAGTAATGAAATATTTCAGCTAGTTCATTATGATGTGTGGGGTCTTGCCCCCGTAACCTCATACAATGATTTTAGATATTATGTTATTTTTATTGATGATTTAAAAAAATACATAGTTATACCTTTTGAAAAATAAAATTAAAGTTTTCACCCACTTTTAAACATTTGCCAATTTAGTGGAGACACAATACAACAAAAAAAAAAAAACTCTTAGAATGGATAATGAAACATAATTTATTAACCAAAATTTCTTCAAATTTACAAGTTCAAAAGGTATCATCCATCAAACAACTTGTGTTTATACACCTCAACAAAATGAGATATTTGAACAGAAAAATCATAACTTACTCGAAATGACAAAAAATCTTTATTTTAAAATAATATTTTAAAAATATTTTGATCGGAAGCCATTCTCACTGTGGTTTATTTGATAAATAAATTGCCTAATATCACATTAAATTTTAAAAGTCCATTTTGAAGTTCTTAATGGAAGGAAAATTAATTTAAAACACCTAAGAGTATTTGATTGCACGTGATTTATTTATAAAAATAAATTAGACAAATTAGATTTTACTTCAATAAAAACTATTTTTAAGGATATTCTCTTAAAAAAGGTACAAGTGTTATGATCCAAAAAAAACTTCATATTTCACCAAAAAATTATTTTAACCGAATCATATTATAAAGCAATTGAAGAGAAGTATTGTGTAGGATTATAAACGAATCGAGTCGAGTCGAGCCGAGCTAGGCCAAGCTCATGCTCGACTCATTAGCTTAATGAGCCAAGCCGAGCTGACTCACTAATTACTTTTGAGTCAAAAGCATTGGCTTGAGATCAGCTCGTTAAGTTAACGAGCTAACCGAGTTGGCTTATTTAGGCTAATTTAATAATTAATAATATTTTTATGATATTTTATATTAAAATTTATACAAAATTATTAGAATAACTAATGATAAAATATTTTATATAATTTAATATAATAATTTAAGTACATATCATATTATAAACTATTTACTATACTAAAAGTCCATAATAAAAATAAATAAATAATAAATATTAATAGTTTAACAAACTAAACGAGCCTAACGAGCCGAGCTGGCCTAAACTCAAGTTAGGCTCATTAAATTAATGAATTTAACGAGCTAACTTGTTAAAAACTTAGTCCATTAACGAGCAATCCAATAATGAGCTGATCCCGAGCTAGCCATGAGTCATGATTTTGTTTGTCGGCCCTCGTATTATGACCATCATCCTTTAAAATTTTATTTTATCGTGTTACTAATCAATAATCGAGAGAGATATTTATAGAAAATAATACTCAAATAGCTGACCAAGGGAGTAGAGACCAAGTATCATCACAAGAAGAGGCTGAGGAGAGTGAAAATATAGAAGGAACTCAAGAAGAGGAAATACCGATAAGACGATCAAGCCGGCAAACTCAACCATCAACAAGATTGAAAGACTTTGTGATGTATTTAGTATAATATCCAATTCAAGATTATATTTCATATAATAATATCATTAATGATCACTATGTATTTTTAAATTTCCTATTATAAACCGAAGAACAAAAGGTCTTTGAGATAACAAAACTTGACCCAACTTGGTGAAAGCAATGGATGAGGAGCTCTATACTTTAGAGAAAAATTAAACATGAAAAATATATTTTTCTACCAAAAGAAACCGGCTGGTTGTAAGTGAGTGTATAAAATTAAATATCATAGTAATGGTATCATAAAATGGTACAGGGCAAGGTTAGTTGTCGAAGAGTATACCCAAACCTATTGCATCAATTACCATGAGACCTTTACACCGGTCATAAAAATAAATATAGTATGGATTTTATTATCAATTATGATAAACAACGGTTGGAATCTTCACTAAATGAATGTGAAGAACACTTTTCTTCAAGGAACACTTGAAGAAGAGGTGTATATGAACATTTCATTATTCCATAGAAAAGAAAATATTTCTAATCTTATTTGTATGTTAAAAAAAATTAATTCATGGACTAAAGTAATCTCCAATGGCAAGGTATGATAAGCTTAGTCATTTCTTAATTTCTTTTATTTTAAAATTAATGGTGTCAATTTGTCCTTGTTTATCAAGCACAATTCTAATAGTATATTCATAGTACAGGTCTATGTTGATGGCTTGATCATAATCAATAATAATGAAATAAAAATTAATTGTGTAAAAAGATACCTCAAGCAAAAATTTGATATAAATGATTTAGGTAAATTAAAATATTTTCTTTGGATAAGGTTGCTGACTCATTTAAGGGGCTATTTATATCTCAAAGAAAATACGTGTTTGATTTAAGGCTGCAAACGAATCGAACACGAACGAACTGACTTGTGTTTGAGTTTGATTTGAAATCTATTTCGAACTAGTTTGATTTGAAATAGATATGCAGTTTCGAACTCAAACCATTGTTTGAAATTTGATTCGTTAAATATTCGAACTGTTTGATTTGATTCGTAAATAGTTTGAAATAGAATTATTAGGTGAACAAATTCCACAATTCATATCAAAATAACAGAATCAAATATAAAAAATGTCAATTTAATATAAATTCATACAAAACTAAAAGTTCATTCAACAAAATATTTCTTGCAGCCCTAGTTTGATTTGCTTAAAAAATAAAAAGTTAGGGTGTAAGCTGATATAAACCCCAATTGACTCAAATGTAAAATTAAATATCGAGGACACTGAGCCATTGAAAAAATATATCACTTTCAAATGCTTATAGAAAATTTAATTTATTTGACTATCATCCAACCGGACATGTCATTTGTTGTGAGCTAAATAAGTAAATTTATACATTCACTAAAAATATCATATTTAGATGTCATTAATAGAATATTAAGGTATCTAAAAGGGACTCTCAGTAAGGAAATTTAGGTGAAAAGAAATAATACTAATGCTATATGTGAATATTTTAATGCAGATTAGGCGAAAAACTTTGATAGAAAATTAACTATCGGCTTTTGCACATATGTGGGCGGAAATTTAGTCCCATAAAAAAGTAAGAAGCAAAATATCATGGCTCGATCGAGTGAGAAAGCGAAGTATCAAGCAATGACATCTATCGCGAGTGAATTAGCATTGATTAAACAAATACTAGCTGATTTGAACATAAAGGTCGAAGATTCAATGAAGATATTTTATGATAATCAATCGACGAGATACATTGTAACTAATCCCGTCTTTCACGAGCGCATCAAATACATCAAAGTTGATTGTCACTTTATTCGAGAAAAAAATACAATCAAACAAGATCGAAACTCCATTTGTCAAGAGTGAAAACCAATTGACCAACATCTTCATGAAGGGATTAAGCCTCAAGGCATTTAAAAAAATTTCGTGCAAGCTAGAATTATACGATATATACAATCCTAACTTGAGGAAAAATGTTAAGAGATAAAAAGGATTATGGTTGTAATTAATTAGATTCAGACACATGAGAGTATTCTCATCATTAGCTAATTAAAAAATATATCATCCAAACTCTATAATTAATCAATTAGAAAAGGATTGTATATTTTCTTGTATAGACAACAATGTTGTATAGCAGCTTGTATAAGCACAGTAAAGTAGTTAAGTATAATGATAATATTTATTATCATTTTTTTTTCTGTTTGAGAGAGCAGTCTATAAAAGATTTTGTACAGTTCCTCATAAATCAAAATAATTTATAGACTTTGTACAGTTCCTCATAAATCAGAATAATACAAAATTATTCACCATACTCACAAATCCAATTGATCTCATAAAACTTTACATCCAGGATTCTCAATGATTAATATTTGCTCAATTATGTGATCCGTATCATATTTCATAAAGTTTGCATGAGTAAGAGTTTTTTTCTTCGTTAGATCATCTAATAAGAGTCGGACGATTAAAAAAATAGTTAACTTAATTAGCATAAAAAGTATATGGGTAAATTAAAATAATCTATTATTATATGGGGTAATTGATAATATAAAAGCATATACAAAAATGATATATTTAATCATTCATTCTACAAAACTAAATTAATTTGAGCAATTGTTCATGTCTACTGGGTTGATTAGTAGTTTATATTTTACAAAATGTGAGATCTCCACAAATACATGATGTTTTGCTACATTTTAACATATATGTACATATTGTGTTTACAATAATATTTTTATATTATTTGATTTCTACCTATTTAGATTAACTATTTAAATTATTGTTCAAGTAAAGATAGCATGAGTTTGAGTTCACAGAACCCTTCTATGCGCTTAACACAAAAATATAACAAAATTTTCTAAATTTTAAGTATTTATTTTGAATTTTTTAAAAGTGACCTACTTGCATATACAAATATTAATTATTTTATTAATATTTTAGAGTCATATAAAAAACCCTAAAATAAATACTTAAAAGTTTTGAAAAATAGAATATTTTTGTATCTTATAAGATTTTGATATGAAGAATTTATCATACCATAAAAATTAAATCATGAACATGATTTTATATAGATTTTGAGTTAAACTCATTTAAGGTCTTAATGAATTTAAGCTCACATTATTTTTACTTTATGATTTTCTGTTATATATATATATATATATATAAAAATTAGCCACAACATGCAAAAAAAATGATAGGAAAAACAATATTCCACAAAAGATGGGAAAAAATAGAATCAGGTTGAGACAAAATTTAGATGGATAATTATGTAGATCTCCCTCGAACATTAACATATGCAACATAGCGGTTGGCAACTAAATAAATGAACTAATTGCCATAATAATCTAAATTTTAACCATGCAAAACGGTTCTACAATTTAGTGGCAGCTATTTTTGTGTCCAAATATGCACTCATGGTTGACTTTCGGCACCAAAAAGAATTGTCCTTTGTCGTCGTTTTTTTTTTTTAGATTTTGTTTTTACCTATTTTTGGTTGCGTAGGCTCGTTAATCACATAATTAACCAGTTAGTGCGTTTCGTTAGAACTTATGTGTCATCTCCGATTGCAATTATTTTTGTCTAGGTCTAAGCCATCATTAACAAGACCAAGCACTAGCTCAATTTTTACTAGTGGAGTAATAGCGCGGGTGTCAAGTGTCAAGAGCCTAATAATGGAGTGTCTTAGCACGCTTAATTAATTACTTAATTAGATTTAATGATGGGAAGATTGACGGTGTAACAACTCAACTGACAACTGTAATACATCTCCACGACTACAACTTAATTACCGTTAATAAGACTGATATTAAATAAGGAATCGGGGGAGGTCCCAATGACTTGGGACCAATTTTGGTTCCAAACTCATTCTCAACCGTCCGATTGCATTTAATCACTAATCTTGATGAAAATTACTTTAATTTTTATGTTTTATTCTAATCTAAATGTGAATCGAATGGTTGAGAATGAGTTTGGAATCAAAATTGGTCCCAAGCCATTGGACCTCCCGATTCCATTAAATAAACCATAAATTGGAATAAAGTTACAAAGTTATTATCGCATCCAACAAATCGAATTTAGGTGAGATTTCAGGGGAAATACTAAAATATTGTTTATGGTATCGCTTTATATGAGTTTCTGAACATCTCTAACAACATGATTTGTCACTTGACGTCACTACTCACTTCCACTTTACATACATATACTAAAATTTGAACATACTAACTTTCCACACAAATGACAATATCTTAAATAATTATCATTCTCTTCTCTATGAATAATGAATATAGTTAATTTTGTATCTTTATGTTAAAACAAGTGTTCCTATAGTACAGTTTATATTTATGAAACAACTTCTCCCTACTCTAAGTTACATCCATCTTCTACAATATAGTTATTTTATTTTATTCTTTGAAAAATATCATGTAAACAAAAATAAACATGGGATGTGTTCTTCGAGAGTTTGGAATTTGATTTTTTATTATTAAAATTCTGTTGTTTTTTTTTTTTGAGATAAAGATGAGCAAGCTCTAAAAGACTCCAATTTTTTTTTGAGACAAAAGATGAGTTCAACTTAAATGTTCATAAAAGACTCTCATTTAGATTTTAAACCCCTAACCTCTCACATAGACAGGAGAGGAATAAAAATTGGAGGAGGATTGGGTAGTGATGATAATTTAGTCACCATCCGTTATATTTGTGACGGGCCCAATGACTAACCCGTACAACCCAAACAAAGATTGTAGGGTCAGGACGGCCATCCGAGGGGCCAAGGTTACTGTGTATATTTACTAAGATAGTATAATGTGTATAATATTATTGAGTTCTTAAGTCATTATATATATTCTCAAATTCAGCGTAATTAAATCACTAAAATCATAGTACAAATTATTATATAAAATACTCCTTCCAATCATTGATATTTCAGTAAATACAAATTTTTGGGTCGAAACAGAGCGACCCGGTGGTAGGCCGGGTAAATAATTTTTTACTTGATAGCATAGATCGGGCAATATATGTATAAAATTTTGCGGGATGGAACGAATGATGAGATTAGTACATACATAGTTTGATCCGACCTATTGCCATCTCTAGAGGTAGGCTAGCATGAAGAATTAAAATCACATAAAAACTATGACTTTGAAGAGGAGGGGGCAGACCCCCTCTAATTTCACCCCCATACATGTGAAGAAAATTGTCTTTAATACTAGATCAAAGCCGGCTCTCAGAATCAGTTAAAATTTAAGTAATGACAAGGAATTGCCTGACCTTATTTTTTTAATTTTAATAATTGTTTTCTAAATGTCAAATGAATGCATCATGAGGAACGCTAGAATTACAAATCTTTTCTAAAATTAAAAAAAAATCCAAAAATAAATTTCTCAACTCTGATCTTGTACTAGTCCATGCATGGAAATCTTAGCACAAACAAAATCTACAAAACTATTAGACTGTTTCGGACTGAGATTGTGGGGGCAAAAAACCCTGTTACATCAGTATAACATATATACGGGCATCACTAACGCATACCTAAAAAGTATGATTCCCTGACCCCCTAGCTCTTGTTAGTGCTCTGTTGGCAAGTGATTAGAAACAATATGCTTTCTTTAATCATGATAACGGCCTTCCAAAGATAAACTCACATTAAACAAAAAAAAAGGAATGTTGCAATTTGAAAGATAATTCACAAACCCATTATCTTTCAACTCTTTTACTATTAGTTGATACATTTATATTTGCCAGCTAGGGGTTAAAAGATTTAGTTTGGGCTCTTAGTTTTCCTATCGGATCTGGCCCACTTCAACAAATCTTCATTTCAGCCCATTCAAAAGGAAATAACAAAGCATTCTCCCAAAAATTGAAATTGTCAAATAAAGTACAAGCATATAACCAAGATGGTGCATTTTGTACAATGGTTTATCAAACAAAACTGGGCTTTTGGCTTGTCATCCATGATATCTGTAAATTATCAAATGGGAAGAGTTGACCAGTAAACATTGGGAGATGGACATAAATAATTTATTCTGTGTCAAAGAGGTAGATTTACTAAATGCAAAAAAGTATAACATGCATGCTCATTGACTTCCCAAGTACTTGCTAAATTTATGAAGACAAGGACAAAATTAATATAAGATTCCACACCGACTTCATAAAAGTATTTTGTTCATCACCCATATCGGCAGTATCCTGTTGTTTTAGAAAAGACGTTCAACAAAAAGGAGACCATTGTTACATTTATAATGAGATGAAAACAAATAGTGTAGTAGCATTGTAAGATCTTATTCTTAGAACTTTTTCTCAATACAACTGAAGGAACTAGTTCTAGTCAACCAAAACAAAAAAGGAATTCGTTGTTTTGAGTTTCCTGAATTCTCCTACTGTTTCAAGACAAACACTGGCTTCAAGCTCAATGTAAAGCAATCAAGCAAGAAGAGCATATACAGCATATCAATAGTAGTTCAAGTATCCATTACACAACACACAATACAGAGTACAAAAACTAAACGAGAGAGTAACAAAAAAAAAAGGTAGTTGACATCCCCTAAAACCCATCTGATCCAATCAATTATGTAATGAGACCCACTAATATATCATTTTACAACTCAAACTCATCTTCTAGTTTCAATGCATCCGCTGCAGCCTCTTCCTCTTCATCATTTACCACAAAATATGGGTTGTGGGTTTCAGGTCTGAATTTATACCCAGTAAACACGTAGAACGCAAGAGTAGCCAATTCTGCAGCCACAACACTAGTCCACAAGTACCGGTATGAAGTAATGGTAACTAGTGCGTAAACCACAACCCTTGTGAAGTATATATAACATATGACTACCACATAATACTGTCTAAACAGAGTCAATTTCATCAAATTAACAGCTGCTTTTCCATCTGAACGGGCAGCCTCACGCAAGTTCTTAATAGACCACACAATCGGGAACAAAACCGCACAACAACAAATCACATCGACCAGCAAAAACACCTGTTTCCAGGTGAGCCAATCAGTGGCAAATGGTCCTGACTCGTCAATCACCACTTGTGCAATATTGGCAACAACCTGAAGGGGTATCACCACCATGAGTACCTTCTTCTCTCTGTCTTGCAAAAATGGCTTCAAAAAGGACCAACCCGTACCAATAAGCACTATCAAGGTGAACAGAGATATACCCTTCAAGAAGCTGAAAATGTAAAATAACACATCCCAACCATGAGCAGTACCAGTTCGCTCGATGTAGGATTTATCTTCAGCCTCAGCCAGTAAATTCAATGCCTTAAGAATTACAACAGCAAGCATGAAATAGTGGATACGGTAAACTGAGGTGCGTTTCGGAGAAGGATAACAAGCCAGAGTGCACCAATCCCGACATAGACGAGGAATAGGAGGAAGTATATAAAAGGCAGTGTAGCAGATCCAGCAGAAAGATAGATTCGTTTACCGGGTGATCTTGGGTCCAGGTTGTACATGGCGGAGTTAACTGACATGGAGACCTTCAGACCCTGTAAGCAATTAGCGAACACAAGAGTGTACTGACCCGGATCCGTAACCTTGTATGAAGCAGAGAAAGAAGAAGACCTGGCGTTCAACACACCCGATGGATTTGTCGGTGGATGCAATTTGTCGAAAGTATACACCAATTTCACAAAATCGGATTGCAGAGCGCAAGTGATGTCGAGGCCTTGGAGCTGGTGTAGCACGTGCACCCAGGAGTCGAGGGTAGAGAGGAAGAACCCGAACTGGGAGAGGTCGAGGTCGGGTGAAGAATCCGATAACGAGATGGAGGAGACGTTGAGCTCAAGCACGCCGGTGTGTGTGAACCCGAATTCATCGAAGGGGATGATCGAGCGCGCGTCGGATTTGACCTCCATGGTACGGATCTCGGCAAGAGCCAACGGGAGGAGAAAGAGGAGGAGGACCGAGACGCTATGGCGTATCGCCATGGATTGAAGGGCTGGAGGTATGGTTTTCTCTATGGGAGGTTTTGGTTCGGAACTTCGGAACTTCGGATCTGAGAGAGAGAGAGGAACGTTGAATTTATGACTTTGAGGAGAGAATCGCGTGGAGATGGCGTAACTAGCCGGAAAAGAAAAGGAACAAGACTAGAAGAGGGAGGAGAATCGAGGAGACGACTTTATATTTTAAAGTTTTAGATCAGCGCAAAGATTTTCAAATTGTGTAGAAGACTAATAAAACATTTTTTAAAAAATAGAAAATATAAAAATATATTTCATATATAATAACGTGATTGTTATATTTTTTTCGATGGATTAACCAGGACCGAATTATCTTTTCGGGTAAGACGACAAGAGTGAATGCTTATGTGTTCTGTGAGCTCTTTTGTGTGATATCATATCTGCGTGTGTTGAATAACTCATACCAGATTTTTATTTATGTTTTGAATTAATTACTATTTGTAGTCATTTTGAATTAATATATTTGATGTATTTTATAATTATTACATATTTCTAATATTTATAATAATAATTATTTACTACGAGTTACACTATAAATAAAAAACTATAATTTAAATGATAAAAAATCATCTATGCTAGTGCATCAGAAAAAAAATAGTTAACTTTAATTTAATGTGGGGTTGATATAAGCTTATTGATATAAATTTATTATTTTTTTAAAAAAAATAGTTAACTTTAATTTAATGTGGGGTTGTATATGTTCTTTATATCTTAGATTGAGTTATTGGATGGACTAATAAAATCACTAATTTAATAATGTAATAAATTATTGTCGAAAAATATTTAATAACGTAATCAATGACAGAATATCCGTGAAGAAAGGATTTAAATTTTAAATGCACATATGTTTTTATGTAGTATCCGTGAACAATGAATTTAAATTTTAAATGCACATATATTTTTATGTAGTAGACAAAAAATCTACTATTATTACTACGAAAAATCTACTATTATTTTTTGTTAAATTAAAATAAAAAAAATGATACATATTAGAAAGAAGATAAAAAGAAAGAAAAAAATGAAAGAAACCCATGAAGTACTAGCATATCCATAAGTAAAATGAAAATTAAAAGAAAAAAAAAATAGCTTGATTCTTGATCATCCGAGCTCGTCATGGGAGTTTGAATGTCTGCAAGGAGTCAGTGTAGATGGGTTTGCGCTGAACTAAGGTGAAGTAGGCATGAACCGACTGTGATAGATGATGGTGTTCGTTGACGGTGGTAAGCCATGTTACGGAAGAAAAGGGGTGTGGCCCACCCAAACCGAAAAGGAAAAAAAGGAAACATATTACCGAATCTTGGATGATGATGGTGCTTGTGGGCTATCCTTCAAGTGGGTGGCTACAATAAGTAGTGGGTGTTGGAGTTAGGGTGAGGGTGAACCCGAGAGGAGTGAAGAGGGGTCGATAAGGGTGAGAGAGAATGTGAAATCCAAGAGTGGTGGTGGTGGTAGAATGTTACCATAGATTTGGTGACGGCGGAATGAAACTCTAGATCCGGTGATGATATAATAAAACCCTAGATCTGATGGTGACGGTGAACCCGAGGTTGATGGAGGTGGTGAAACCCTAGATCGATGAGAGCAAGAGCCGGATACCGGAGTGGTGCCGGAGAAACCCTAGATTGCGGTGAGTGATGGTAGAAAACCTTGTTTGTACTTCAAATCCACTAGAGAGGAAAAGACAATCAGAGAAAGGAGAGAGAGAGGGGAGGAGAGAAAGGTCGTGGGAGGGGAGGATAAGCGGCATGACTAAGGCTGTCAATGAATTTCGTTTCGACCGCGTTTCGTTTCGTTTTGTGGTAACGAAATGGTTAACGAAATGAATTTCTGTTTCATTTTATTAAACGAAACAGTTAACGAAACTGTTTTCTATTTCGCGCAAAAAATAAAACGGTTAACAAAACAGTATTTTTCATTTCGTTAAGAGTATTTCAGTGTAAAATACACGAAATTTCGTGTTTCGTTCCATTTCGTGATAAATGAAATGGTTAACGAAATGATTTTTTATTTCATTTATTAAGCGAATTTGTTTTCTATTTCGTTTATTAAACGAAACGATTAACAAAACGACACTGTTTTGTCATCGTTTCAGCCGTTTGACACCCCTAGACATTACCTTCCAACTTGGGTTTTTTCTCATTTCATCTTTTTCCTTTTTTTAGCGAGAGGAGGTTTCGCGAGCCTAAATGCACATGTTACATTTACTCACTATATTAATGGGAAAATGGCGTGGAACTTGAAGCTAGATTTGTAAGCATATTATGCTATATTAGATCTACCGTTTAAAAATATTTTAATTTGTTTTCTAGCTTAAATTATTTAAATTATTTATCTCGAAAAATTAACTCGGTCTAGGTTCTTTCGAGATCTTTTGTGCTATTATGTGCAGAAAACTTGTATTGTGAGATGGGCACATCATTGTCTGATTTTTTTTTTCCAACCAGGATGCTAGCCGGAGAATTTTTTTGTTAAAAAAAAAATAATTATTCTATTATATGCGGAATATTTTTATATTTTTTGTATTTTTGAAAAAAATGCTAACAAAAGGAGAAATTTATAAAACATTATACACTTGTACAAGTACTTCATAATTCGTAGTAATTAACATAAAATACAGGCACTTGCTTAATCCCTTGTATACACCATGTATTTTTTTTCAATTTCTTTTTTACAAGGAGATGCTTTCTACATGGAATTCGGAATGAAATTTTGTAAAAAGGTACTTAGCTGCCTTTGAATAATTAACAAATTATAGTTTACATTTAATGGTTTTCCGCTTTAATTCTAAAAGAAACGCGTGATTTTGATGTTTGTAGTTGTAGCATAATTGGAGTTATCTACCGTGCGATTCCAGTCAATGAAAAGCAAGACCATTTATTAATCGTCGGATCAATTTTGCCAGAAACTTTTTTTTTTCCTTTACTACTTTCATACTTATCTGCTGCCCTTGCACAAATACAAAATAGTCCACGACTACGGTTGTTCTGGATTGCATCAGTTTGACCCAACAAAACAAACTATCTTTGAAATTTTGCGCTTAGTTATCAACAAATGAAAATCATAAACTTAATACAAATGACAAATGAATCTCGTTTTCATATAAAGAAATGTAAATTTAAGCCTGTAAAAAATATTTAGAAAATTAATAAATGTCAGAACTAATAGAAACGAACTATATATGAAAAAGTCACATCATGATTGTTGTTGAATTTATATGGTTTGTATGTGGATTAAAAAGGTGCATTTGCATCCCTATTGGCTGAAAATGTGTATTCGCACCTATTCAAACATGTGATATCTCTATATGTATGGATTGATGTTCTGTATCTATGTGTGAGAAACAACAAGACAGAACAAAAACACTTAAAGAGAAAGAGAAAATATCATCCAAGAGAGAGATGGTCTAGTTCCTCCATGACGGGATGAGAACGAGTAGTCTCGACGTGAGAATTGAAGAGGTCGTGACATCTAGGTTGTGGAACAGAGGGATAGGCTCGGTTTCGACTGTGATCTATTTCCAACAAAGTAATTTTCAAGGCTTACGATATAGGAGATACAGTACAAGGGCTTAGATACGCAAACGTGATTGGAGACGTATGATCAGAAAGGGAAACGCTTCTGCTGGTAATTCTGAATTTCTTTATCTCCGTTATTTCTAACAGTGGTATCAGAGCCATGAGTGCTCATTTTCATTTGGAATTTATATCTAAGCTTTGATTATGATTTTGATTATTTTCATTTGATTTGTGATCTTAATTTCATGATTTTTTTTAGAGAATTCGTGAAAATTCTAATCAATGTTCAGAACAGACATATTTCTAGATTATCTGATGTTGTGACGCGATTTTGATATCTTTATGTTATCAAAATAATTTGGAGTTCTTCATAACTATTGTAGAACTCTCAATAAGATTTTCAGAAAGTCAATGAAATCATTGATTGGATAACCAGAGTGAGAGTTATGATAGTCTCAAATAGAATGTATCATTCTATCAGAGTTCTAAAACCAGTGACTTTTCTGTAGTGCGGATCAATTTTCTCTCATTTGATAATTTAAAATTATAAAAAATTTAATGAATTATAGTTCACTTTGAGATTTATCGAGAAAGTCTAAGAACATAAATTTTGGATTTACGATTAAAAATTTATGAGCATCGTAAGAAACATGATTTTGACAGATTGTCAGAACAGGGTGATTGATTTTCTTATTTTATATAATATTTTTAATATTTTTGATTATTTATAAATTTTATGGTTCTTATGGTTAGACAGATCTATAAGAGAACTTTCCAAAGAGGGTTGAATCATATTATTTGGTTAAAAGATGAAGGATATATGATTTTTTCAAATTAGATTGTCGAATGATGGGTTGTCTGCTGTTAGTTCTGGAATTTTGACCAAACTGTGATAATCCATTATTTCATGAAATTTTGAGATAAAATTAACTAAAAATTATATAATTAGTAATCCAATATGGTGTGATACTTATCTAATTAATAAATTGAGAATTTTTTACTGATATCTTACCATAACTTAATCAAATATAGATGATTGACAATATGTACGATATTATTTTATGTAGTTATATAATGTAATTTGATGATGCTATGATATAACTTATGTGCAATTGTATGTGACTATTATTTTTGTATGATATATATAATTGGGTGAATATGAATTGGTAGACTGGTGAGTCTTATTCATATTGTGATATTTTACTCCAATTAAATTAATTAAGTGTAATATTATTCGGTTTGCAAGATTTGATTGGGGACATAGTCCTTCTTTTGGTTTTGTGACCGAAATGGTATTATATTTAGATTAATAAAGATTGTATAGTAAAATTATTAAAAGTGTTAATTGTGTGTGTCTCTATATGAACCGATGGAATTGACTTAATTTGAGTTAATCATTGATCTTATTTGAATATGAACTAATGGATATAAATGATATCGGGCATCATAATATTTTAATATCTTATAAAATATCGTGATATGACGCATCAACTTCTTAAAGAATTAGAAGTTAATAGATTTTTATATATATACACACATTCTAGCTTAAAACTTTAATACATATGTAATTAAGTGTCATTTTAACTATATTGAGATAGTATGAGTTGGATAATTTATTTAAGTCAATCCTAAATATATTTTGTATATATTATGAGTTTATAATATATGAATGGTACAATAACATATGTGTTACGTTATCAAGGTAAAAAATATATATTTTTGCTTGATAATAATATTATTTCTTGATTGAGAAAGAAATAAAATATTTACTCTTTGAAGATTGAGTAATTGGAATATTCTCTCATATTGAAGATAGAGTATAATTTTCTATATTGGAGATAAAGTAGCATATTAAGAGATTTGTACTAGCTCTCTCATTTGAAAGATTAAGCATGTGACATAATATGTGGTTATGTTATAGAAAGCTTGGTAAGATGATCCTTGTATATAATTGGAAGTTGTTATGATTTAGAGGGAGTCGATAATAACTCATTATAACAGTTTGACTAGAGAAACATTCTATAGAGATAATGGACTGAACCAAGCACATTCAGATATTAAATTAGAGACATGATAGCATATAGTGAGTTGATCTTTAATTAACTATGTTCCTGTTGAGGAACTGATGGATCTTGAGTGATTAGATGCGAAGAAGTCACTTGATCTGTACTTGTACTTGATAATGATCCTCATAGATATATGTACCTGAATTTGATAACAATTTTTAATTTATTATTGTTCAAGTAAATGTTAGCACTTATGGTAGTATGTCAATAGACTGAGATTGGCTTGCTCACACGAGCAATCACCTTTGACACTTTGAAAGTGAGTAGAGATGAGACTTAGTTAAACTAGCGACGTTTTGGAAGTGTACTAAGTTTAATATTTAATGTCGTCTCAGATTAAGCTGAGAAGAGACTGTCATTGATGGTCGACATAAATTGTATCACACAATTCATGAAGTCTATAGAGAGCCGAGGTGGGAGTTATCTATGACGCTTGGGAAGTAAGCATGTGGGGACACCCGGATTAGTTACGTTGGAAGCGGCCTACACCACGGGCGTTTAATTTATGACTAGATCTAAACTAGTACGGTGTTTATTTTATAGACATACGTCTGCTATAGAGCAAATTATTCACCGTAGTATGCATTTTATACTGCATGTGCTTAGGCAATATAGAAAAATGAGTTGAGTGACATGAAGGTCAGAGATCATCATCTCCTCTTTGTATGAATTTCTAGTTATGTACTCTTATGGATCTTTGACTATGTCATGAGGAAAATGATCAATGTTGCTACTTTAGTATGATATCTATGACCATGAATGATTCGGTCTATCGGGACATTACTAGGAAAGCAGTTGTTTCTGATTCAAGTGATATGAGGGCGAAAGGAAAGGTTGATTGATTTGCGTCTTGGCTTACTTGTATTCACGGATCCACCAATTATGTCATATAGACATATATTGAGAATACATGTAATGGCGAGAGGGAGTAGGCATGTTTCTCAGGGGGTCGAAAATATCTGCGATATCATAAGCTTAGAGTATGAGATACATATATTATTATTTTATTTTAAAAGGAATGTCTCTAGACTGATTTGAAATAAGTTTGGTCTATGAGCTTTCGAATTGCAGGTGTATCACTAGTCGCACGACCTATTTGTCAATATGAAGACTCTTGATTCTCATCAATAGTCTCCAAGAGGGAGATGTTAAATTTATATGGTATGTATGTGGACCAAATTAACTTAGACTGAAAAGTTACATTTGTACCCCTATTGGCTGAAAAGGTGTATTCGCACCTATTCAAGCATGTGATATCTCTATATATATGGATTGATGTTCTGTATCTGTGTGTGAGAAACAACATGACAGAACAAAAACACTTAGAGAGAAAGAGATAATATCATCCAAGAGGGAGATGGTCCAGTTCCTCCATGACGGGATGAGAACGAGTAGTCTTGACGTGAGAATCGAAGAGGTCGCAGCATTTAGGTTGTGGAACAGAGGGATAGACTCGGTTTCGGCTGTGATCTATCTCTAACAAACGATTTTCCAAGGCTTACGATGTAGGAGATACAATACAAAGGCTTAGGTACGTCAAACATGATTGGAGACGCATGATTAAAAAGAAAAACGTTTCTGCTGGTAATTCTGAATTTCTTATATTCCTTATTTCTAACAATGATGAAGGACTTTTGTAATTAGAGGTGAAATCACATTCTCTAATTTACTTCATGTGTGAATGTCCATTATAAATTTCTCAGCGAATTTAAAACCATTACCATTCTAATTGCGAGCAGCCATCGTACTGATCCGACAGTCACAAAAAATACAAATAGCTACTCTATTTACGAACTCATAAGAGGTTAGGAGTTTTACTATTCCGATTCAAGTCATCTAGTGTTATTAGAGTATTTTCTTATTGTGTGATCATTTTTCGTGTTTTTCTCGCTTAAAAAAAACTAGCGATGAATTGTTAAAGACACGTAATTATTATTATTATTATTTGGTGTGTTATTTTCTAATTGCAGACTTAAATCTGGACAGTTCACGACCAGTTCGATTGAAAATATATGGTCTTGCTGTTGTGTTCAAAGTATATTTCAGGAAATTTATTTTATTGTACACGGCATACTACTGATCCTGATTAAGATGGTCCAACAATTTCTGTCCTTTTAATGCATAAAACGATAGCATCTAATTTGTGAATTATTATATATATAGAAGATGTGACTCGCCTCGCTGCGTGAATAATTATATAGGGTATGCTTGAATAGGTGAAAATAATATTTTGTGGGTTGGTAATTATTTTCATTTATTATTTTATATTTGAAAAGGTGAATAATTTTTCCAAAAAAAATGTAGTAACTCTTCTACAAATTAGTTTAGCTACTATATCACTAAACTACCCCTTTTATCCAAGCACACTCATAAAGGCGAAGCTTAGTAGGGATCAGAATGGTTGTTGCCCCTAAAAGTTTTAAAGCTAGTACATCTTATTAAAGACATTTTGTAATAATTATACTAGAGTAAACATAGTTTTATTATTATATTATTCTAAAAAATTGAAGACATGATATCTTAAATTTATATCAAATTATTTTAGTTTCTATAATTTGGTTGAAGCTCTCTCGCTGATAAGATGTAAATAGATTTAGAAAAAAAAAAAAAACAGTTATGGTGTTATATAATATGGTAAAAGAGGCACACAAAAAAATGTGAGGGAGAATATAGTTGATTTCATCGGAATTGGCAACTAGTGGCAATCAATTGATAGCCTTTTAACCTTGCATATAAATGTATTACCGGCTGTCTGTTGTTTCTTTTCTTTTCCGATTTTTCTCTTGTTTTTTAAAGGCATGAAGACTAGGAACATGAAATGTGTATATATAGAGGCTGAAATATTCTAACAGCAAATGTTTTATCATAATATTTGTTTTTATCGATTTATGTTGTAATTTCAAACATTTATGGACATTAATACAGTACATCTGCACAAAAAAGTATACTATAAATGAACTAATTAAATGATTTGTTTTACTAGAATCAAAGAGAATGAAGATTTTTCTTTATATCTAAAAAATGTTTTTTTTTTGTGAAATGAAGATTTTTTGTTTTTGTCCCTGAAATCTAATAATTTGGATCGTAACATGATTTTCTTTTTGTAAATAGTTGGTTCAAAAATAGAGTCATATTATCATTAGCTTAAACTTGTGGAGGTCCTTAGTGAACTTAGATAAAAAAAAATATTTATTTTTAAAATATAACTTTTATTAATCCCGATATATACTATTTTTTATATTCCTTTTATGAGACGTCATAAGAGAACTTATGCTACTCTATAGAGAGTCCAAATTTAATTCTTTATACCATAATTTTATAGGATATAAAAATTTTCTACTTGTAGAGCTTTTAAGTATTTATTTCTGAAATTTTCAACTATTTTCTTATAATAATATTTTTTATTGTTGTTCTTGTTATTATTGTTATTTAGAGCTATTTTTAATAATTTGAAACAAATATTAACGGGAACTCAGAAGATAAAGTTTTTTTGTATCCTATAAATTTTAAATATAAAAGATTATTGAGCAATATAAATTAAAATTATTTTTATACTTGTTGTGAGTTTGGTAAGCTTAAGCTCGAAATAGATTTACGATTAAAAAATCCTATAAATTTTATAACTGAAAAAAAAACTTCGGCAACCATTAAAGGTTCAAACGGTGACATTTGTTTCAAAGCTGACGTGTCAAATTCCAACCAAAGGAATTCATTTTTGTAGCGTGAATACCAGGTCCAGACTCCCGAGTGCAATTGCAAGGACCCAGTCACCGGAAAAAGAAAATTCGTCGAAACGATTACAATAAACAGCATTGGAATAAGAAATAATTACTCATCGCCATGGGGCAAAAAAAAATTCGAGAGAGAGACAAATTATCAAAAAATACTGTTTTTTAAAATTTATAGGCAAAAACATTTTCCGCTCCCAATTTAAATCCGCTAAATCCGCCCTGCTCATCGCACTCACAAAATCTCTATAATCTGCTAATATAGTACATAAACTATTAGATCTACTAGACAGTATGAATCTTAAAATATTCTAACAAATCACATACTGTACTGTATGATGCTATACACAAAGGATCAAAATTCTTCCCACCAGGCACCAGCAGATGGAAAATTCAAATTTGGGATTTCTGTAGGCGACGACCGACGACGAGGACTTGGCACCCCAAGTTGGCCAGTTGTTTTCAGTTCGTTAAGATTCGTGCTGGTCGCTTAAATTACGGGGAGATCTACCTTTTGGTACGCGTTCCAAGACGAGAAAGGTCAAGGCACGAAAATTGTCTTATTCCAGGTCGTATTCAGTAAACAATTCCCATCTCCAACTTGTTTTAAAATAATCACATTTCTAGAGACTAGAATATTCAATGGAGCGATGTTAGATCTGAGGTCGTCCTCGCAGGTTGCAGAATTTTCAAATTCACTGTAGCGATTCTACTTCACAATGTAAGAGTAGTGATTTGAGTTATGCTAATATAGGTTATCAAATTAACGAATTAATTCCTTTACGCATCATCATTCATGTGCTATTTATGACACATCGTATCTAATATTATACTTTATGGACTGGAATTGCGTGAAATAATCTTCCAATTGCACAAGCTAAATTAAATTTGAGTTAAATCGATCTGAGTTAAAATCAAACCGAATTAAAGTTGAACCGGGTTAAAAACAAATTGAACTAAAATCAAGCTGAACTAATTCAAATTTCAGCTGAGATTGAGTTTCAAACAAGCTTAATTATTATAATTTGTATATTTATTTTTTTATAATAAAAAATAATTCAGGTTGAAATAATTGTTTTTATTAATTTTAAAATAAAATAAAAATTAACTAATATATAACATTATCATAATAAGTATTTTTTCATATTTTTTAAATTATATTAATTAATTTATCTAATTTTAATATTTTTTACAATCAAATTGTTACACTTAATATCTTTTTTGATTTGTCGATTTGCAAAACAATCTTGAATTTTATAATTTATCTTGTTTGAGTTTTGTGCAGGGATTAATATACAAATGGACTAGTGCATAAGAACCAAGACTAATACTGAGATATAAGAGCTTAATCAAGACTGCATTAGGCTTAGGTTTAGTTAGACTCAAACTGGTTTAAATTAATCAAGATAAATTGAGCTTAAACAACAAGAAAAGTAATTCTGGCCAGTGAATCGTTATAACGGTTCAGTAATCGTTATAACGGTTTATCTCAATACTCAAAAATATTCTAAGGCAGAAATATTCTAAAAGAAATCAGAGTGTATCGTTATGTAATAATTAAGTAATCATTACAACGATTTGTGAAACGTATAACGATTTTATAATCGTTACAACGATTCATGAAACGTATAAGGATTTGATAAATCGTTATAACATTTCAGCTCAGTTGATTCAACGGCTATTCTTTCTAAACCGTTATAACGATTCGTAAACCGTTATAACGGTTCAGGCTAAAAAATAGTTTCTTCAGTTGTTTCAGAAGATCTATTTAAAAGGATCACATCTCTCACTTATTGTATGTTGGGAATTTGATCTATCTAACAAAATTATTACTACAGAAAGCTTACTAGCCATATACAAAGTGAGAGAGATAATTCAAAAGTTTGATATACTCAATTAACCAATTTTTTGTTAAAACTCAATCTTGTTTTTCTCTATTCTCCCAACTTGATCCTTCATGATCTTCTTGAAAATATTCTTTTGAGCTGTAGTGCTCACATTTTCTTGAGTGTGTTGTCACTCCCCTTTTGAGTGTGTTGTCACTCATATTTTTTAGTGTGTTATCACTTTTGTTATCGATAGGCTTGGCAGCCCATTTTTGTAAGGGACCAAGTTCTACAAGTGTAAAAACTCTTTTTAAAATATATCGGCTCAACCTCAATTGTTAGAGGTTGAGGGTCCCGGAGACGTAGACATTATTAAAGCCAGACTCCGTTACATCTTGTGTTCTTGGTTTATTTTTACTTTCTTTTCTCATATTTCTTTGATTGCTATATTTTTGTGAGAATTGAATTGATTTAAATCATATTCCGCTGTCATTATACTTAAACATTAAGCCTCAAATTAATTTATATATTTTTACCTTATGTTCTTCACATCCTTGCACTATCTTGACTTTTGAATACCATCATCCTAGGACTTACAATTTTTATCACAAACTATATTAAAAATAATTAATATTGAATTATTTACAAGTTGAGCCGAGTCGAGCCATTGAAAAAAGTATCAAACTCGAACTCAAAAATCAAACTTGAGTTAGCTGGAAAAAAAATCAAGGCCAACTCGAATGAGTTATAAGTCTTGAGATTTTCTTGCAGCCCTACTTTGGCCAACCATGTAGGAATCGAAAAAAAAACCCAGTCCCTTATTTTTTAGCTGTTGGATACAATTAATCCCACAATTGAAGGTCTCGAATTCTTTTTCAAGCCTTTCAATCTGGATTTTGCTTAAATTTATAATTTATGATTTACATTATTATAATATTTTTAAAACATCATAATTTTAATGAATATATTATAATTAATCATAATTTACATGTATACTCGAAGATGATGCATCATATTTTAATAAGAAGCTCTTGAGGAAACACACAACATATTTCGGAAATGCAAAAATGATCTACAGGCAATTATGGGCCAAAGCCCCCAGCTTTCATTTTGTTTAACCCAAAAAAATGCCCTTTAAGCCTCCTAATTTGACTATTTGAATTTTCCAATACCTAGATATTTATTTATATATAATTCATATTTTTTTTCTATTAAACATAGACCTTAAATCTAAAGTTGATCAATTTTATATAAAATTGTATATAAAATCGGTACTGAATTATGTGTAAAAATAATTTTGGTTAATTTTAAGATAATCATTATAATTATTAATCAATTTGAAAACAAAATTCAGAGTTAAAGAGCCCAAAATAAATAAAATATTATTATGATTAATTATAAGAGATTCATTAAAATTGTGATTCTTTAAAATTATTTTAGTAATTTAAATCATAATTATTATGTTAAATAAAATTCTGATCTTCAGATCTGAAAAAAGAATACAGGCTCTTTTTATATGGATCAATTGTGGCCAATAACAGAAGAAGAAAAACAAAGGAAAAGAAAGGGACCAACTTTTACGATCCCTAATTCCCTATAGAGGTTGGCCAAAGGGCCTGAGATAAAATCTTGTGTCCTTCTAGTGGATCGGAAAAAGACTGAATGACAATGTGTGAATTTTTTGTTTCTCTAAACGTAAAAAATGCTGTGCTTGCTAAGCAAAAAACAATTTATATTTTGAAATACTATGAAAGATCATCTGTCATTCTCTTCCACGATGCTTTATCTAATTTCACAAACTAAGTCATAAGCTTTATATAATGCAGCGATTGACATGTAAAAATGAGAAAAGTATTAGTGACACTGATATATGATGAACCTTGCTATTATGTTAGCTTTTGAAATAGCAAGCTAACAGTTCTCATCCTCTTCATGAGTAGAAATGATCAATAATAAATAGCAAGCAAATTAACGATAATATTCGAAGTCGTTTTGTCAATTACAATATTCAGATGGACTATGATTTAGTGACAACAAACCCACTTGACAATCTTATGGTATTTTTCAAATTTCGCAAAGGAAAAAAAATGTTATAGGCATATATTATATTAGTTGCGCTTACATATCGCACTTCATGTAGGGCCGTTTTATATTGATCATTTAAATTTGTAAGTTATTTAATAAATAGTAAACTTATAATAAATTTAATAGTCTTTACTTACAATATACACAATATGCAGATATTGATATCGTTTTAACAATCCTATTTCGAAAGATGTTTTTTTCTTTATTTAATTCTTAAATTTCGTTTCCATGGATCTAATTTCAAAATTCTAAACAGATAAAATAAGATAATTATATATAGTTTGTTATCTGGTCCTTGTCTTTGTATTAGATCTACGTGTGCATACACTTGGCTCTGTGCTCTCCAAAGGTAATTTAAACAATTCAATGAGAAAACGACCCAACTAATTAAAAAAAACTATTGGAGTTGGCAATAATATGCACTTTTGTGAACTTGATTTAGTTAGCATTTTGAATTAGTTTTGTATTTTGCAAACATGGTAAACATGGTTGTTGGTTATTGCTGATTTCAACAACGTCATTTTCTCTATTTATTTTAAGGAAAATATTATGAAGATATTACTATTGATATCATCGTCGATGCATGCTTATTATACATAGTAGATGAGTTATTATGTATGTTAATGATTTTATTAATGAGATTGTATAATAAAATCAGTAATGTGCATAATAAATTAATTAATTATTTAATTTATAACACATGAAGAGTGTTAAATTTTCAAACTTTAACATCATCACTCTTCTTCGCCATCGATTTTGTTTAAATATGTTCATCTATTTAAATCTAATGGTTCATATATAATTTTTTTTGCTTTCCTCGATTAAAATAGGTGGTTGTACTTGAGATGAAATTTTACTCTTAATATATCATTATTTTTAAAGATTATCATATTTAATTATATTATTATTATATATATTTTTAGTATGTAAAAAAAAATATATTCAATATTTTCTTAATGTTCAATTTTTATTGAATATATTTAAATACGATTAAAATAGGTGGATGTACTTGAGATGAAATTTTACTCTTAATATATCATTATTTTTAAAGATTATCATATTTAATTATATTATTATTATATATATTTTTAGTATGTAAAAAAATATATATTCAATCTTTTCTTAATGTTCAATTTTTATTGAATATATTTAAATTTTTATTATTTATTTATTTATTTAGAAACTATTTTTCGGACAAAACCCGACTTATATAACTCAACTCTCTTGGTTTGCATAGAATTAATCTTGCCCCATTAGTCACAAGCGGTTTGAAGGAATCGTATATTAGCAACAACTTTTGACCACCACTAGAGACATAAATTTAGACAAAAAAAGTAAATATTTAAGGGGTAACTTTATGCCAAATCAGTAAATCACCAATAAATTGTATTGCCACTTAGCAGGGAAAAGAGTGGGCAAGGAAACCCCACATTTTAAAATTAAAGTTCTACTTGAGAGATTAAAATTTGTCGTGTGGAACGCACATGAGCTATCATGGTATTGGAGCAATATAAGTTGAATAAATAATTGCATATGCCAACCACACTTAAAGAGAGTCAATTTCCATTTTGGACCTTTAATTATCTTAACTTGTCCCTACCATAAAAAAATATCGAAAACTTCTACTTTCATCATATATATACGTGTCAAGTTGTATTATGAACTTGCCCTGCATGATGCCGGATGACTCATTTCTCATCAAAAGATACTTCATTTAAATGGAATGAAAGGAAAATTACATTATACAAAAAATGTTGTAATTAGTTTTATATACTTGAAAGTATACCGGTAGAGCCATGAAAGGAAAACCGGGCCCCACAGTACAAAAATGAGCAAGGAGCAAACATTTAAGACCAACACCATAAACGTTTAAGACCATCACGCGTGGACATAGACCACACCTAAAAACGCGCCAGAGAGTAAGGCCTCGTGGGTGAAAAAAAATTTGGTCTTAATATTTTTTTTCCCACGGGTGCGGGTATGATCCGAACTGGGCCTAAAACAATGAGAACAGTCCACCCACAGTACCCCACCTCCCAGGAGAGCAGTCTCTTAACAGAAAGTAAAGCCACCTAGACCATCCACAGAGAAAGAAAGGAAAATACATACCGAGTTCATATCGTCTGTAGTACTCCACCGTGGAGTAATTGTCCATTCGAATTCGTAACCGTTGAATCAGTATTATGATTGCTCGCAGTCACTATGACAAAGGATGAGATTAACGGGGTATCAAAAACGAGCACTTTACATCTATAAAGTACTGTAGGCGATTTGAATTCCACCCGCTTACCTCAGCAGCTATAGCCTATAGGAACACCATCAGATGCAAATCCCACGGCTCACATCGCTCACATCAGGGAAAACACTGTTCACGGAGCACTGTTCCCATCACATCATTTAGTGATGCATTTTGACAACACAAAGAACCGTGTAATTTCCGAATCTATCTTAAATTTTAATTTACCAATAATATAAAATTAGCTAGTATATTTATACCTACTGTCTTATTTTTTGTTATTTAATTAATTTTATTTTGATGCAGGAAAAAAATCATAAATATAATTTAAGTGGAAAATAACTTCATATCACACAATTTTTTAGATGTTTGATATTTATCTTTCTCATAGTCACACAATTAGAATTTTAAAAATAGCTTGATCATTATACTCTATTTTATAAAAAAAATTATACAATTTATAATAGTTTCAAATTAATAGTCTTTAATGCGTTATCAAATTATAATGAAATTGCATGAAATTTGAAACATTATCAATCTATAAATAAAAATATATATTTATATTTTTATATTTAATTAAGAGTTTATTGTCAAAATTATCAAAATAACTCATTATCAAGGATCCTCCCCTCCATGTTTCAAGGGCCAACTGTAAATTGAGTTATGACTTGAAGGCGGATAGTCAATACTCTATTAGACTGCCGAGCACAATTTGCAATTTTTTTTACACTAGAATTGTATTTTGGGCTAGTTTAATTTGTTGTCTTTTCTTTTTGTCTAGACTAGAATTATTTATTCAAAGGCAATAAAATATTCAGCCGAACTGTATCCTAAGTTGGCCCAAGAAACAAAGTAAAATTATAGCCCACTTACACAAAACACAAAATAGAATTTCCAATAAATAGCTTCAAATACTATATCTACAAATAATGGCCCAAAATCAAGATATCCTGATAGCAGAAAACCGTTCATGCCAGTAAACAACTCTCTATAAACAGTAAGTCAGTAATTAATAAAAAAAAAATACTAATCCAGTTACAACTTACCGATCAATGAACTCATCACTCTCGTAAGAGCAGAATACACATCTAAAATCTACATGAGGAAAAAAATATAAATATAAATAAATCATCTTACGCAGTAGACCCAATCGGTACAGCTTCCACAAGCTTCGCAAAATAGAACTGAGTTGATATAAACCCGCGATTCTTGACCCGCCAACCGACCTTCCTCAGAGCTGCCTCTATATCTCTCTCAGCATGCAAGTATGCCCGTGTTGCCTTTGACGGCCCAGGGAACAGCTCTCCAACTCTCTTTAGAAAATCAAAATAAAATGTCCTGGGCGCAAAACTCAGCAACAGCCTCTTCTTTGCTAGAGATGCCAAGTGCGCAATCATATCATCAGCTTTCTCTTGAGGGTAATGGATAAGCACATCTAGGCAAACAACTGTGTCAAAATTTCCCTTGAGGCTTTCTAAATCACTTACTTCAAATTTCGGCATCTGCTCGGCTGAGAGCGTGGCTTGAGCCTGTCGCTGAGATTCAGAGATCATGGCAGCAGAGATGTCAGATGCTGTGACAATGGCACCTTCACGTGCAAGTGGGATGGAGAGAGAGCCAGTGCCACAACCAGCATCACATATCGTTGTGCCTTGTCATGAGAAAATATAGTTAAGAAAATTAGTCAACAGCAAACGGCTATTGTTCAAGTCTACTTTTCTTTTTCTTTTTCTTTTTCTTTTTGTCATACTCTCTTGATTTTTTTGTCCTTTTCCCTAAGCTTAGTTGCTGCAATTCAATTTATGAAAAGCTACCAAATGCCTCAATTTCTTGCAACTCTTCAGTCATCACGCCTTTAGCTTTGAAAGTTCAATAAATTAAAGCCTCAACTCCAAGAACAAGATTAAAAAAAAAATCATACATCACATTCTAGACAAATTCATAAAATATGGTATATTTTTTGGTTCATTTTGACAGACACCAAGAATGTGAAAAAGCAAGCTACATAATTTTATGATTTATCCCCATCACTACTCATGCCCATTGAAATAAAGTTGTCATCTTGCAACTTTCTATGTATATCTTGGACAGTGTCAAATAGATATAACAATAAATTTGAGCCTTAGATTCTTTATATTAGATTTTCAGCAAAATTTGAAGTATAATGGAGATGGAAAAAATTTGGAGCATTTGACACAGCCTCATTATACCTAACAAAATGAAGCATTTCAGTGTCCACTACAATAAAAGAAATGGAATCTCTAAAGAGAATGATAATCTGCTCCAAAACCAATACCATTTATTTAGGACATAAAGATTGTTCTGATGTTTCCCACTAGGCTTATATTCTTATAGTTAAAATTATCATAAGTGCATTGCTATGCTTCATTAAAAGAATTCAAGCAATCATGGTTCTAAATAGCAATTACCGCTCATTGCGGCGGTGATGCAACAAAAAAAATCACGCTATAGCGGAAGCTATCATACATCGCGGTTTCTCCAATTTAAAAATTATAATCTATATTTCTATTAATGCATATAAATTAGAGTTCCATAGAGTAACTAATAACAACAATTATTAAGGAGTTGCTATTCAAAATATCATTGAAATTGTAAAAACTAAATAATTTTTCTATTCAAAATAATCTAAATAACCGTAAACCATATCATTTTCTTCATTAAAATGACCACAATACTATAACAAAATAAGTTTAGGCCTCTCAAATTGTACAAAATCAATTTTGAAAAAAATAATAATTATGTCGAATGGCGCGCTATTTTGCTATTGCGTGCTATGTGCTATTGCGGCCGCTATTACTGCTATAACGGTCATAGTTTGACATAGCGCAATGTTGGCCCATAGTATAGTTTTTGAGGTTGAAAAACACTATAGCGGCACTATAGCACGCTATTTAGAACCTTGCAAGCAATATTCATTATGAGTACAGCGCAGTAGCATGGAGCTGAACTAGCCATGACCAGAAAACAGGTGTGCTTTAGGTGCTAGTGCAAGTTATAAAATGTTAAATTGGCCAAGACAACTTATTTTGGATACTTAATGATAATGTATTTCTACAAGCCAAACAGTTAAATTCTTTCACACATTTCATCCAATAATATTACCCTTTTTCATATGAGCGCATCACTGAAATTCTATATAGGTACCCACAATAATAGACCAGAACTGCACCAATATGTATCTAGTACTGAACACTGACAAGTTGGTACTTGGCAAAATTCAAAGTCATGCACAGAGAAAGGATAGAAAAGTATATAAAATTAGCACCTGCTATTGGCCCAGCATCACGGAGCATGCGCAGTGTTGCCTCGACCGTCTGAGCATGCCCAATGCGAATATCTAGCTGGACCCGGTTCACATCATCCGTGGAGCCATAAATCTTGCGCCACCTGTCAAACCCTGTCGAGTTGAAGTACTCCTTCACAGCAGCCTTCTCATCTCCATCAGACGCCTCGGCTTGCTGGCGGCGACGGCGCTCAGGATCGGATAGAGAGAAAGCAGCTGCAATGGCGGCCACTGAGGTCGCCGCAGCCGCCACCGCCGGAGCATCGAGGGACGGGAGGTCGGTGGCGGGGGGGAGAGCTCTTAGGCGAAGTGGTGGTGTGGCACGGTGGGGGTAAAGCACGGAGAAATGTGTGTGAGATTGCGTGGGTAGGAGCGCGTGGCGGCGAGGAGAGAAGGCGGTGGAGGGAACTGCAGTGAGTGCCATTGCTTTCCTTCTCAGTTTGTTATTTTTCACTTAATTATTTTTTGGGGGTTAGTTTTGGGAATTAGTTCATGCTGTTTGGAGGGAGAGATTTCCGATAAGGTTGGGGATTCTAAAAGTGCACCTGGTACAAAGAACCTAATCTCACTGACAGTCCAGTATATGCGGTTCATTCATAAATGCCGGGTGCAATGAACGATGTCTCGATTGTGCAAAGGATTATCCATTTCTTCCTGTGTTAAAGGCCCAGTTTTTGACTTATTTTATTACATGGGCCTATTTTCCTGTTTATACGCCTCAATGTAAGGTGTCAGTTTGTCCATTTTCGTTTTGTTTAATGGGGGCCTACTTTTCCCTCTGGCGCGCCTCCATACAGGTGATTTTTAAATTTATAGTGGGGTCCAATTGTAGAAATCCAATCACAAATTTCTAAAGCAAAGTAGGTAATCTGGTAATGTACTATTTTCTTACATAAATATCACAATGAAAAGTATAATAATATTAACTGTGCCACCCTGTGAACTATTTTTACAACATCAAGCGAGTAAACATCGCATTGCTTTGAATTCAATGGAACCGGCATATACACACACAAAAAGAGAAAAGTAACAACCAATCTACTATATAGGGCTACATCTCCTTATCCAATAGAGAAGACCAATAATTATTCTTCCTCTGTTTTTTCTTTCTGTTTATCTTTCATTGGTCGCTGTTTATTTATTGCTTGGCATTTTGCCAAATTTCCTCAAGCACTCTTGCAAAAAGCTTCTCTTGACCAACAATGACTGTGATGTGATCCTTTTTCTCATACACCTTAACAGTTGCGCGGGGAATCCTTGACCCGACCGCATAGCTGCAATCAACTGGGAGAAGTTCATCATTCTCACCATGAAATATGTTCACACTACAGTTCAACTTGTCTCTTACAATGTCGAGGTAGCTCTCCATCTTTGTAGCGCTCCCGCAAATTATGTTGTGCAAGGTGTGCCATGCCGCATTGTGTGTGTGGCACATGAATGCCTCTATTAGATAGGTTTTCATCCTGAAAATGTTAAAAGGTAGAAAAATTAATGTAAAATTACCTAAGACAAGATTTGTTTTAAACGGACTGTGAGAACTTACTACTGCACTGCAACATTTTATACTTGAATGGACTTAATTATGACTGTAAAGGAAGGGAACTTGTTTCTTTTTACTTGCTAGGGTAATTATAGCTAGTATCAATGAATAATACCAGTAAACTGAGCATTTGTTTGGGTAATATTTTGCAAGTACTACTTTAAGAGAGAAATTTTCATATTAATTACAACTTTCATTTTAGGAAACAAACTCCTGAATTTGAACGTTGGCTCTGGCACAATAATTTGACTTTTGAAATTTTGGGCCCCATAGGACTTTTATGAGGAAGGGAACCACCGTTAAGTTAGGAACCGGGTCACCAAACTTTATGGCTCGAAATATCACAATATTTATAACTTACTTTATATAAAAATTGTTAAGTCACATCAGCGCTACTTTTTTATTTTAATGAAAATGAAGCCCTAGCAAGAAGGAGAAGGATCATTATTTGATGCCCAATGACTAGAAAACTATTCTTGAGGGGAAGTAAGAGAATTTATTGCGCCACTTCTCTTTTTATTTGCGTGACTATCAAAATTTATACATTTGAAGAAACTCTCTAGCAACTAATTAATTCATAGAAACAAATATACAAATGTTGGTTATTAACTTATAATTAACTAAAAAAATTGTTTCCATAATTAACAATTTTGACATATGAGCTTATATCAATCCACTTTGAGGACTACAATAATCGTAAAATGGACTGTTTCAATTCGGATGTGGATCTTGGTAATGTGTGCGTTACCCAATAATATCAGTCGAATTGATGTTGCAGTGCATCCAATCCCACAAATAAATTCTTAGTCAGAAAAACAAAGGAGAAATCATCATATCTAGATAAGGCATTTCAACTGCACCGGTCACAACCCAAAAAGCTGTCAGGAGAGGGCTCCACCAGTGGGCCCAATCCATATTAATATTTTTACATTTATTCTAGTTTTTTTTTTGATAAAAATTTTAGTTGTTAAGTTTACCAAAATAATAAATAATTTAATTGTTGAGGGTGCAAGGGCCCAATATAACAATTAGGCCATTTTTAGAGTCTTTGGCGTTCTCACTCGTCGCTGTGAAAGTGAGAAAAAATAAATTCACTTTTACAGAATTTATTTTTTCATTTATACAGTGGCAAAGAGAATTGTCCATCCCAAAACATGTTATCAAGTAATAGATGTCAGGCTTGTCAAATTATTAGTTGTACAAAGAATGTATAAAATAGTAGATGCACTGAATCTCATTAAATTTCTACTTCTTTTGGAAGTGTCCCTACATGCTTATACAGCACACTAATAGTTTTCCAAAGTAAGAACTGAAAAATTAATTAATGTTGAAAAATTGTGTTTACCTATTGCGAGTAATTGTCTTGAAAATGAAATCCCAGATCCTATGGTGTTTGCATATGGTCAGACAAATCGTGCGGCTGACGTGCTCGTACCAACATGCCATCGATGCGCCAAAAGCAATAGGTGGCCATACCCGTCTCGGTGCCACCTGTCGCATGACATACTGTGAAGCCGCCGCCTCTTCTCCTTCCGGTACTGGGAAATATGGCTGCATTCCATGAACTGTCATGTTAGTTATCTGAGGTAGTTTAATTGGTAACTTAGGCATTCTCCGTCTTTAGTATTCATAAAGAGGCCATACTTAGTTAAGTACTATGATACTATCCTTCACTAATTTTTCGTTTAGTAGGTATAAAGAGAAAACTTAGGGGCACATGTTGCAACCAATTGCAATAAATTAGAAGCAAATCCATTTTGGTGCGCAACATTTGCCCATAATGGCATAATGTATGGAACTGCTGGTTAATACACCAGCAAGTGATCGCACATGTCATTAGTCCCCACTCCCCACTATATGTTTAAGTATGAAACACTGAAATCAACATATAAGCCTCAACCATATATACTGGTCTCAGCTACTGTACCATGCGCCAAACATAAATTAGAGATAAGAAAATGTCCAAATTTGAAAAATGAAAGCTAATAATGTTGTTTTCTTGATTCAAGAAATGAGATAATTATTAACAGAATCAACTTATTTCATTAATTCTTCATGCGTCATGTTATAGAAGTATAAAATTATATGGTTATGAACTAACTTATTATGTACAAACTGACTAATGATGTACAGTAATCAACACAAAGGAACAAATGAAGAAGAACCATTTACCGGTGAAAGTAGAGTGAGCGATTTAATGGCACCGGGGTACTTAACAGCGAGTGCAAGCGCAAGAACAGAACCAAGAGAATGTGCAACTATATGGAATTGCTTGAGCTTGTACTTCTCGATCACAGATTTCTCGATCATCTCCACATGCTCTCGAAGCGTGTAAAGGGAATCTACAGGCTTGGGGCTTCGGCCGAAACCTAAGAGATCCACGGCAAACAATTGGTAGCTCGACCGTGTCTTTTCACTGAACACAGGAAAAATTGTCTCCGTCCAAAATGCCGACGATGAGATGAAACCATGTATGAAGACGATGTTCTCTTTTATCTCCGATTTATCTTCACCAAAAAATAAAAATAAGATTACACAAAACTACTAAAAACGAATATATATGTGCTTAATTACAGATTTAGTCAAAATTACTTGCAAGCTTGTTTAATGTTAAAGCTTTTTTCCCACAAAAAATGAATTAAGTTGCTTCATTTTTGCCGTTGTTACAACGGATTTTTTTTTTACAAAAATGAATAGAATTAAGCTAATCTATTTTTTGCTTCCTTTTTGTCGTTACCACAACAGATATTTGTTTTCTTTCACTACAAATTAAAGTACAACCTTTCCATAGGCGGATTAAATAAGAGGATGGAGTTAACTTTTTCAACATTTGATTATTTATACTATTATTTCTATTCTATTTCGAAAAATTCTATATATTTTTTTGTTAACATTTTTCACTTTTACTTCATACATGTAAATTAATTAGTAGTATTGAATTAATAATCATCTATGTTGTTCTCAAGTAGTAAATAATTGTCACTGAAGCTTTCATTAATTACAGATATATATATTATATATGTGATTTTTATTAGTATTTTTGAAAGAAAAATGCATATTTATACTGATATACGTACGACCCATAATTAAACGAAATAAAAATTTAACTACAGCTAAACCAAATACTTTGGACAACCAAGAAAATCAACTGTGATAATTGAACCATTTACGAACTTTGAATGTGAGCATGTATGTGACCTTACCTTCAGGCCCCTCAACATGCACATACAAACTTGAACTCCCCGCAGATTCGCAGCTCCAAGAGTTGCACACATTGCAATCACAATCCGACCAACACGGCATTCGCCGCTCTTTTGGCTTTTGTCTGTCCATCTTTCCTCTTATCATCTCAACAATTGCCGAGCTTACTTTGAAAGTAGCCCGGGGCGGTTCCACTGGTTTTCTACTCATGTCCACTACAACTGACGCCCGTTCATAGAGTGTGTCAGATACATCCTCCAATTGTAACTTCTTGCACGAGACATGCAACACCTTGGGTCCCACGGCCTTCGGCATGACAATTGTGTCTTTGCTGGCAGTGCAATAGCACGGTTTCCATTCCGACTCGATGGCGTAATCAATGACCTTATACACATAGCATAGAATGATATCAAATACGTCGAGAATGGAGAACACGAAGAAACTAATTGCCAAATTTAGCATCTGGCCAGCAGTTCTTAGAAATGGCATTGTGTTATTGGAGAATTGCTGCATGGTTTATGATGTAGTTTTCCTTGTATTAGTTACAGAGTATAGTTTTTGTTAAGTGGTAATGGCTCTAACCTCTAGCTCAATTTGCAACAACCTCGCTAGAGGCTAGAGAGAGAGAGAGAGATTTGAAATTAAAGTTTTTTGTTTAGAGAATGGTCACAGATTGAAGAAGGGGAAGAGGGATTAAATAAGAGGGGATTATGTTAGGCTAGGAGGGGTGGCGAGAGTGGAAGATGGTTATTTTCAGTTTGAGATTAATTTTAAGGGTTTGGGTTAAGTTGGAGTAAAGAAGGGTTAGAGTGAGGTTTTGGAATGTAAATTCGGAAAGATGGAATTAAATTGTTGGTTGGAGCAGGAATTAGAATAAAAAGGTGGGTGGCAGTTGGGCTTGGAGTTTAGAAAATTTAGGTCTCGCTACAAAAATGCGCTGGATGTTTATTGACTCATAATTTGTATTTCATTTTTCATGTAACATGCTTTGTATTTCAGTACCTGTTGTTATTACTTACTAGCTTTTATTACAATTTGTATCAGGCAATCAGATCAGATTTTAAAACATTATATGTAAAAGTTGCGACTTAAATTTATCATAAAATGTTCAAAAATTAAATTTATTTTTTCATTAAAATTTTCCTGTAAAAATATTGAGAGATACAAAAATTTGTGTGTTTAAAGTTTTTAAAGTTTTTTTTATCTTTGAAAACCAATTCTAAAATAATAATAAAATATTAAAATTTTTATATTATTTTTATAAATTCAATATAAATACTAAAAAACTCTAAACACTCTAAATTTTTATATTCTTAATATTTTATTTGAAAAATTACAGAAAGAATGAACTTAAAATTTAAACTGCATGCACTTCGTACCAAAATGCAAAAGTTTTTATTAGTCTTAAGTCACAAAATAAATCAAAAGAACACAATTAAATGGTCTAGATCGACTCAACTTATGATATGACCAAAAAAAATGCCAACTCACATTCGATCCATTTATTTTTAGATAATTTCAAATTAAGTTAAATTTAGGTCAGATCAAGTTAATCCACCTAATCGGGTCAGATCTTGACATCCTACACCCATCAAATATAAGCAGCTCTCGGTACCAAAACTCTTGCGACCATTGAATAGCAGAGTTTATTTGCGAATGATTGAAATTTGAAAGTAAAAATGGTATGTAATATGAACAAGGGGAGATGCAAATTAAAAAACAGAGTGTCGCGAATGCTGCCACATTGAAGAGAATAGTTCCTTTAATGGTTCTTCTGTAAATTGTTTTGCCTTTTCTATTGTCTTTAATTCGAATTTTCGTGCTTTATTTTTTTATGGAAACATTAAAAAGTAATTTATAACTGATTAGGGTAATTGGAAGTCTCGTGATTTCTAGTCAGCTAGAATTTTGTTTGTTAAAGTAAGGCAAATGTTAATAAAGCTGCGTATATCTTTCTCTCTTTTTCTAAATGATAGTAAAGTTGCGTATATCTTGGTCCTTAATTGCAATTCTATGGAATTTTCTAAAGTCGATGAAAATTATACATATCTCTTAAAAATAGGTACATATTTGATAGTGTTCTAATACTTTAAAAACTTAAAAATTATGACACTTACTTGGTTTTGCTCTAGTTTCTTGACTTTTCTTTTCATTTAGGGAATATTTATTCTCGGGGCAATGTTTTCTCCAATTATAAAAAATATTTTTGATTGCATATAAATAGTAAGTGACATTATTATAAACAATTGTCTAATTGATATAATTTTTTTTCATAATTTTTTTTGACACGCTACTGATGAATATGTATATCTTTTCAACAATAGAACAGATTAAATAACTATTTGTTATAGTTGAAATTGCAAATATAAATACTGTTGACAAAAATTTAACACCCTGAACTGTAGTACATGAAGGATTTTTCTCTTAAATACCAAACACAATATGTATACTTGCAGATTTTGAGTACAAATAATGATGTTGATGATTATTATTAATAGTTTTTTACCATAAGCAGGTTCCTCGATCATTTAAAACTACCAAGTAGTTAGCTACTTAACAGTCGGCATAATTAATAAATTGACCAAAGATTACGAGTAGTTTTATAAAATATGTATATTAATACTAAAATCAACCGCATTTATATCGAGTACATATGATAATATATTTTATGTCTCTATGAAGTGACACGTGTTCAAATCTCATAACATGTGAAAAATAATATATGAGGATTGAAGTCTTATTTAAAAAAATAATAATAATAACTACAAGTAATTAGCATATTAATTTGGTATGAAGTATATGCATGTTTTGTATAAATAGCCAGGGAGACAATATTGACTGTTCAGGGTCAACAATAAAAATAGTTGAAGACGAGTGGCTAATAATTAGACATAGCGGCGAACATAAAACGGTTGGCGAACAATCGACACCTTGGACTTACATTACACATGGATTTCTTCTTAAACACCCAGTACAACATGTATACTCGCAAGTTGAACGAGTATTCATAAAGTTGATGACAACTGTTAGTAGCTTTTCAATGGATGCAACTAGGCTCTAGGCATGTTCAAATTTGATTCGATTTGAAATCATTCGACAATAAATAGATCGGATATGTGTTAAAGATTTTTAAATCCATTACGGATTGGATTAGATATGGATCGATCCGATCTGATCTGATGCAATCCATTTAATTATCTTTTTTTAACGTTAATTAAAGATTATATACACTAATTAAGATTATTTATATATTAATTAATATTAAATTATTAAAAAAATAATTAATATATATTTAATTATTTTATTTGAAGTGGATCGAATAAAAAAAAATTTATCTTATTTAAGCAGATTGAATAAAAAATAATGATAACCTAATATGAACCCATCTGACTTGGTCCATTGACACCGCTAAATACAACTCTTTCAAATTGTGTTGGATTCGACAGTAGAATATACTCTGTTGGCTGTGTATGGTCAATGCTTGAATTTACATTAGGAATAAATGCTTGAGAACTATTATCAATTTTTTTTTTGGTTTTTTTTGGCATGAGTTAAAAGTTTAGTTTCTTGCAAATATGTGCAATTATCTAGCGTGATTTTAGCCTTCAATTAGTTGTTCTGTGTGCAATTATATCTTATATATACTAAATTTTTATATAATTGATCTAGTTTTTTTTTTGGGTGTTATTGGTAGTCGGGAGGAGATTTGGATAAGGATCTGCCACTCGTAGTGCTCGAGGTCCCAAGACCTAGTGTTGATGTGGAGCATATGGAACAATGACAAATAGTCGAAGGAGAGAGGAATGACATACTTTGCAGATTTTTTTTATTTTAATAAATAAAATAAATAAATATAACAAATTAGTCACATTTCTCCTTATTTTTGAGTTTAAAACTCAGGTTCGGATTTTTTTTTACACAGAAACGAAAAAAACGGACCCGAGTTTCAAACTCGGATCTGACTATAAACGCAAAAGTGAAGAGAGAGGTGATCAATTTGCTATATTTTTTTTTTATTTACTAAAAAAAATCTGCATACTCTGATATGGGATTTTCTGACTCGAGATTATCTGACCCAAAATCAATTTGTCATCAAAAGCATTCGGCAGCAAGCAGTAAGGTGTGTAATAACTGATGATATCGCCAAAAGCCACCAATTATCTGCTTTTATATTTCCTTCTTATGCCATATTACATTGCTTTCCTATATATTTTTTTTCAACATTCTTATTTGGTTGTAATCTATACTTCATAGAAATGATAAAGTTTCAAACTTTCTTAACCATGTCATTTTACATTCAACATTAAAATTGTATATGCTTTGTTTAAGCCTTAAGGTGTTAAACAACTTGTAACAACAATATCATTTGTTCTATTTCTATGTAAAAATTTTATTTAACAAATTTGTGTTGTACTGTTGTTTATAGTTAAAATGTATTATGTTTTATGAAAAAAAAAATTGCTTTTTAAATTTATCATAAATAAATTTGTGCTTGAAAATTATTTTGTTAAAAAACTTTCCAATAAATAAGTATGGCAAGATTCAAATAAAAGTCGTAATCGATAATAAAGAGTGCATGCTGCCCACTTTGATCGGCTCTTAAATAATTTTCATTTGTTCGGTATTGACCTTGGAGATATTAAGTGGGTTACTCGTTGTGGTCATGATGTATCTAACAGTTGTTCGCTCAAAATTTCAAAAATGGATGTATGTTCAATGTTCTTCAGTCCTTGGTCATTAATTAATCGGTATTGTGCATTAGCTTAGGTCAACATGGGATCATAACTCAAAACCAATCAAATTAAATTGTTTACTTGACACTATCATTATTTTATCATAATTTTATTGTATTTTATTTTTTATTTTTATTTTTTAGGAAATCCACTATCATTATGATGGAGAAAGGATATGGGTTAGGAGCTCATACTATTTTAATTTTAAAAAAAAATGAAATGTTTAATATTAAGTTATTGCAAAAGATATATAGATTCGGGTTTTAGAAGAAGTGAAAAAAAAACAAGAGAAATTTCAGCTCTATTCATCTTCTACTGAAAATTTTACTAAATCATTAGTTAATGCCAAATTTTAAATAATGATGAATCTCAAATTCCAGGCTAAACTCAATTTAACTTTTTTTCCTACAAAATTATTTCTTCTGCACCTCTTGACTAATACAATCCAATTTTTATTGCGCTCAAAACTGAAGTATTCAATATATATTAATTGTTCGGCCATACCGGATTCTTTGATTCAACGGTACGTTTAAAATTTCAGCACCACCTTGGAATGCGTTTTAGTTGTATTAACCGAGCAATAAATTTTAATTGCACGCTTAAAAACGTTTTCTTAGAGCATCTGTATTGGTGTCGACCGTCAAAATTAAATTTTTATACCATGTCATCAATTGACAATTTATTTTAATAGTGGTATCTCTGAATAGAACGAAATTATCAAAATGGCACTTTCATAATTAATTTTTTGCTTCTTCGCTGACGTGACTTGTCAAATGAATTGTCAAATTTAGACAATTGTCTAATTTTGCCTAGTCTCTGCATCCCTGAAATTCAAATGATAATTATCAAATGAGGTTTGACAATCAATTTGTAATGGGATGCAGATGCCCTTACATTTTAGTAATTGCACGGTGGAATACAAATTGGAAAAGTTTGGAAGGTCGCTAATTATGTGTGTTTACGTTGCTTTTTTTTTCTTTTATTGATATTTTTTTCTACATCCTTATAACCGTATTTGGTTCCAACCTATACTTCATACAAATGACTGAGTTTCAAACTTTCTTAGCCACCCTTTGTTTAAAATTGTATTTTCTCCGCTTAAGGTGTTAAACAACTATTTACAGTAATTACATATTTTGTATTTCTATGTAGAATTTTCATGTAACAATTTTGTGTTGTTATAATATGTTTTCAAAAAAAATATTTATTTACGTTTAAATTAACATAAATAAATTTTCTAATGAAAATTATTTTATTTAAAAAATATTTTTTTAATAAATATTTTTTTGGGAAATATACAAATAACAGTCCAAATCAATAATGAATAGTGGATGATGCCCGCCTTGTTTATCAGGTTATTTCCCGAAAAAATATAGCATATATAAACACTCATATATTTAAAATGTAAATTTTTTTATGTAAAATAAATTTTCTTCAAAAATTTTTAAACATAAATATATTTTTTAAAATGCTAAAAATATATTTAATGATAAATATTATAATTAATTATATAATAATTTATTAATAAGAATATAAAGAGTTATATTATTAATTGTCCGTATATAGGGGGTTGTGGCACACAATTTAATAACGGTTGTTATAAAGTTTTAGTAATTCCTCCATTCAATAACGGCTCATGAACCGTTATTAAATGGTAAAATAAACCGTTAGTAATATATTTTTTACGGTAGTGTCATATAATCTCTTTAAATGAAGAAAACTATATAATATGAGTCATTTGATTAAGATAAATGAAGAAAAATAAACAAAATCAATGAAAAATATAAATAATTTGACATAGCTAAAAAAAATTGAAAAACTAAGAATATAGAATTCCTTTTGTTTGGTAGTTGGAAGTAAGGCACTCCGGAGATTTTGAGTGAGTTACTCGTTTTGGTCTTGATGTATCCAACGGTTCGCTAAAATTTTCAAAGTGGATGTATTCTTGGTCATTGCCCATTAGCTTAGGTTAACATAGGATTATAACTTAAACCTAATTAGATTAAATTATTTATTTAAACACTATCATTAGTAAAGTTCTAAAATGCGGGTTTGAATATGAATGCGGAGGACGCCACATACCGCATATGCGACATGCGTACGCATATACAGATTTATATATGCATTTAAATTTTATGAATTTTAAAATTTTAGTTTATATTTTAAACATCAATATATATAATTTATCTCTTATTTTGAACAAATAATTATGGAAGGTGATGTGGCCGTAGTCTTGCTCTCGGGTCGCATCCATGAAGTAGTGGGTTTGAATCTCACCTCTCACAATATTTTTTTTTTCAAGAATTTTATACTCTAGTTGACTGAATTTTTTGTGGCGTTTAGATTCGCATAAACAGATGTGTGACGGTTCAAAAGATCAGATATGAGATTTTTTGTAACTAAAAATCTACATATATCATATGTGAATGTATATTAACTTGATTGTTTCCATTAATCAGCACACGCATATGTAACTGCATATGCACCATATAAAACTGCATTTTAATACACTGATTATTATTGATTTGTCAAAGAAATTTTCGGGAGTCGAGGATAGCTTCCGTTTGTTATGATGGAGAAAGGATATGATTTGGGAACCGGAAGTTTTTTAATGTAAAAAAAAAAGACAAAAAAACCGTATTTTTGCAAAGTCATTGACATCGTTTAAATAAGTGGAGAGAGGAAAATAGTTTGAAACACCTTTATTTTTTATTTTTGTATTATTCTCTTAAACTGTTTTCACTTCATGTCATTCAATGAATTTGATTGGATCGGATTTGAATCGAGTCATCATAGTTTACTATTTTTCTTAAATTAGTCAGATTTAATCCGATTAGAATTGGATCAATTTTTTTTTACTTAATCCAACACAAATAAATTAAATATTTATATATTTTTTAAATAACTTAATATTAATTAATATTTAACCAATCTTAGTGTATATAAATTATAATTAGCACTAAATCATAAAATAAATAAGAAAACATAATTATACCGATCAAAATATTTTAATTCATATCCGATCTATTTATTTTCTAATCTTTTATGTTCAGATCGAGCTGCTCATTGGGTGGTCAAAAATTGGCACCCGGTATGATTGAAATAAAGAGCTTGAAAAAAAATTCAAATTTATATTAACATAATTGGACAGAAGCCGAAACGAGTATTGTATTTACATCCTAGAGTAATTCACACGTGGAGTACTGTCCGTATATATTGCCCCATAAATTTAAATCACATCAGGGGGGATCTGCATTGGTCAAGGGAGGATCGGTTGATGCCCTAGATTTTAAGAAATAGTATTTTTAGATTAAAATTTTGTGAATTTGGCCTCTTTGGATTAATTTCTGACTCTTTTTGAATTATATGATTAATTTTTAATGAGAAAAAATATTTAGTATCGTGAACAATGAAAAAATTATATAAAGGTTCTAAAATATAAAGTCTGTAAAGAAAAATTTTCTTCATCGGCATAATTATTTATTATTTTGAGTTTTACTTTTTTATTATTTTTAATATATAAAAAGATATTATTTTGATAATTTTTTATTAGGTAAAAATGTATGTTAAATTGTTGATTTTTTTATTTAGTATCCAATTAGTTAATAAGTTTGAACTGAATAAACTATTATAATCTGATTATTCACCCCTATTAAAATTGTGCATCCATCCGTGATGACCGTTCTGCTCGTAATACAAAACCAATGGTCAGATGACTGAGATGAGCATCCGAGCCCTTTGATCTGAGATTCTGAGTTGAATTGATATTGCGATGATATTTGAAATCCATCCAAATGATCATTGGAGATGATATTTGCAACAATTAATGAAGATTATATTATTTTATTGCTAAAGAAACGTACTTTAATTCTTTGATCCATCCAAACGAGCATGTGAATATGTCTGTATGTCGCCACGCCACTTAACAAAGACCTGGTTTGGGACCTTTGGGTCTGATACAACTGTGAAGGATAAACGATTTAACGATCATGCTGCTAGTGCTAGGCTTTCTTTTGTCGTGACACTCAAAACTGATTGGTCGAGATATGAAATATCCATGATCCTTCTGTACGCCGGATAATATGTAGAGGATTGTGCAGATATTTTTTTATCCTTGCCTCTTTGCTTTAAGATCCTCTAGCTTCTACGAATTACTAATAAGTCAAAAAGAGCATAATTCTAATATCATTACTTTTGTGTGGCACAAGTTGCCATTTTAATTTATTTTTTAAAATTCTAAGCTCAAATTTGAAATTCAACTCTTGTTAGTTTTCATAGTAAATATGTACGTTCATAAAATTTTATGATTTTTTGAAGATTATTTTATACTAGATCAAAAATAGTAAAGAATGCATAAAAAATAATCAATCATTTTAACTAGATTCATTGTCTGGATTCCAAATTTTAAAATCAAAATTTAAAATATAATTAAAAAGTAAGTTGATAGCATCTTTCGGCACACAAAAATGATGACATCAAAATATAGTTTTGCTTTAATATTTAAGTGAGTATATATTTTTTTTATCCATTTTAAATTGAATCAAATTAGTTCTTGGATGATTGTCTAATTTTTCTGAGTAAAAAGGATGCAGCATTGACTATAATTTCTAATTGTTCCGTTTTCCTTTTTGTTACATTTTCAAGTCACACATTGTCTTAATGAACATGTTTTTATTGTGTGTACATTTTTGGGCGTTTTTTTTGTCTGCTGGTTAATCAGAGTAATTTATCCCCATTCTATTTGTTGGATTGCTAAAAATACATTTTTAGAATTATATGACATTTATATTTAATTTTTTTCAATATGTTTCTTGGCATTCGATTGTTTCTATACTAGCAAAAGTTTTTCATTTAATTTTTTATTTGTTTCGAGGATTTAAAATAGTTAAAATTGAAAATTGTCCGTTGTTTAATATGATCAGAATGTTGTAAAAAAAGTCACATGCATCTTAGAACGTATTTGCAATCGATTCCATATTGTCGTTAATCGTTAAATTAAGTATCAGATTAAATTCTGTGCTCATCATGAAGCAGCGATCATGACTATTGTGGATAATTTCTAAATGCCGATTTGAAGTTATTGATTGATATGGAAATCAAGTAATTGTCCAGTTCATAATTTGAAGAGAACGTTACTCCAGAATATTCAAAAATCAGATGAAATAATATCATTTGATTTTGAAAGAAATCCGACTACAATGGAGATGATTAAATTCTTGAGTTATATCAGGATAACATTCACATTGAAGGATAGATAACTGTTGACTTCATTTATATTTCGTATTTCCCTTCATATGTTTTATTTAGTTTTACAATGATCTCCTAGCTTATGAGACTAAATTTTCTTTTTCTTTTTCTTTTTCTCTTCTGATTTCCATGGTTTTGCACTGCAAAATCTTTCTTTGTATTCAACTCTCTTATTAATTCAGATTAAGGACATGACCTTTTACCTTCTCAAGAAAAAAAGTTGAAAAATTAATATTTATTTTGTGTGTGCAGATTATTTGAAAAACAGATACGAAAAACAAAAGCATCTGAATCATATTGTCTATAAATATATTTATTAAATTGCACATTTGATAAATAATGTCATTGTACATGTACTTTTGTCATATACAACTAGTCAAGGACCCATTGACGTTGACGCATTTCGTTTTGTTAATTTAGCCTCCTATTTAATTCAACAGTCCGTAAAACATGGATCAATATATGGGTGGCTAAATATATCAAACCTAAACATCAATCTCATCTTGCTGTTTCTCTCAAAACAATCTCATCTTGCTGTCATGAAGTACAGCTCTGTCTTTTTTTGTCTTTAGGACTCATCCACCCACCGTGCCATGAAATCCAAGTCTGAAAAAAAAATGTGTTCAAGAATTTTAGAATTCAATTAACAAAATAATGCAAAAGATAATGATCTTTTTATTGGTTTCTAATAGGGGACGGCGAATTGCGGGCTTTAACAACTAATGTACATAAATTGTACTGAAACTATTTTTTTCATTTTGAAATTTACTAATACTTATACTAATATTCTTATTGAAGTTATATAATATTATCATAATTAGGGATGACAATTTAGCTTGTGGCTCGGTGGACTCGCTTGGATCCATTTCAGCCCGACGTCAACCCGTCCGGTCTGGTCAATGAACGAGTAGGGCCGGGCCGGGCCATCCTACCGGTCGGGATGGGTACGGATTTGGAGTTAGACCCGCCCATCCGGTCCGAAATAATTGTGTATATATATATAATTTATTTATATTTATACATATATTATATATATTTATACATATTATATATCAATATATTTTAAAAATTATGTAGAATCTTAATATAATACTAATATCACTTAAATTATGTTAAGCATTTAGTTAGTTATGATATTATTATATTAATAGAAGTACTAATATTTTTAAAATTTATAAATGTGAACAATGTAATTCAATAGACATCTTGGTACCTTTTTAGTCAAATTTTTTAACTCAAAAATCCAATCAATACAAAATAAATTTCTCTCAAATTTGACAACTATATCTATTATTTTTATATTTTAATCTCTTTCAAAAATTCATATTATGAAGGTTAACTACTAAAAAATTTTAGACCTCTAGATACATTTTTAATCATAATTTAGAACTGAAAAATCATATTAAGATGAAGTAAAATTTTATAGATTCATAACAATAAAATCTACAACTTTGATATTTTAAGTTTTCTTAAATTCATAATCTAAGATGCTCAAAAGATATGTTTTTTTATTTTTCAGAGCAATACCTGGGCTCATTAAGACCGATGCAGACATCAAACTATTTTAAAAAACCGCACTGCAGAACGGGTCTGGATGGAGTGGGCCAAGCCATAAAAAATTGACCTGCAGGCAGGATAGGCCGGGATTTTCAGGCCCGGAGGTATGGACCAAGCATGACGGGTATGTGATTTTGATGGACAGACTGGGTCACGGGATTGACGTTTTACCCCCTATCCGACCCATTACCATCCCTAATCATAATGATATTTTTTTTATAATCCTATTAAAATGTACGAAACTGTAATGTAACAAAAAGTAGTTTGTTAGTGTAACATTAATGAATCACTAATTATTGAGTGGTCTAAACAAAATAAATCTTGTAAAAACATAAATATATATTTAACATGTATGCAAATATTTGGGGGAGGTTAATTGAGAAATTGTAATACTTTAGTAGCAATGAGTGCTTACCATAAGTGCATATTAAATTCTTGATAAAGGGGCGAGGTTAATGAAGTGAAAGAAATAAACGATGACGTATTATATTTAATTAGAGTGAATACTAATTTCTCTACTCCATTATCCCGGCCCCAACCACACCCAAAATCCAAAATCAATGAGTAAAAATCAAAATCCAACTGAAAGGATTTAAGAAAAATTTTGACTTCGGACAAAAATTTTTTTTTTTTTTGTTTTTTAATAAAGAAGATGAGAGTCAAGCCTTAAATTTTATAAATGTCTATAAAGAACTTCTATTCAAATTTTAAACATGCCACCTCCCACAATTTCGGACAAAAAATCTCAAACTCTCAAGTTAGCATACAAAACAATTTTAAACATGAATTTATATTTAAATTACTCGAAAATATTATAAGCCCGCTATAAAAACATGGATCCTACACGGGATGACATGAAATTAATGATACGAATTAATTGTTATTTATGTTATTAACGAAACACAAGGATAGAATTAGTCTAATTGCTATAAAATGTCCTTTATATGGGATGTGGTAAGCTTGATTTTTTATTAATGACTGCCAACTTTCTTGTAGACATTTAGAATTAACATTTTTTTCTTTATAAAAAATAAACAATTTTTAACATGAATTTATATTTAAACTCTCTAAAATATTATGTAACCACTATCAAAAAAAGGATCCTTCACGGGATGACATGAAATGATACAAATGGTTATTTATGTTATTAACGAAACACAAGGATAGAATTAGTCTAATTGCTATAAATGTCCTTTATACGGGATGCGGTAAGCTTGAATTTTTATTACTGATTACTAACCTCCTTGTAGACAATTAGAATTAGCATTTTTTTTATTTTTTTTTATTTATCTACAATAACAGGGATAATTCTAATATATATCAAAACCAATACTATATTTTTTTCATTAATATTGGACAAAAGCATGTAAATCAGTACCATTGCTTTTCCGACAAAAATATAAAGTCGATTATATGAACTTGTACTCAAGAATATTCAAAATCTACAACAACCAAACACCATCCTATGGTTCCATAATCCACAATGAAGGCAAGCAACAACAGGCAGGAAAGAGAAAAAAAATGGACAAACAACAATACTCCAAAGAAAAGATTATCAAAAGAGAAGAATGACTAGTGAGTGGCACAAGAAGCTTGTAATGCCAAAATTAGTTCATGAACACTTGAACAGATATTGTGACTTGTGAGGATTCAGGCATGCACCAGCATTTAATATTATTGTGCCATCTAACAACTCTCACCACATTGTCATAATTAACATTCCTAAGAAATGCAATTAAGGAACCAAACAAGCTGTAGATAACAGCTGATTATGTAAGGCATATGTAGATTGAATAGATCCAATGTGGCTAGATGCAGAGGCCCTTCAATCATCCAATATATCATTGCAGAATCAGATTAATTGTGTAATACAACTGTTTCTTTTTATTTGGGGGGGGGGGGGGGGGGGGGGACTTCTGCCCGTATATATTAATTGTGTATGATTGTACAGTTTGTTTAAATTTTTTTTATCCACCTTTCTCTAGTTTGTAATTCATGTCACAAATTGGTGAGCAATCTTAATGAAATATGAGGGCCAATTTTAAAAAGAAAAAAGTCTAAGATATCTTTTCAAGAGTTCAAATAACGTTTCACAATCGTAGCTATTTTTCATCTAGTTGTCCACCTCATTATTTATTAGTTATTATATATTTCTTAAGTGAAATATAGAATTATTAACTATTCGGATTGAATTTAAGTATATTTTATATAAATTATTTAATTTTTTATAGTTAAAAGTATTGTTTCTCACTTGGCAGAAGCATCATTGTAGTGATCAATAAGACAACAGACAATTAGGCGGATATATAGCACAAATGGATTTAATAAACATTTGAAAACAACAGACAGGAAAAGCTGCCACTGGTCAGCCATCCAAAACCATCTTCAATCTTTTATTTTGTCTTTTACGATTGTCATGATATAATTTAAATTATGTACACGTTTAATAAATTTTACGATTGTAATGATATTTGTATGTATTTACGCTTATTTTACACAAAATTAAATTCATACATAATCTATACTTTAAAATTTTGATAAAACAAAATTCATATGAGGACATTGTATAAGGTTTCTGTAGCATTAAGATTCCTGTGTCGCGCCAGTATACATCCTAATGCTATTGATCAATTAATGAGCCGCTCACAAGTCACAATTTTCATATAATATATCAAAATTGGCTACAACATGCAATTATAGATGCCAATCGCTTTTAAATTGTTTGTAGTTTTTCCAAAGTCCAAAGATATTCCGTTTATTTTTTTTTCTTTTTCTGATGAGGTAGGCCAATAGCTTACCTTGATATTTTATTGATAAGAAAAAAAAAAAAAGAATATACAAGCCAATTCCACTTCTAACATGGAAATACTAAAAAAAAAGTACATCTATTTTCTTTTCCAGTATGATATCATATATCCATGGATAGGAAATTAAGAAGGTCATACTTGTTGTTTTATAGAATTAATGTGATCATCCTTGGAAGGGGCTACATGGAAGTACTGTAAAAATAATACAAGTGACGACTAATTAAGGTATGAATGAGTTGCATTTTTGGTTACTTCATAAAAACAGGACTTCAACTGTGCGGTCTACACATTAGTATCTTTTAGAGAAGGAAGAATTCGTCTATTGGTCTCTATTTTTTATGAAAAAAAATCAAATTACTATTTAAATTTTCATTTGCACTAAGTTGATCCTTAATTGTGTAATACAACGGTTTGTTTTTATGGGGAAAAAGGAATACTTCTGCCCGTATATATTAATGAGAGGGGATCGGTTGACAATGGGTTATTTTGATAATTTTGACAATGGACCTCTAAATAAATTTTTAAAAAATCTTAAAAATGAAAAAAGTTTATAGATGTGTTTATTCTACCTATATATTGATATTGATTCAAATTTTATGCAATTTTATTATCGTTTGATTGTCCTTCAAATACGGTTATATTGGAACCGTTGTAAATTGCATGAAAATTTGATGGACTATCAAATGATAATGAAATTAAATAAAATTTGAATGACCATCAATTCATAAGTAGAAGAACACATCCATAAACTTTTTTTCTATTTTTAAGATTTTTTGTATTTATTTAGAGGTTCATTGTCAAGGTTGTCAAAATAACTCATTGTCAACCGATCTTTCTCTATATTAATTGTGTATGATTGTACAGTTTCTTTAATTTTTATCTACCTTTCTGTCTCTTTTGTAATTTATGTCACAAATTGGTGATCAATCTTAATGAAATCTGAGGGCTTGACTTGACCCTCATATTTTTCTCAAAAAAAAAGAGAAAAAAAAGAAAAGTCTAAGATATCTTTTTAATTAAGAGTTCACATAAGTTTCATAATTGTAGCTATTTTTCATCTATGATAAATTTGTTAAGAGAAATATATAATCTCATAATGAGGAGGGAGTCAATTACATCAATTTTTGGTGACATCAAGTTACACTGGATATTTTAAAGTTTTTGAAGTCCGAACAGTCGACTCAAACGTTCAACATGATAGATATATTAAAATAAAGTTATAGATCAGATTTTATATTTTTTTGAATTGTTTAACTCTTTATTAAGATGGATACAAAATCATAGTTTTTTTACCAATGAATTTTACACCCATCTTAATAAATAGTAAAAAAAAATCAAATATATATATATATATATATATATATACTTTGATCTGCAAGCATATTTTAATATATTTATAATGTTGAAAGGTTTCGATCGACTATTTGGACTTTGAAAATATTTGATGTAACTTGATGTCAAAAAAAATTGATGTAATTGAATTCCTTCTCATATATAATTGTTAACTATTGGGATTGAATTTAAGTATATTTGATATAAATGTAAACTATTGGGATTGAATTTAAGTATATTTGATATAAATGTAAACTATTGGGATTGAATTTAAGTATATTTGACATAAATGTAAATTATTGGGATTGAATTTAAGTATATTTGATATAAATTATTTATTTTTTATAGTTAAAAGTATTGTTTCTCACTTGGCAGAAGCATCACTGTAGTGATCAAATAAGACAATAGACAATTAGGCGGATATATAGCACAAATGGATTAAATACTCTATGAAAACAACAGACAAGAAAAGCTGCCACCGGCCTGCCAACCAAAACAATCTTCAATCTTTCTATTTTGTCTTTTACGACTGTAATAATATAATTTAAATTATATACACATTTAATAAATTTTATTGGTGTTATTATTCAAATTAAATTAAATTAAATTAAATTAAATGTGTATGTATTTACGCTTATTTTACACAAAATTAAATTCATACATAATCTATACTTTAAAATTTTACACAAAATTAAATTCAACTATTGGGATTGAATTTATACATCCTAATGCTATTGATCAATTAATGGGCCGCTCACAAGTCACAATTTTCATATAATACATCAAGATTAGCTGCAACATGTAATTATAAATGCCAATCGCTTTCAAATTGTTTGTAGTTTTTCCAAAGTCCAAACATATTCCATTTATTTTTATTTTTATTTTTATTTTTTGAGGTATGCCAATAGCTTACCTTGATATTTTACTGATAAGAAAGAAAAAGATGTATATGTACGAAGAAAGAACATACAAGCCAAATCCACTTCTAACATGGAAGTACTAAAAAAAGTACATCTTTTTTCTTTTTCAGTATGTTTTCATATATCCAATGGATATAGGAAATTAAGAAGCTCATACTTTTTTTTATAGAATTAAGGTGGTCATCCTTGGAAGGGGCAACATGGAAGTACTATAAAATAATACAAGTGACGACTAAGGTATGAGTGAGTTGCATTTTTGGTTACTTCATAAAAACAGGACTTCAACTGTGCGATCTACACATTAGTATCTTTTAGAGAAGGGAGAATTCATCTATTGGTCTCTAACTTTTTATGAAAAAATCAAATTAATATTTAAATTTTCATTTGCACTAAGTTGATCCTTAATTATTTTTTAGAAAGAAACATTAGTTGGTCCTTGAACTTCTTAAGAAAAATCAAATTAATCCCTGAACTTTAAAGAACACCAAATAAATTGTTGAACTTTTGATACAAAAGCCAATGTGGTCCTTGAACTTTTTAGAAAAACGAATTGGTCCTTAAAGTTTTTATTTTAAGGTTATTTTTTTGTTTTCTAAGTTTAATGAAATAGAAATGTAAAATATTTTAATAAGAAAAACTAAGTAACATATGGACAAACAAATCTAATGATGCATGGCACGAACCATTTAAAATTTATTAATCATTACAAATAAAATATTGTCATGGACCAAATTCTTTTTTTTTTGTGAAAGTTTGTGATCAATTAGTTTTTATACAAAAAAAATATAAGGATTTAGTTGGTGGACTTTAAAGTTTAGGGATCAATTTATTTTTTTTAAAGAAATTTAAGAACCGACTTGATGTTTTTTAAAAGTTCAGAAACCAATTTAGTGCAAATGAAAACTTAGGACTAATTTAATTTTTTTTGTAAAAATTTAGAGACCAATAGATGAATTTTCCCTACAAAAAAAATTAGTGACCAATAGATGTATTCTACCCTCGGAGAAAGAATCAACTTCATAATTTGAAACTTGAAAGTAACAGTTCGAACGGTATCAATCTAAATCAAATCCCAGAGAACATACGAAATCGGCATCAATAGTCTATTTTCAGAATTAGGTTCTGATTCCGATAGCTCATTTCAGGAATTTCTTTAAGTTTAAACCAACCTCAATCTATTCTTTGAAAAAAAAAAAGGAAATTGCTCAAATACATATTCCATCCAGAAATTACAACATTACAAACGAAATTGCCAATTATGTATGCATGTCTGTCCATCACCATGTAACATCAAAATACTTCGTCATCGCTCTTCTTTATTGGTGAATAATTACTAATCAAATGTATTTCTAAAAAAAAGTTTCCAAATTATTTACGAATTTATGAATTATTTAGAAATATTCCAATTTTTCCAAATTATGCATCAATTTTGTGAACTATACAAATTATTTTTGAAGTATAAATAATTGACCTTATAATTTGTTTTATTTTATGGAACTTTAAATTTTAATATATTTATATGAATTTTAAATAAGAAATTACATTAGAATTATATCCCTATTTTCACAATTTGAGGTTAATCCTTTCCCTAGAATCGCATTACCAATATACATCGCTCCTTGAAATTCTTAAATGAAGTGGAGTTTCCTTTTATTTTAGAAAGAATGGAGTGGAGGTATCAATAGACATCCATCATGACAAAATCCGATTTGATCGAAATTCAATTTAATCTATTTTTTTAAAAAAATCAAGCTGAATCAATCTGATTTGAATCTAATTTGACCCGATCCGAAATTAATTGACTTACAAATCAATGAAATCAATCTAAAATTTGAAAAAAAAATTAATAAATAAATTGACTCGACTTCACTCCTCACTCAACTCGACCCGATTTCTTTTAAGATCATCCGATCTTACCATCCGATTATCACCTCTAGTGAAATGTTGTGCAAACGCGTATATCAATGCAGATGGATGGCTGGGATTCATCCACAGACAGTCCGTGAACAATGGGCTTGAATTGAAATAGCATTATAGCAGCCAGCTAATGACACGAACCCTTGTAATGTGGGGTAATGGTTATTGCCTTATTGGTTAATTTCGGAACGACTTGTTTGTGTCGGTGTACGCGTACTTCGAGTTTGAGGTCATTTATTGATAGCAGCCAAATAGGTTGGGTTTGGCATTGTCAAGTTATGGAGGGAAGAGGCTTATCTTTGTCTCGTCAAATCACAGTGTGCAATTGCGATATATCTCTCAGCCGGCCCATAATGAAGTCTATTTCAAAAGTGCATTGCACAAACCCTAACCGTACGATAACAAAATGCCGGTTATTTATTGATCCATAAGTTGGTAGTATACTATTAATCCTATAAAAAATGGTTATTAGTGCGTTGCCCATTTCCTAATATATACTGATTAAAATTATTCCAAGAGCAATGCATTCGGTATATTAATTAGGGTAGGTTTATGATGAAGAGGTATACTCAACCATAAAATGGCAGTTAGAAATGATTGTATGAGCGCTTGTGTCTTCGGTATGCTGCTTTGGTCGCCAAACACCATTTTATTTTGTCAAAAAAAATAGCCATTTTTATTATTTTAAGAAATACATTAATGCGGCTTACGTTGGCTTTCAAGAATTTCAATTATATATCCAATAATTCTGCAACTTTCATTAAATCATTATGGAGGTACTTTCGTAAATGATATATCTTCATCAGCTCCTATTATGAAGGAAATGTTTTCTGAATTTTTGGACGAATAGTGTCCCTTTCACTTCATTAAAATGTAAGAGCACCTACTTACTTTTAAGAGTCCCAAAAGATATAATATAATATATGAGAAGGGATCTCTTGATAATCGGTTGTTTTTACAATTTCAATAATTGACTTTTAAATAAAAAAATAGAAAAAATTATAGATACATTTTTTTACTCATAAATTGTTAGTGTTTCAAATTTCATGCAATTTCATTATTGTTTAATAGTCCATCAAAGACCATTAAAATTTTATACAATTTACAATGATTTCAATATAACGGTCTTTGATGGACTATTTAATAATAATGAAATAGCATAAAATTTAAATCATTATCAACCCATGAGTATAAAAACATATCTATAATTTTTTTCTAATTTTAATTTTTTAATATTATTTAAAATATCATTATCAAGATTGATAAAATAATTCACTATAGAGAGATCCCTCCTTATAATATATTAAATTAATATTATATTATTATCCTTCAACTTTTCTCTATTTCATATTTAAAATTGTACGTAAGAGAATTTGCTTAGCCTAAGTTGTTGACGAGAACAGTGTTGTTGCCTCATTTAATGTTTATGATGGAGACTTCTTTTGAAGCATAATGGGAAAGCGCGGCTGAAAATAGGTACACAATTAATTCAATTATTTAATTTTATAAATGGACTAAAAGTGCTACAGTTTGTCTTTTTCTTTTTGTGAGCCACTCGTTATCTTTTGTTTTCAAATATTTCTTTTGCGGTTGAGATGACATACCAGTTGTTGCATAAATAAGTAGTGTACCCTATCTCAGAAAATAATGCACGCCATAAATTTTACTAATGATCAACAAGATATTTGCTTTATAAAAGTAGATAGCCGCATAACTTCTCCCTATTTTAAATAGGGTTAAATATGTTATCTAATTAGAAGTAAATGAATACATCTATTGAGTCAAGCCATGTGCATCACCTTGACAAGTAACAAATCGGACATAGCCCAAGTAGATATATTGTACATAGCAAAAGGTTTTCTTAAAAGCATTTACATCTAACAAGAAGCAATAGGTGTACCGGTTTAATATGTAGATTAGTTGTGAAAGTCATCAAAGTGGTTAAATGGAGGCTTAGAGTAGAAATTGTATGTTTTGTCTTAGCTAACAAGCTATTAGCTGGTTTCTGTGATTTTGGCTGATCAAATACCTCAAGGAAATAAATCAACATTTTTAAAATCACCTATCGCCCCGTACCTTTTCCCAAATTAAGGCATTTCCTCTACTGGTCACCCTGTGCTTCGCCCGACAATATACTCAAATTAATGGTTAGTAATATAAATTTTAAAATATATTTAATAAATAATTAACAATATAAAAAATTAGACAATATTTTTAGATACTAAATAATAATGATAATTATAATAATATAAAGTATAAAAGATCACGCAAAAAATGAATCATTTTAAAAATCAAGTTTCACCTTAAATATATTACACATATTACTTGAAATAAGAAGAGAGGAAAACTATATATAAATTCTTGGATTAAAGTGGATGAAAATATCTAACAAAATTATTGATGGAAAAAAGTGATGATATGGATGCTTGAAAAGTTTCATGTATTAAAAATTCTAACAGTTTTAAGAACAATATGTTTAAAAATTAAAATAAATATCAAAACTGTTTTGGTACTACCTCGGTATCTCCATATGTGCAGATTGAAAAGAAGCATTGTTTAAATCTGCCTTATTGTATTTGTATGAGATGGCCAGGAATTAGAAATATCACAATGTAAATACAAGATTATCCCCCTGCAGACCCAATTATTGAAAAATCAACGAGCCACTTTACAGGAAAAAAAAGGTCACATAGGAAACAGTGATGGAAGGGAAAATTATTATAGGAAAACTTGTACTACAAAATGTATATATGTGAGGAAAAAAACAGTTGGTTAAAGCAATTAAGGCTTACATAGGTTTAGTGGGCCGAACCTTCTTAATTTGTCATGTCTTTGTTTCCTCCGGTCGCTCAATTTTGGTATAAGCAAAGGCTTATTGTGATCATTCCCAGTTGAATCTATAGTACCGTGAAAAGCTTCGTTATGGTTTTTTTCCCTGTTCAATCAGCAGCAATAATTGAAGAACACTGTACAACCCAAAAGAAAAAGAAGGCACAGCTTATAATTAGTGTACTTCTTTACTTCTTTGAACTCAACGTTCTCAAATACTGCACCGAAATAAGGTTAATAATCACCTTCTACAAGAACAGTTAATATTAACAAAATCATTTAGACACTGAAGATTCCTATTATTATAAAAGAAAACTACCTCTCTAAAACAATCCTTCCTAGTGTAAATTATCCTAAGCTGAAGAATGGACCTCATCCTCTTCAGGTTTAACGAAAAACTCAATATAAGCAATGCGGCTAGGCTGTGCATCAGTATATTGATTAATTGCAACTGGTTTTGCAACTGAAACAAGATGCTGAATTTTGAGCATGCCACCTCTACCTATTGTCACCTTGCTACCTCTATTCTCTTTCAATACACTATTGGGGAAGTTAGATGTAGTAGCTCGAAGAAACTTGTATTTGTACCTGCACATTAACCTCAAATAAATACGTATCTATACGACAAAACTTGCAAAAGTATAACATTTCTTACCTGCAAGAAATATGGCGATCACACTGAAATGCAATCAGAAGGTCAGTATTTGCATAATAAGGGAATTCGATCTGCAAATTTTGAACAAAAATCTTAGCAATTAGAAAAAGAGAATGATGTGAATTTACTGAAATACATTACAAACCTGTAGATCACCATGACCTTCCCCTCGAAATAATACCACAGGTGGGTCAGGTTGCATTATAATTTGTATACTTGAACCTGGCCAGTCTAGATCATCAATTGCTTCCTTCAGAATAGCTGACTTTAAATCATTGAAAGAAATGAACTGAGAGAGAGGGAACAAAGGGGAGTAAATAATTTGTTCAGCATGTTGGTAGCACAATTGGGAGGATGCTCTGTTGTTAGCACATCAAAATGGGGCTTGTGTTTAAAGAGGACGAGGATGCACAATTGTAATACTGAGTATCCGAAATCTAGCATCTGGCACCTGTACCAGATTATTGGTATGTTAGTAGCTGGATGGTTTAGATTTTTTTCATGAAGTGGGAGCATCAGCATACATATTTCCTATAGGTTTCTAAAGGGGGTAGACTAGAAATTTGTTAATGTAGTGTATACAATTGTTTTATCTTTAATGAAATAGGAAAAGATTTTCCCCAAAAAACAAAAGAAAGAAAGTATATCATTTCTTCAATAGTGTTGATCTGATATAAGATCATTGTTACAAATAGGAGAAACCTTCACAGTGAAAGTAAGAGGGGTATTCCCAGAATGCTCAAAATGGTAATCCCAAGAAATTGTATCAGGAATTCTTGTTCTTATCTCAGCATACAAGCAAGAATCAGGTGATCCCACCGACCTGACAAGAAATTAATCGAATTAATTTATAAAAAAGAAAACAGATATGTGGAAAATTGTCAGGCTTGCAGTATCATGTTGTCTAGTTGATACTAGTAAGTAGATATAGCAAAGAAACAAGTATGATTTTGTTTCAGCATGAGACCGATCCAAAATTTGTTCCAGCATGTACATGCTTGTGCTGACCTTGTGCAATAGTTAATGGTTCTGCAAAAACCCAAATTTGCATCCAAAGTGTGAATATTAATTATTTGCCCATTCATTATCCCAGGTCAGAATCATGACTGAACTAACCTTCAATTCCAATATTTTGACCACAACCTGTGCTCAGTTGTCAATTTGGTAAGAAATTAAGAATTGTTATGACTGAACTTATCCTCTGTGGTAACAGAAATACAACAAATATGACGATAGAAGGAAATGACGTGACAAAATAAGAATCAATTCTATTTTTAGTACTGCAAAGTGCTTAATACTGGTACCAAGAAAACAGAAACTAATACTGACAAACAAATTTCAGAATAGATCAGCTGAATTTGGCCTGAATAATCATACTACGCCTCAATGATCTCCATATTGAGCAAATAGATCAGCTGAATTTGGCCTGAATAATCATACTACGCCTCAATGATCTCCATATTGAGCAACTCAACATTAATTGAGCCCATGTTGGCCTCAATAATGCAACAACACAAAGATGTTCATAAAAATTTCAGGAATAAAAAACTGACTTCAAAAGAAGCTGCATGTCTGGGCCAGGATACTGGATCTCAATCACTGATGCATTTCCAGGGGCAGAGAATATGTTAAGGCAATCTACAAGCAACCCCAGACTCAGTCCAAACCGAGGCCTACTTTCGGCACCATAATCATATGAAATAAATAGCTGAAACAAAAATCCAATCACTATTAGTCAAGAGCCTCAATATTAGATGGAAAATGTGTATAGAAACACCGATCTGATTTGTACCTCGCGCTTTAGATAGACCTTGGCTTGGAGACAGCCTGATTCCTCCACAATAAGCACAATACCGTGCTCAGATAGTTCAACTACAGCATCCTGGAAATATCATTTTGTTTCGGATCAGGAAATCCGTTCTTACGAAGATAATCTCAGTACAACTCGAGGAAATTGAAGCGAAGCTAGTAGAGAGTAGAATCTGACCTGGTGGCGCTTCCATCGGACGGAGGAGAGAGCATCGACCATACCCTGTATGCAATCAAGCTGACACACCAAATCCGGCGAGTCGTTGTCGTCTCCGCCTCCACCTCCCGTCGATGCGCTCATTTCCCTCTCTCTCTCTCTCTCTCTCAAGGCTTCAGTTCCCGCGCAGGGAGCGTGCCTAGTAAAAGCACTTTACACAGAAAAAGGCCTCAGAAATGCTCAATTTAAAAGTAGGTCCAAATTTACTACAGGCCATTGGGCTTATTTTTAAAAGCGTCTCACAAATTATATAAAAGGCCGAGATTAAATTTTTAACTGGTGACTGGATTTAATCCAAGGCCTAATGTGTATAGCATTAACATCAATTTGTGAGAATTAGTTTGACTCAGGTACTGGTTGGGTTTACTTGAACAAATGTAGACAGTGACAAATTTAATCATCTGATATATGCGAATTCTATCTAAATCTACAGTGTCTTAGTTCCTGAAAATACAATTACGCAGAGTAGGTTAGACGGAGCCAAAAAATTTAATTAAAAAGAAAAGGAACAAAGTTAACAACAGATAGTTATTCAACTAAGAAAATTGAACAAATTAAGTTGGTGAAATCTGGTAACTGGTAGCTGATACTGAAAGTTTGATATGTTATTCAACCAAAAAAAATTTAACATATTAAATTGGTGAGATCTGGTAACTGGTAACTGACACTGAAAGTTTGTAAGTATTAAAGTGGAGAAGTCTCGTGAATTTTTAATTAATTATTTGCTGATGATAATAAAATTTCCTTGAATTCACACTACCTTAAAACGGTTCCTCTTTTGACCTTGATAACTTGTAATGCCTAATGCCCTTTTGCGCTTACAACACAGAAATAAAGTTTAATTACTTTTTTTTATATAAAGATAAAAGTCAAGTCCCTTAATACTAAAATTTAATAACGAATTTATAAAGTGTGTTTGAACATGCGATTTCTCATACGGCGTATGAAAGGGACGATACCTTTAACGAACTGTATTTTTTTAAGTACAGGCTATCATCTCAGTTATTTAAAAAAAAAAAAAAAAAAACAGAGAGAGGGAGGAAACGGGTGGTAGCTCAGTTGGTTAGTAAAAAATATTAGAGTTGTTTTATCCAAACGTTGAGAGTTTAATATTTGTCTTTGACTTTACAACCTCTGCAAAGATTTAAAAAAAAAAAGAGATTCTTTATATTCTTTTAAAGGTCCATCACCACCAACTTATATATGTCAGAAATTCATAAAATAACAACACAAATTTTCATGGAGTCATTACAGTTCACAGCAATTTGGTGAAATTTAATACACCCATTTGGGCATTATTTTTAAATATATGACCGATAGAAATTACATTAACTAATACCAAGCAACAAGATAGTTTATATAGGGCAACGACTTTAATTACCTTATTGTTTAAAAAAATATAGAAGGATTTATGAGACATTGAGATTATCCGTATATATCAATTTGACATCATTGCACTCGATTATAAGAGAAGAGAACGAATAGTACAATTAAAGTATGAAACAAATGGTATTTTTGATCAGGGGTTGTGATATATTGTCAATTTAATTTGTATACAGTGTAAATGCTATGGCTAATTTGGATGAAAATCTTAACCATGTATTCATTTCAACTGTCAATTTAATCTGGATGACAAATGTCAAATTCATTTGTATGAAGTCTTAACCCTATGATTATTTCTTCTACTTTTTAGTTATGTCATGTGATCATATGAAGGATAATAATAATAATAATAATAATATATAACGATATTAATTGTTTCTTTGATATTGATAATTTATGTCATGAGTCATGACAACATTTTCTGACATAGGGTAGAAGAATGAAACTTTTCAGCGCAGGAAAAATGATCAATTTTAGTATGTCCTCAAGAAACAATATTAATTACCAAATATAAAACTGATCACGCATCAAAATTGAACTTTCAAAAATAAATAATTTTCATCAAGTGGTTTTAAAATGTAGATTTAACTTTATCGAATTAAGAATAATTTGGAATGATACCGTGATCAATATTTAATCTATCTAAATAATAGAAGATACTTTTTACATTCAGTTTCTTCGAAGGAGCTTTTACAGTTAGTTATTTTTTCTAGTTTTTAAAGAATTATGTCCTTAATAAAGAAATAATTTATTATAAATTAAGGATCGACACTTAATTATTATCACAAACATTTTCTTAAATCCATGCTCAACTAAAATAAAGACTAGTGCTTAATGAATTCAGAGTCCAGAAATAGATATTGCATTCTTGCTCAATGATGTGTATAATGGAGGAGAAAGTGATCATGGAATGGAACAGCGTATTGTGTTAATTAATCTGGAAATAAAACAGGAGTGAAATAAAGATGAAGTAAAATATATTTTTGTACTCTCAATTCTCAAATAACGGTGTTGAGATGAAAGAAAGACCGTTATCATAATTTATCAAATTTACAAAAAAAAAAAAAAAACATAACAGATTCGAAATTTGAATTATAGATCATTATGACCACTTAAAATTGAATGGTCTTACTTTTTTATATATATATAAAGATGCGGGGCTCCTTCTTTATTATTAATTTTAAGACAAAGATTCAAAGCTGTCTTACTTTCTTTCATATATAGGCACATTGTTTGGTACCCAAAAAAACTATTTTGTTTAATGAAACATATGGAATGTTAATCGCCACTTTATTTTGGAAAAAAAAAGAATATATCGTGTTGACTTTCATATTTGATTTATAGAACAAGTTATTTCATTTAAATTATACCATCTCTTATCCAACTCAATTTTCCTCTCCTATCAACACAATCAAGTTTCCTCGTTTGTTTGTGGTAGGCATCTAAAGAATTAAGATTTGACATTTAAACAACTAATACGTGACGCTTAATTTTTAAATATTATACGTAATAAATACCTGATCAACGAGTCAGACCAGTCATTTTTAGACTAGCAATTTGAGATTAAAAAAATAATAATTGCAATGAAGTAGGTATGCCTATCAGCTTGCTAAGCACGCTTAAGTCAGCTAAATCTAGTTTACTGTGAAACTGTTGTTGTGTTTAACTAATATTTCTTTATTAATATCATGATTAATAAAAAAATGTAGGGTTTCAAAACCGAACTTTGGTCTAGTCACAAAAACAATATTCTCATAGACTCTTATTTTTATCTTAAAAAAAATGTAGGGTTTCAATCACCTTTTTAGGTACACTGAATTCTGAGCAAAAGCCACTAAGTGGATTAGTGGAACCAATGGTTCTTATTTCTGATAATTCAAAAATGACCTAGCTACATCTTATCTTCATAGCTCGCCAGATGGTTAGTTTTTTTTTTTTTTTTTTTTTGCCAAGAAATATAATTTAAAAAAATAATACTAGAAGTGCGCTTAGCTATCCAGTATATGGTCCTGAGCATTTAAGACCCAAAAAGAAATGTTAGAAATACCAGCTGACCAGGTGTGCACTTCTATGCCAAGAGAGAAGAATCAAGAAAACAATACTCAGCCAGGCATATTTGGTCCGGGCGATGAGATCCGCTGCTCGTAAAAAAAAACGAGCAGGATCCTACGGTACAAGTTTATTTGATCTCTTTGAGATTTGTGTATGCGTTTTTCGAGGTAGTCTTCATCGTTTAATTTACGAGCAGTTTTCAGCTCGTTTTTTTTTACAAACAGAGGATTCTCACCCTGGTCCCGACCTATTGTAGAGGCAAATTTTTATTTTTATTTTTTCAACAAGGACAATATATTTAAGTCTTTTCTAATGATTTAGTCAAGTCCGAGCTGGTTCGTTAAATATTTTTAAATCAAAATGTTAGTTCATGATCGACTTCTTAAGATAACGAATGAGCCCAAATTAACATATCATTTAATAATTAATAATATTTAAAAAAAATTGTATACTCAAATTTATGTCAAAATTAACGAGAACGATTAGAAATATATTTGTACACATATTTCATATAATAACTTTATATATATCAAAAGTGAACCACACAATTATAATATAAGTGGCCACTTTTTTGATGTGATTATTACAATCTAGTATAATACATTCTTTTGTTTTTGCTGTTTCATTTCGGTTTATTTTGGGCACAAATATAACTTATATAATATATTATAAAATCATAATAAAATAATAGTTTAACGAGTTAGCTTAGCAAACTAACTTACATCAAGCACGAGTTCTTAGCTTAATAAGATGGCTCATTAGTGACCCGATTTACTAACGAGCTAGCTAAATTTAATTCAATTCCGAATGAGTCATGAGCGATCTACGAACTATAAATTTTGTGTGCCCCTATCCTAATCCATGGGCACTTTTTCATTCAAGACCTTAATTTAAAAAAAAAAATAATTCGAGTGAAATCAATTAATCCTCCTTATTTTAGTACGTCACATCACTCTACCTTCTGGCTTAGAGCAATCTATATATTTTTTTTTGTTAAAAACGTGGCTCTTCATTTTGAGACGAAAATGATTGCCGAGATTTTTTACATAAAATATTTACAAGATATCCATAAACTAAATTTTCAACCCGCGATTACAGAATGACTCTAAAATAAGAATTCGTTAGAAATGAACCGCGTCTTACAAATTTTAAAAGTTTGCTTAGAAAGGGTACGAGTCCTTTGCTAAAAAAAAATTAAGAATTATGGAAAAAGGGATATGAGTCATTTAGTAAAAGAGAATAGTAACTAAGAAATTTGAATTGGCGTCTGGATCGAGTATATGGACTAACACAATAGGATTATGTGGTATTAATTGTGGTTTACTAACTCGTGTCCCCTCTGCCCCACATATATTAGGTTTTTATGGTTTCGATTTTATTGTACCGGCATAAAAATAGAAATAAAACGAATACCCCACAACTAGGAGCTATGTATTATATATATATTCATCTAAACTAAAGAAATGTAAGTGCGTGCACTCATGTTTTCTTCTCAATATCCGGACTATCTAGAATTCGTGGTCAGGTTAGGTTATGTCGATTTTTTGTATTAACAAAAAAAAAGAACAAGCAAAAAGGGGTACGTAATTTCGTTATGTCAACAACATAAGGGACAAATTAACAAGTAATCCATTAAATATCTTTATTCCTGCCTAGAGTTTGTGCGTAAATTCTGTCCCTGCTGGATAGGATGGGTTTTGCCCACAAATTTTTTTTTTTTTGGAAAATCTTTTTATTTTTAGTTAAAACTCGCATGATTGCAGCATTTTTTTCAATCAACTAGAAGTGACCAAAATGTTTTTTTCTCGGTCTCTCTAACTCTTTTTATAAACAAAACAAACAAAGATTTCTAAGGCCCGATTTTTTCTCTCAGTCCTTTTAACTTTTTTTTTATAAACTAAAAAAATTCTTAAAAAAATTATATATTATATGTGAATGATTATGATAAATTATTGTTCAGTTTTTTATTATGTACTATTATACATTAGTTTATCAAAAAATATATTATATATTCATTAATATTTTAATTAAGTATATCTTAGATTTTTTTTTCTTTCTTATTTCACGGGGATTAACTTAGAAATTGAACAAGAAAAATAAATATTGCAAAAAATAGTTCATAAAAAATATGATTCTCTTTCATATTTTCAAATCCATATACTTAAGATCTTATACAATAAGAAATTAAAGAAGAAAATTAAATATTTCAAAAAAAGTTTCAAATCCACAATTTTTTTATAAATAGAAAAAATGGTGTATTTGAAAAAAGAAATTGGTGGATTTTAATCTTTTGTTTTTGAAATATTTATTTTTCTAATTCAATTTCTTATTGTATTAGATTACAATTATTCCTTATTGTATTAGATCACAATTATACGAATTTGAAAATATCAAAGAAAAATCAAAGATATATTTAATTAAAGTGTTAATGGATAACCATTTTTTATGAACCAATGTATAATGGAACAAAGTTAAAAGTATTCAATAATTTATCAAAATCATTCATATATATCATACAGATTTTAAGAACTTTTCTTTTTTCTATTTATTAAAAAATTGGAGAGCCCCAGAAAAAATTCATGTGCTAAAATATTCAAGTGCTGGCATGGCATCTCGATCCTGAACCTCTCGGGATCTAGTGTTCCGATGTTCTGGTGTTCCTTACCGTTGCATTTGAAAATTTGAATTGATGGCGATTGTTCTCTCAAGTCCTGCCTAACGGATGTTCTCCATTTCCATCATATATGTCTTGAGTTTGCAAGGTCACATTATATTCTGTTTTAACCAAGAAAGGGTAGACACAAATGGCAGTTAACGACTCTATTGCAATTTGACTAGATTTAAGCAATCTTTCTTTTCAGCTTATTAATGAATTGGATGCGCTACAACTGGAGATCTCTTTCACCAAGTACTCCTTTTACGTGTCTTTCTCAGAAGCTCAAACCCCAGTTTTTATTATAAATAATAATTAATAAAATAATAATATTAATAATAAGAGTGAGAACTGATAATTTTCAAAAATACGAACCAAACGCGCCGCATCGCGGTGGCGCTGCGTTTGGGAAAGCGCGCCATGCCGGTGGCGTTTTTCACTAAACGCGCCATCGGCGATGGCGCGTCTTTCACCAAACGCGCATGGCGTCATGGCGTTTCTCACCACGCCAGCGCAGTGGCGCGCTATCTTTGCTATAAATACCCGCCCGTCGGTTCATTTATCACAACCACAAAAACAACCAACATCAAACAACCAACATCCAATTACAATAAACATCCATTTTTCTTCAAAATGCTACCGATTTAAATTATAATCCCGATGAAGAAAATTATCTTTGCAGAACAACCGAAGCGGCAATAAATTTTGACGGGAATATTTCCAAACGAGAATGAAACCAATTCCTATCCTACCTACTCAAACCAATTCCTATCAAACCTACGATCAAACCAATTCCTATCCAAACCTCGATCAAACCAATTCCTATCAAACCTACGATCAAACCAATTCCTATCCAACCCTCGATCAAACCAATTCCTATCAAACCTACGATCAAACCAATTCCTATCCAACCCTCGATCAAACCAATTCTATCAAACCTACGATCAAACCAATTCCTATCCAACCTCGATCAAACCAATTCCTATCAAACCTACGATCAAACCAATTCCTATCCAACCCTCGATCAAACCAATTCCTATCAAACCTACGATCAAACCAATTCCTATCCAACCCTCGATCAAACCAATTTATATCCGTATCCGCTATTTACAAGAATAATATAATTTATCAACAACCAAACCCGGCGGTGCTTACTATATAATTTCTTTGGCGGTAGTAGTAGTACTACGTCATTGTAATTTAGCGATAATATTGATGACGAAGTAGTGTTGATCCAACGATAATGGAATTAAGTGATGATCGGGATGAGCAAGATGATGGCGGTCCGTATTATTCAAATGAAGAAGAAACAGGAGAGGATTACACCGACCACTCGGATTTTTCGATCGATGAATCGAAGATGAGGAAATTCGAGAGATGCGATACCACATTGTTAGTTACGGGACGAACTGAGAGACACCATCCCGTAGAAGCGTTAAATAATTTTGAGATGTTTGACCGTTTAGGCGCGAATGAATATCTTTTAGGACTCGATGATGAGTTAGTGAAAATAGAATATTTGATTCTAAATCGGCTTTAAAGTGGGTAATTTGTGATTGGAGTGTTAGGAAAAACGTTCAATGTTGGGTACAAGAAAGTTGTAAAACACGACTTATTATGAAATGCAAAGAAGATAGTTGTCCTTGGAGATTATACGCTAGACACAAGAGGGCTCGACCACATGGAGGATCATCACAAATAAAAACCCCCACAAGCGTAGAAGACCACCGGGAGACCGCAAACACTTACAACTCACATCTAATTTGATTGCGGGATGTGTTCGACAACATTTAAAGAAGGATCTCTCTCTAACGATTCAACAAATCGGTATGATTATAGAAACAAAATATCCCGGTGTGGCACCGACATACGGTAAACTTTGGCGTGGCCGAGAAAGAGCAATTGAACAATTATTTGGCACTTGGGAAGGATCATATACATTGCTTCCACGAGATATTGGAGGCGATTGCTCGGACTACTCAGGTACAAAATTTAAATTATTGACGTGTGATACTTCGGATAATAATGTAAAAATGTTTAAATCCATAGTTTGGGCTTATGGACCGTGCATTGCAGCGTTTAAACATTTAAGACCCGTTATAACTATTGATTTGGATTCTTATCGGGTCGTTATAAGGGTAGATTATTGATGGCGTGTGGATACGATGCGAGAGAATAAAATCATTCCTCTAGCATTTGGAATCGTGGATGCGAGAAAATGTGGACAATTGGGGTTGGTTCATGCGATGGGTCCGTAATGAAGTGATCCAATGTAATATGAAAATATGTGTTATATCCGACCGTCATAGGGGAATAAAGGGAGTTTTTGAGCGACCGCATTTGGGATGGTACGTACAACATGGAGAGGCGGTACACCGTATTGCATGCAACACGTCGCGAGAGAATTTATATAAGGAAGCCGGAAAAACTGGAAAGAAAGAAGATAATCTCAGAGATGATTTCCGAAGAAGACTAGCGAACAAAAAGAAACCGCGTCGTTTCGTAGAAAGATGGCGAATTTTGAGGAAATCAAATAGAAAAGCTTATGATTTTTTAAAAAAAGTCGGCAGAAGATTAGAAAATGATGATAAAGAACCTCCTAATTTTGCTTCGTGGGCACAAACGTATGATGGAGGACATCGATGGGGTATAATGACCAAAGAATGGTTCCGAAGCTCGAATAGCGTCTCGAGTTGAACGAACTTTACCGGTTGCAAAGCAATTGTGGAGGGGACATGGTATAAATGTGCTAAATGGTTCGATAAGAGGGAAATGGAAGCAATGAACCTGCATAGAGCATGCAAGCAATGGCCAAAAAAAATTGATGACATCTTGGCAAAACGTGACGACAAAGCAGGTTCGTGTTGATATTATTTTACTATATTTTACAAAATTTTTAACATATCGTGATATCTTTTGTATTTGTTTCAATAATTACAGCTCGTATGAACGTAATTCCACTCGGAGCGCTCGAGGAGAATATGAGGTTCATGTGCTTGGTGAGAGGATCGAGAGTGGAGGGTATGGACCGTTCAAGTACAATCGTTATAATTTCGAGTGAACGACGCACTCGAGATGACCCACAATTGCCGGAACCGTTGCACGTGTGATTGTCAAAAACCTCAACCGACCGGGATACCCGCTCTCACGTAATTCTTTGTATGCCAACATAGAAACTTTGATGTGTACGGTTTTCATAGATGAGCGATACAATACGACTCACCCATCGAATACTTGGTCCGGACAATTTCATTGTTACGGTGATCAACAAGTTTGGCCGCCATATCTTGGAGAAACTATAATACCAGATAAAGAATTGATAAAAATTGGTCGGCGTGCGAAGGTTAGACGTCGAATGGTAATGGATGAGATGGAGGGCAGGATACGGAGTCGAGGTAGAACGAGAAATATACAGTCTTCTGAAGGTGGGTCATATCGAAGAGATGAAATGAGCCGTGACCCACTTCCAATGGATACATTACAATCAGGACGGCATAGGAGTAGGGCTTCAAGTCCCACAACAAACAGAAGAACCCAAACTTCTCGAAATACTTTGCAATCAGCGAGACACTAAACTAGTTATGATCCAAGAGATAACAACAGAATAACTCAAACTGGGCGAGATGCCTTACAATCAGCGAGACACTCAACTAGTTATGATCCAAGAGATAACAACAGAATAACTCAAACTTCTCGAGATGCCTTGCAATCAACGAGATTCTCAACTGGTCATGATCAAGAAAGACAAGCTGTCAATGCTTCAACTAGGGGTGCTAGAGGAAATAATTTTGGAGGTAGAATCTTAAATTTTTTCACACGGAGGAAAAAAAATGATGTATGTTTTTTTTTGCGTACTATATGTGTGTATTTAAGCAAGGTTATGTTCTATTTAAGCAGAAAATATAACAAAGAAAGTCCATAATAAATAATACAACAATAAAAAAATAACATAGAAAGTCCATAATAAAATAATACAAAAAATACAATATCCATAATAAAAAAACAACATATAAAAAACAACATATAAACTACTCCCCGACGACGCCTAACATATCGACGTGCTCTCGGACGTGTCCGTAAAAATAAAGACGGTATATCGGTGAAGTCGCTTTTTTTTAAACAATTAATATTGACTAAGTTGTAGAACAAACAACTAACCACGCTAGGTGTATATCGAGGAGGTGGATGAACGTCACGCCGCTCCCGACCATGAGCAAGTGGAGTGAAATCTCGTGTCTGTGTGCGATCTCTACATCATCCTGGATATGCGATGACTCTCCGGCCCGGAAGGATAACCATCTGAAATTTGGATCATAATGTCTTGGCCGTATCTTGCGGATCCCATTCTTTTGGTCGTATCTTGCGGTACATGATCCATCGGTATCTTTCGGGTCCGTGAGAAATCCGAGTGCCGAATGGATCCGAGAAGCGTGCACCGATGGATCGGGAATCTCACAGACAACCTAGCAATAACTTCATTCCAATCGTAGTTCTCAGCATCTCGTTAATACGGTTTAAATCATTTAAATTATGCTATTAATACGAGTTCAAATCATTGAAATCAAGGTATACAAGACTTACGTTGTCGAAGAGAGACGTGAAGTCGCGAGCCTCATGTGGGAAATGCGGTGGATGAGTAGTGGATGGAGTCGGTGCGGTCTCGTATCACCCGTCGAATCCGGAATAGCATCAATATCCGTGGGTAATCCCGCCGCCATTTGTAAGAAGCTCGTCCATCTTATGAGGCATGCCGCATCCTCAAAATGCCCCTTGCATCGGCGAGCGAAATCTTGCCAAACCGTCTCCATCCCCTAGTGACCGCCCATGGACCGCCTTCGATTGCACTCTTTGTAACTCTAGCGATCTCGTTATACAATGATTACATACATATATTACTTATTACCGAATAGTGCATATAGATATATAAATTTTATAAATTTTAATATACCGTGCGCGTCTCGCGAGGTACGTGAGGAATGTAGCCGATGTCGGGATCTCCGCCGCCGAAGGTATAGGAGGTACGACATCACTCGGATCAAGTGGAGCGCTACGGCCCCATATAAATCAAACCACCGTCGATACCTCCTATAGTCCTCCGCATCCCACTCTTCTTCATCCGAGTCTCGTGGAGGAAGCTCATTCCATATATCTACATACGCCTGATGATGTTGTCTCCAGTTCATATTTTTTTCTTGAATCCAAGCGCGAGATAATTTCGATGCTCCTCCACAAATGCCCGTAAAATTAGTTAGTATAATTGTGCAAATAGTTAGTATAAGAAATAATACATATAAAAATTATAAATGGTAGAATACCTCGGGAAGTGGAGGCGATGACCGAAGTAAGCGAACTGTCGCCTCACCCGATCCGGATAGTACCACTCTACTATCGGAAAGTAAATAAGTGGAAGCGACAAGTATACGAGTCAATAGAATCGTCTACGCATGTCGGCAATAAGTGACGAACCGACTCGTACGGCCTCCAATTGACATGCGTGTCCGACAAAGATAATCGGTGATCCTCACGTACTTCACACCGACGTGTGACGGATTGAGATATCTGTTCTTATCAAGCGTCCATTTCCTATTATCGGTTCAAATTATAATTAGTGATTACACATATTTTTTCATCGATTGATTGATTATTTTTAAATTAAATTATTACACTCGCCAAAAGGCGCACAACTATCACGGTCGGTGTACCCGGTCCAAGTGAAAATGAATGCATCGCGCGCAGGTAATGGACGAGCCTGGGGCAAACGCGTCCGGCCTCCACAACAACAACAAAAGCCACGGACCACCAATACTCCTCGTCGTCCTTGGCATGCCACATCAAGACGCCGATACAAATAACCAAGTACCGCAGCGCCCAATTTCTTCTTCTACCGAATTGTAAATCTTCCCGTAAATTAAATATTAGTAATAAAATTATTTAATTATGAAACATAAATTATTTTAAATTCCTTAAAATACTTACCGTCAAAATCGGCGGAAGAAACGCCGCAGTGACAGAGTCTCCATTGTTGTCGGGAACATGATACCCCGCCAACTCCAAAGCAAAACCGATCGCATATTGATTAAGACCCGATGATCGTCCGCCTACGGAGCGTGATCAAAGTGGGGACCGTAACTCTCGTAGGGAAATAGAACGTCCGCAAAATTTTACATTTAGCTTAATCACGATTTGTGAACGAAAAAAATTTAAATTTTTGTACGGTTTAATAAATTACCTCCCATCTTTGCGAGAACTTCGATATATCATCCCGCCCAAATAAGCGACGGATGTATCCCTGAAAAATCTCCATCGTATATCCAATCACCGCTCACCAATGGTGGATAAACCCTACGAGACATGCGACGTCCTAAAAAAAATTATATTACTATACCATCTTTTTAATTTTGTAATTAAATTAATAATATTTTATTATTTACCTCTAGAGTCACGGTCATCTCGCCAAAAGTGAAGTGAAATGTATGAGTTTCGGCCTCCAAAACTCTATCAACGCGCTCAATAAACCCGTATCAATCTTTAAGTTACGGCTTCCGCTTCTTGGACATAAATCTCACGCAATGGCGAGATGAAGAAATCCCATAACTCGCAACCTACTCGAATGTGCGAGATGTATGGTATCGTCGGACGGTGAGTGCGGAAACGAATGATATTGTTCTCTCTCCGTAATTTTCATTTCATAATTAGCTTCTCATATATATGTATTTTATTATTATTTTTAAGAATATAATGTACCTCTCGCGTGACTATAATGTGTCCGATGTTTGTCTTCGGGAGATAAATTATGATATTGTCATTTCGTTGCTACTTTGCCATTATCTAGTAAAAAAATTCATTTCATAATTAATTTATAATTATTGTACTTCATTTTTAATCTATCTATCATATAATTAAATAATCAATAAATTAAATTAAATTCTATCTACACAATTAAATTAAATTCTAATTAATCTATATAATTAAATTAAATTATAATTAATCTACACAATTAAATTAAATTAAATTATAATTAATCTACACAATTAAATTAATTTAAATTATAATTAATCTACATAATTAAATAAACAATAAATTCTACAATAAATTCTACAATTAATCTACACAATTAAATTAAATTATAATTAATCTATATAATTAAATTAAATTATAATTAATCTACACAATTAAATTAAATTAAATTATAATTAATCTACATAATTAAATTAAGTTATAAATAATGTACACAATTAAATTAAATTAAATTATAATTAATCTACATAATTAAATTAAATTATAATTAATCTACATAATTAAATTAAGTTATAATTAATCTACACAATTAAATTAAATTACAATTAATCTACACAATTAAATTAAATTAAATTATAATTAATCTATATAATTAAATTAAATTATAATTAATCTACACAATTAAATTAAATTAAATTATAATTAATCTACATAATTTCACGTTTAAATTATAATTAATCTACATAATTAGATTAAATTATAATTAATCTACACAATTAAATTAAATTATAATAATCTACATAATTAAAATAAATTACAATTAATCTACACAATTAAATTAAATTTTAAATAATCTATACAATTAAATAATATTTATAAAAAATTACCTTTAATTGCAAAATCCACAGAAATGCTAGCGTGCGTTTTTTTCCTCCGGTTCTCTTCCTCTCTTTCTCTCTTCCTCTCTCTTCCTCTCTTTCTCTCTCTTCCTCTCTCTTCCTCTCTTCCTCTCTCTTCCTCTCTCTTCCTCTCTTTCTCTCTTTCTCTCTTCCTCTCTCTTTTCGTTTCTCTCTTTCTCTCTCCTGTCAACAACGCGCAGATGCGCTGCGCGGTGAAATATATACGGGTGAAACGCGCCACCCGCGATGCGCGTTTCACCCATGCGCCTTGGCGCAAATGGCGCGTTACGATTCGTATTTTTAAACTTCCACCGTTATCACTCTTATATTTAATAATATTAATTTAATAATTATTATTTATAATAAAAACTGCTCAAACCCAGTACCAGTAGACGTGTCAAATTCCAGTGCAGATACTATCAGAAAGAAATTTCCAGCGTACCAGAAAAGGCCAGTGAGGCATGGACCCCAGTCCCCACTATCCAAGGATAGATTCTCCCAATCTTCCGAACATAATACGATAATAACGTTCTGACTCAGTGTTATTCAGTCATTCTTTATTTTTTTTTATTTTTTTTTAAATGTTGTGGAGAAGATATCGTTATGACCAGTTATTTTAATAATTTTGACAATAAATTTTAAATAAAATTAAAAGCTTAAATAAAAGTAGAAAAATATCTACAAACATATTTTTAAACCTATAGATTGATTGTGTTTTAAAATTCATATAATTTAATGTTCTACAAAGTTAGTTAAATTCAGGCTGTTGGAATCATCATGCAATTTTAATGATCTTTGACGAAACATTAAATAAATTCAAATTATAGAAAATTTGAGACAATAATCTACAAGTTTAAGTAGGAGAGTAATTCCAATCAGTTCAACTTCGACCAATCTGATCAACCAATCCAAAGAAATACGAGTTTTGGAATTTAATTGCTTAGGTACATCGATTAATTTTTTTGAACAATCTGTCAATTAGAGTTTGGACTTTGGATACGAATTTTTTTTTGTTAAAATTTTTTGAGTAAAACCTTATCTGATCGTTATATATTATATTCTTTTAAATAACTTATGTTTTAATAACTCTAATTACAATATCATCATACAAATAATATAATGTTTTACTTTTTATAAAAATCTTTATTTTAATTTTAGTTAGTGTATGCTGACTTTTTTCATTTGTATTTTTTTATTATGACTTACTTTTTATTTACAATTTTGTACGATAAATTTCTTAAAACGAAACCCTTTGAACCCATCAAACCTGATCGCGTATCTCAAAACCCAAATTGATTCAGTTTTTATCATTGATTGTTAGTTACAGATTTAAAATATTTTTACTTGACTATAACAACCTACAAAAAGTCCGATCAATCTGATCCGTTTACGTCATTCCTAAGTTTAATCTTAATTTTTATTTTAATATTTTAAAAAAAAAATTCAAGTCCATTTCAAGATTGTCAAAATAAGTAAATAACTACTTGTCAAGGATACCCTGCCAAATGTTATTACTATCCTCTCCATATTTTAAGGAATTTAATAGTTCAAATTATTGTTCTTATTTTAGTGTTGTTTGGTAGTCAAATATTAGACAAATTAATATTGTATGAGATTTACAACAATTTCAATTTAATATTTTTTAATGAAACAACAAAAAACATTTTAATTTCAGTGAAATTAGGAATATAATCAATCCATAAGTTAATATCATTTCTATTAGTTTTTTTCTTATTTTTAAGGTTTTCTTTCAACATGTTTGAATATTTATTGATAAATTTCTCAAAATATTCATTGCCAAGTGATTTCTATACCTTCCTAGATTTTTTTTTCCAATTTTAATTATTGTAATGAAGACCGTAATGCATGCCTACAGATTTGTTCTACAAAAAAAATAATAATCTTGCATTTTTCAGCTATTTTGTTGAATTCTTCTTCTATTTCTCTTAACCTCATCTTCTAGTGGGGGGTGGGAGGGAATATTTTTGTATATTGAGTTGTTAAGTTCATGATCTTTCGAGAAATCCGAATGGAAAATTCTTATAAATAATTATAAAATTTGAGTGGTTCACTCTCATCATTCCAATCAAAAGAATACAAAATTTAGCCACCTGAGGTTCTCGTCAGTAATAAACTCAAAATATGGCAACTAGCCGTTAGAAAAGGTAAGACTGGACCGGTGGGTCCATATCTATTTGTAATTGATTAGCGTTGTCTTTTTCATTTTGTACTATGATTACTATTTTTCGGTTGCCTTTTCTTCTTTCTAATATAAGTTACAAACATGTTAATAATCTTGTGTAATGCAGCTTTCATAATCGATGACTGCAAATCTAAATTTTGTTTTATCCTTCAGAAAATAACAACGGAGATAGACTTTTCTTTAGTTGAAATGAAAAAACGAGAATTGAATAATCTGTCCTTGGAAGTTGAAAAAAACGTAAAGATTGGTAAGGACATTTGTGAACTTTAATCTATTTTTTTCCGAGTTCACATGAATATTATTTATTAAGATTACCAAATTAATAATAGTCAAGCAGCACCTCTTCTATAAATTATAAACAACACAAAGACATTTGTGAAATTTATTTTGTGGAGCTCACATGAAAAATTCTTTATGAGATTGTGAGAATAATAATTGTCAATTAGTCCCTCATCTATAAATTAGTAAATATTTTAGACCCACCAATGATATGAGGCAAGACCAAAGATACCCTAATAATTTCAACGGTTTAACCGGTGAATCTATCCATCAATCAAGTGCATGTTACTATGTTAGTAATAATAATTCTAGGTTTGGTGTGGCCGGTGGGTGGCAAGCATGGCGATCCACAATCTTGGATCTTGGTTGAAGCATTCCATGTTACACGGATGCTTCTTAATTAGCGCTGTTTGTAGATTGACATGTAAGCGCCAAGACATGATGATTTGAGTTGAGTGGTTCACTGCTTGCACATGCCTTGGTTACTTATCCTCTCAATTAATGCTACATGACATCCAACAAAAGCATGCATATGGCTATAAGTTTGCAACAACATTAGCCACAGTGTGCACTGTGTGCAGATAATTTATTTATTTTTGTAGAATGCATGAATGATAGATAGGTCACCTACAATCCAATCCAAATAAATGATCCACATCATTCATTTTGCATGGTCAATATTTCATATTTGTACACAGGATAAATTTAAATTTTACTTTTTGATAAACTTTAAAGTCCTATCTGATAAGAAAATAATTCTTATCAACTTAAGTTTTAAAGAAGTAAAATAAATATATAATAATTACGCAGAAGAAAAGAAGATAATAATTCTTATTTTCTGTTTGATGAAAAACATATGTGAAAATAATTTTGCTTTTTCTTGTTTAGAATAAATTCACTTTGTAGTCTCCTACTAATAAGGGTTGTCACATGTGTGCAACATGATCAAAAGAATCAAAGAATAAAATGATATTCAAATCTGTCAATATATTTGTAATAAAGCTTGCACATGCGGCAGCTCTTTTTTTGTGGAATAGTTGGCGATAATTACACTAGGAATTACTGCTAGCAAACTTTTTATTTTTAAATTATTCATATACCTAACCTAATTGGAGTAATTATAAAACTCCTCACAAATATTGAAATATATGACTTTGGTTGAGACAGTCACAGTCCTCATCTATATTTTTTGCACACATTTTCTAATTTGAAATTCAGAAGGGTTGGTGAACTCAGAGAATTTTCACACCCAGCTGGAAAATAAATAAAAAATAAAAAATAAAAAGATGTCTTGTAATTAAAATCTTTATTACGACTTTTGTGCTCCAATCCAAATACTTCGCTATTAAAGAGTTAAGAAAGGAAGGAACCATGGAGGTGCATGCAAAGCGTGTGTGACTGTGGCATTGAGAAAGAAAAGGACCTGCTTTTCATTTCTACTTTTCCTCTTCCTGTTCCACTTTGTTGAATTTCCAAAAGAGTCCAAGCAGAGTCTAAGCAGCGTCAGGCGATAGGGTATGGACGGTCCAGATTTGATCAATCATATTGGATGAAAAATTGAAAATACCTTTCTGGCCAGGTAAGGTGAGGTAAGGTAATTACTAATTAGGTTGTACGCACTCAGCGCCGGTCCTGCATTCACCTCCCCTTGCAAAGGTTAAATTTGACAAGCGAAAACAAAAATGACTAGAGAGTTGGAGAGGGAAGGCGCTCAATTTGTGGGCCCCAGCGCCGTTTCTGGTCAGGCACTTTTGTGGCTTTCATCTCCAGTTTTCAACCACTGGAAATTATTTTGCTTTCTTTTACAAATTGCTGCATATGCTTGGGAACGGAATCATCAGATTTTTTTATTTTAGTAAATTAAACAAATAAATATAGCAAACTGGCCATCTCTCTCCTCACTTTTGCATAAATATCTGAGACCCGAGTTTGAAATTCGGGTGTTTTTTTTGTTTACAGTTATCTAAAAAAAAAAAATTTACCTGAACCCGAGTTTGAAACTCTAGTCCGGATAATTTTTTCTTTACGTTTGTGTGTTATATTGAAAATAAAACACAACAGACAGTAGATTGATCTAAAATATTATAATAAAAATTAAAATAAAATTTTATAAAGCCAAATATAAGCACGATTAATACATTGTTCTAAAATAGTGTCAAACAAATTGAAATATTACAACAATAAAATATAACAACAAAAAACATAAACACAGTGGTAATCTTTCAATTTGTTTGACACTATTTTAGAACAATGTATTAATCGTGCTTATATTTGGCTTTATAAAATTTTATTTTAATTTTTGTTGTAATATTTTAGATCAATTTATATAATTTTAGTTGTGTTTTTTTTTAATATAACACACAAACGTAAAAAAAAACCCGGAAGTTTCAAACTCTGACCATATTTATGCAAAAGTGAGAGAGAGATATCAAGTAGCTATATTTATTTGTTTTATTTACTAAAATAAAAAAAATCTGCGGAATCACATCCGTAAACATTTTTTTTATGACAAAATGGTGTTATAACTCATAACAAAAAATATATATATTTTGTATCTATCTGAGTGGAGTCTATATTTCCGAATTATATATGTTTTGAATTCTGATGGCATTGGAGTATTGGACTATGTGTCTCTAGACGAACTGGAGAAATGCGATGAATTTTTGACCTACCCAACAATGCGCCGCACGCCTAAAACCTAACGAAGAGGAGCCCCGTGATTTGTAACTTCGTTGCCCCGCCACCTGGTTCAAAGTTTTCAAAGAAAAGCAATCTAGCAGGTCCACGTGTCGTCATCTACGCAGTCCCATGTCTTCTTTTTTCTTTTTTCGGTGGCCGGACAATGCAACTCGATATTTCCGGACTCGACCCTCATCATAAATTCAGCATATTCATAATTCAAATCCTCTCCATTCTCATTCAAGTGAGAGATCCGTTGCTCTCTCAAATTAGTGATTTCGTATAGATTATAAATTGTTTGAGAAAGGTTGTACCCGATCAAATTTAGTTACTTCGTATATAATATTTTTAATAAATTTTGTTCTATTTTGTCTCACTAATATATTTTTGACTGTCATCTCAAATTCACATTATGATTTCATGTCTATATTCAACTAATGAGATATTTTATTACTCAGATTTTGTTATATATAATAATTATAAAAATCATATTATTAATAATAAGAGTGATAAAAGAAAATTTTTAAATCTACGAATGGCAGCGCGCAATCGAATCGATAAGCGCTGAGCAAGCGCGCGCTGCGCGATGACATTTTTTTTTGTAAACGCGCACTTTCATCAATGGCGTCTTTTTATCGAAATGTGTCACGACGATGGCGCGTTTACCTAAAAACGAGTTTTTGATCACTATAAATACACACGCGGATATCTATCTGCGCGGTTGATATTTGTAGAAGACAAACACGCCACTGGCAGTGGCGCGTTTCAGTAAAGATGCCACTGACAGTGGCGCGTTGCCATTCGTAGATTTAAAATTTTACTTTTATCATTCTTATTATTAATAATATGATTTTTATAATTATTATATTTTAAAAAAATCTGTTTATTAAATCATATCGTCTTTATGTTCTAATGTATTATATTTGTATCTTGATATGTTATTTCATACGATATATAGCTAAACTATACCCGACATATCAAATTGGTATTCCCCCCTCCATCTATCTACATAATAAAATTGATGTATAGCAACTCAATATACTAAATGTGTTCATTAGAGGAAGTGCAAAATAACTTATTTCTCTTGAATGTGATCCGCATCATTCTTTATATGTCATTTTATTTTTCTATGAAAATATAATCTCAAATTAATTGCCAAGAAGTTTTATTGACAAGCTTTATATTTTACAACAAAGAGAAGTTTAATGCTCCGCAAATTGAAAAGTATGCTATTACTCTTAGGATCAAGTTGAAAAATCTTGTTTCCTAATTATAATATCTTATTATTTATTTAATGCAACATCTAACCATAAAATGATGTTCAAATGTCATACTTTTTTTATCAATAGATAGATAAGGTGTTATAGATCAAATCTAACCATTTTATTTTGAAATTTTATTATTAATTTTGTGCTATTAAATTTAGAAAAAATAAAAATATTTGAATCTCATTTATATCTATTTTATAATAATTTTGAACATTTGTAATTAATTCTGGAGAAACAAAATTGCATAAAAGGACGAATCCATTCTGGACAAGTAGGATGGTATTTTGACTCGCAAATCGTGCAACCCAAGAAAGCTAACACTTGAAGAACGAAGATAACATAATATATCGCGAGAAATTGAACGAGATCCAGTCACCGATAAAAGAAAGATTCGAAACTCAAAAGAGAACTAGAAAAGAAGATGGAGACGGCCGAGCCGGGTAAAGGTTCAACGCGGGCCCCATTTGACACGCGGCAACTCGACGCAGCGAGGCGGTTTTTCGCTGAGATACTCCCAGCGAGAAATCTCGGAACTCACCTCACCATTCATTCATTGCATCTCTCGACACAAAAAAAAAGGAAAAGATTAGCACCAGCCACCAAGCCCGTTTGCTATTTTCGTCAGAGCCCCAGAAAGTAAAATAATTTCCAAGAAATTAATACAAAATTTTCTATTTTCCCTCCCTCCCTATTTAAAGCCCCCTCGCCACTAGCGCTTCTCTTACCTGGTTCACGTTGCTTCCACCTTCTCTTATCAGCTCATTTCGTTACCCGTCTCTCTCCTCCTCTCTCTCCAATTCTAGGGTTTCCTCGCCGCCGCAGAGAACCAGCGTTGCTCGGTTCTCTCCTCCCTCGCCATCTTCTCCAATCGATCTGAGACGTTCTTACTTCTTCTGACCGGTCGGCGTGGGGATATCCGAGCCGTACAAGGGTGATCGAGGCCTCCACTCCCCAATTCCAGCTCCCTCCTGCTTCGTTTGGGGGGGAAGCCGGGGCCTCGGCCTCGGCGGCTTTCAAAGCCCCCTTTTCTACCAGATCTGATCCTGTAATTCGTTTTTTTTCCTTTTTAATTCTTTAATTTTCATTCTTTAACTGCGAGCGGGAAGAGGATGCCGGCTCTTGCGTGCGTAGATGCTGCCGTGCCGCCTCCTGGTTACGCTTTTCCGACCTGGGACGGCTCTCTTCCCGCGCCGGAGCCATTCTCCGGCGGCACTCCGGCCACCGGACACCACCCCCTCCTCCACCCAACCTCCCCTTGGTCAACCGAACTATCCGCCTCTCTTTACAGAGTTGATGGCTGGGGCGCACCTTATTTCGCCATTAATTCTGCCGGTAACTTGTCTGTCCGGCCCCATGGTACTGCCACCATGCCCCACCAAGAAATAGATCTCATGAAGGTTGTAAAAAAAGCGGTCGAGTCCAAATCTTCCAGCGGGCTCGGCCTTCCACTTCCACTAATTATTCGCTTCCCTGATGTGCTCAAAGACCGCCTGGAATCTTTGAATGGTGCTTTTGAGTTTGCAGTCCAGGCAAATGGATATGGATCCCATTACCAGGGTGTATACCCAGTGAAGTGCAACCAGGACAGGTACATTGTTGAGGATCTTGTTGAATTCGGGGCCCCATTCCGGTTCGGCCTTGAAGCGGGCTCCAAACCTGAACTGCTGCTTGCAATGAGCTGTCTTACAAAAGGTTCTCCTGATGCATTTCTCATTTGTAACGGATACAAAGATGAGGAATATGTAGCCCTGGCACTGATATCCCGTACCATTGGTATCAACACTGTGATTGTTCTCGAGCAAGAGGAAGAACTTGACACTGTCATTGAAACAAGCCAGCGAATTGGTGTGAGGCCCGTGATCGGGCTCCGTGCCAAGCTCCGTACCAAGCATTCAGGCCATTTTGGGTCCACCTCTGGTGAAAAGGGCAAGTTCGGGCTCACTACAGCCCAAATATTGTCGGTTGTTACAAAATTGCGTCAGGTGGAGATGCTTGATTGTCTCCAGCTCCTACACTTCCATATTGGATCCCAGATACCATCCACTGCTTTGCTAGCTGACGGGGTCAGCGAGGCTGCACACATATACTGTGAGTTAACACGTCTTGGTGCTTCCATGCGTGTAATTGATGTGGGTGGTGGGCTTGGCATTGATTATGATGGGACCCATTCTGGTAGTTCTGACTTGTCCATTGGTTATGGTTTGGATGAGTATGCAGCCACAGTAGTTCAGGCAGTGCGGTTTGCATGTGATCAGAAGGGTGTATGCCACCCAATTTTATGCAGTGAGAGTGGCCGGGCCTTGGTTTCTCACCATTCTGTTCTTATTTTTGAGGCCTGTTCTGCTTCTCAGCCAGCATCCATGGAGCTAGGAAAGAACCTTGTGTACTATCTTGACCAGCTCGCTGATGATGCACGTGCAGACTACCGTAACTTGATGGCATCAGCTGTTCAAGGTGATTACGACACTTGCAATGTGTATGCTGACCAGTTGAAGAAGCGCTGTGCTGAACAGTTCAAGGACGGCGTGCTCGGTCTTGAACACCTTGCTGCTGTTGATGATTTATGCGAGTTGGTTGCTAGAGAACTTGGAGCATCAAAACCAGTCCGTGCCTATCATATCAACCTTTCCCTCTTTACATCAATTCCAGATTTCTGGGCGATTGGTCAGTTGTTTCCAATTTTACCTATCCACCACCTTGACCAGCGACCAGGGGTAGATGGGGTACTGCTTGATCTGACATGTGACAGTGATGGGAAGGTTGACCGCTTCATTGATGGAAGGTCAAGCCTACCGCTCCACGAATTGGATAACATGGACGGAGGTGGTTACTATTTGGGGATGTTCTTGGGAGGGGCTTACCAGGAGGCGCTCGGAGGGCTGCACAATCTGTTCGGTGGGCCAAGTGTTGTACGTGTGTTGCAGAGTGACGGGCCACACTGCTTCACCGTCACGCGGGCTGTGCCCGGTTCGTCTTGTGCAGATGTCCTCCGGGCCATGCAGCATGAGCCTGAGCTCATGTTTGACTCACTCAAGCGCCGCACTGAAGAATACTCCATTAGCAACTCTATGGCCTGCACCATATCCGATGCCTTCTTTTCCATGCCCTACCTGGCCTATGGGTCCCATCTATCAGCTGACGGCATGGTAAGCGACTCAGATGGGTCCAGTGGTGTCACCGAGGAAGGCAGTGGGTATGATGATGATGATGAAGAATGGGAGATGATGCGGTGCCTTAGTGTGTAAAAGGTGTTCAATGCTTTTAGCCTATGAGAGTGACGGGGGGTGTTAGTTTTTATGTTTGTCATGGCCGTTAGCAGGGGTGCTTCGCATTTTGTTGTGTCTTTGTCCAAGTTTCAAGTCATTGGCGTTTTGTTTGTTGTTATTTTGGATTTGAAATCTTTATTTAGTCCTGAATTCAAATGTAATTTTTATTTGGATTCCGTGGTCGTTAGTAGGTGAGGGGATGTATGAACGTGTAAGAGGCAAGGCATCTCCTCTTGTTATTTTTTTCTTCCTCATTCTAATTGTTGCTTTATGTAGATGCGCTCAAGTCTATGTTATTTACTTGTGGCTCTGTTAATTTTAAATTTCATCTCTTTATCTGGGTCCCGGTTTTGGAAATATAATATTTGTTTGGGTTCTTGGGTAAGAAATATATGTGATACGATTGAATTTAATAGGTAGGAGTTATCCTGTTTAATGTTTCCTTCATTTAACTGCTGCATTTGGAACAATAAATTTATCCAAATGCTTTGCTGATTTGCTCAAAACAATAAATTTATCCAGTATCATTATCACTGTTACTATTATTATCTTTATTATCTCTATGATTTTAGATTGGGTTTTATTTTCAGTCTACTCAATTTATTTGAAATTAAAGGTTTTATTGTCGTGGTCGTCGTGATCGTCATCTCTGTAGTTCTTTTAAACCCTATTACCTTCTTGTGTGTTATGTTGGTGGCAGCTAGATGACCCAGCAACTGTTTTTTTTTTGTTTTTTGTTTTTATTTTCCTATTATTTGACTTTGACCGGTGGGAATCTGAATTGTCTGTATAACAATTAACAAGTGTTTCTTACTAGTATTTTTTTAATTATTTAATTACAAGTATCTTTTTCTGTTCAAACAACCCGCAGCCTTTTTGACTTGCAGGTTCTTCAAACTTTCTTTCTTTCAAATTTTGCTAGAATCAAAGTGTAGGAATTAAAGATGTTATATCCGTAAGACAACTGAAAATGTGCTGTTGTGTGCTACTACAAAATCAAATATTTTTATTTGGAATGGCCATCTTGTAAAATACTGATTTTTCTTGGTTGATAATGCAATATCAGATTTGGGATTTTGAACTATAAAGCCAATTTGGTGTGTGCGCTTTGACTCAGATTCTCTGGAAAAAGAGTGAGATAATAATATTTATACTTGACAACCTCTCTCAAAGTTTCAGAGAAAAAAAAAGTGAAATAATATTCCATGGTGGCTTAAAAAATTCGATTTGGCTGGCTGTCATGTTGCCTTGCATCAAGTATTACTTTTCTATGGTCAGATAGGAAACTTTGAATTGGGGAAATGGAAGAATTTTTGGTTTTGGGACTCTCTTCCAATTGAATTATTTCCCAAGCAACCCTGTGGCTGTCCTGATCTACAATTGCTCCTTTAGGATTTTAACTTTTTAAGGGATATCCTTCATTTTCTCAGAAATTCTTCAAACCATGGAAACATTATTGCACATTCGATGGAAATCTCTCGGATTGGGATGGCTATATGCGTTGGATTTTAGAAAGAAAGTGGCAACAATATTATATGGATATTTTAGGCTTATATCCATCATGGGCCTTGGCGAGATTCCTATATTCTATCATGGGCCTTTGCACGCTGAGATGCTTCTTTTGTGTTGCTACACATTATTATCTAAAAATATTTTGCTCATAATACATTATACTCCTGTTTGAACATTGTAGAAGAGGACGTCAAGTGATTTAAAATGTTTTATTGTATCAAATGAAAGTGATTCAAGATGAAATAAATTAAAGCACCTCCATCAATAGATGTATTAAAGTTAAATCACCAAATTTATTTTTTTAGCACTATTTATTTAAATTACTTCATCCATTTATTTTACCCAGCATCATTATTTTGAGGTGATTTAGCATTTACTCCACTTGTCAAAAGAGGGTACGTACATTGACTGAGTGTAATCTAAAAGTAAATAATATATAACTTATTTTTTGTTGTCTTCATGGAGATTAAATATTGGATAGTGTAGTTGATTACCTGGCAATCTTTCACAAAACAAATAGATGTTTGTGGTGGATAAATAGTGGTGATCATCATTATCTGTACACTCTTTTCAGGAGAAAAGTAGCATTGTTTACCTTTTGTTTTCTCAAAGAATGTGATTAATTGGATGCAGCAAAAATTCACTCATGTATTATCATGTTTTCTTTTCTTTTTTTAATAAAAAAAAATTCTCTGGTCGATTTTCCAAACATGATCAACAACCTTAGGCGAGTATCAGCATAATTGTTCTGGAGATCTTAGATGCCTGAATCAGTCTAAGATGACCTGAGTCTTCTCTGTGCAATCTTGTACCATGTATGGTCCCATCAGCGAATATATTCCTTTTGATTCCACCAAAATGGAGTACACCATGATTTTTCACTTCTGAAGGTGGCATATCAAAATTTGAATGATAACTATTATTTGCACCTTCTGCTCCAAACACCTCAATTCCTTCAAAAAGAATTATTCCTTGGGATGGAAATCCTAAGGTTTTTCCACTCTGTATTGTAACTAATCCATATTTTTGGACTTAAGCCTTGCATAATACTGAATGACTGCTTCCGGTGCCAATCAACACATAAGCAAAGGATATCAATAAATGCAGGGCCTGTATTTTTTTTAAATTTCTCTGGTTGATTTTCCATCTTGCTCCTGGAATTAATTGCAAACAGCGGTTTCATAAAAGCTTAATTGATTGATTGTATAAGAAAGTCTTTGAGATGCATGGTATAAGAAAGTGATTGATTGTACAAAAAAGGCGTTTCTTATAAAAACTTGCATGGTTCAACTTCAATCCATGCTGTGCACTGTATGGAGGTGGCACTGCTGAAGTTAATTAGCTCTCTATGGTTGTCTAGATTACTTAATATTCAGATTGCAATAAACCTGTTATACTGGTAAATCTCTCTTCCTCTCTTGACGATATCATCTAAGTTTTCCAGCAAGCTTCAGCCTTTCAGATATAAATTAATTGCTGGAATTGGATGGAAACAGTTTGCAGAAATAGAGAGAAATTAAGTGCAATAGAGCCCTTTTCCTCTTCAAGAGTACTAATCTACTACGTTATATATTACTTGAAAATTTTCATGCAAATTAATATCAAATCATCTGACAAAATGAAATCGTCATAGTAGGACAATAGGACTAAGTCCTGCCTACCGTATATGAGCATGACACAAATCATAAAAACAAATCCAAAGCTCTAAGTTTGCTAAAATTTTCATTCCTTTCTTCCAGATCAAAATCAAAATCAATTGCTAATAGTTAGCTAGAACCTGGAGCTACAGGCTCCAAGAAATAGACACGAATTTACGTGATCCTAAATTACGTCGCCAGAATATTTTGTGATTTTAGAATCGGATTGACATGGATCCAAATCCAGAAAATATTGGGTCGGTTACTAGTCTTAAGTTGGTCCGAAATTACTGTCTTGAGGCCGACAAATGCAAATCATAAACAAATGCCTGTTGCTTTGACCTTTGAAGTTTCAACCACTTGACCAGTCAAAAGACATACGGGCTTACGGCACGTGTGGAACTTCAACTTTTAGGGTCCGTTTCGCATCCAATGGAATAGCAAAAAGTTGGAATAGAATAGCTATTCCGATGAATTAATTTTTGCCAAACGAATTTTAGACTAAGTAGAAGAGTCGGAATAGTGCTAATCCGGTATACCAACTTATAGGTGGAATACCGGATTAGCTTTTCATCGGAATAGCGATTATTGTTTGATTATATTATATTATATTATTATATTATGATTAAGATTAAGATTAAATATTATTATATTATTATATTATATTTATGATTATAATTTATTATTATATTAATATTATGATTATTATTTATTATTATTATTATCATTATATTATTATTATTAAATTATTATTATCATTATTGTTATTATATTATCGTTATCATTAGTATTATTATATTATTTATTATTATTATAAATATAATTATTTTATTATTATATTATTATGATCAAGATTATTTATTATTATATTATTATATTATGATGATTATGATTATGATTATTATGATTTATTATTATTTTATTATGTTGTATTATATTATTATATGTTTATTATAGTGATGATTAATTTATTATTATATTATTATAATTATAATTATTTATAATTTTTTTTATGATTATGATTATATTTTTATTATTATATTATTATGATTATGATTATTATATTATAATTATATTATTAAAATTATGATTACTTATTATTATTATATTATTATAATTATGATTGTAATTATAATTTTTTATTATTATATTACTATATTATGATTATGTTTATATTTTTATTATATTACTATTATAATATTATTATTTATTATGATTATTTTTTATTATTTTATTATTATTTTATTATGTTGTATTATATTATTATATGTTGATTATAGCTATGATTAATTTATTATTATTATAATTATTTATAATTATTTTTATGATTATGATTATATTTTTATTAATATATTATTATGATTATGATTATGGTTATATTATTATGATTATGACTATAATAATTATTATCATGATTATGATTATGATTATTATATTATTAAAATTATGATTATTTATTATTATATTATTATAATTATGATTGTAATTATAATTTTTTATTATTATATTACTATATTATGATTATGTTTATATTTTTATTATATTACTATTATAATATTATTATTTATTATGATTATTTTTTATTACATTATTATTATTATTATTATTATCTTACTATTATGATTATTATTTTACTATTATTATTATCATCATCATTATTAGTATCATAATTATTCATATTTTAACTATTCGAATAACAACTCGCCAAACGATATTTTCGCTCTTCCGAATAGTCAAGAATATCACTCTTCTACCACTCTTCCAAAAAAAATATTATTCTATCACTCTTCCAAAATTACCACTCTTCCAAAGCTATTCCTTGATTTGCCAAACGGACCCTTAGAAGAGAAACAGAAGATTAAACTAAGAGAAGAGATAGCACTTTGCTACTAATTCCGACATGACTATGAAGACTGGAATAGTAGAGAAGGCACGCTGAAAGTTCTATAAGAGAACTTTCTATTGTTCATGTGACAATGTCCCATGCACTATTCTAACAAGAAGTCATTGACCACGCGTCACTGCTGACGTACTCACGTTGCTATCTCTATTCTCTAACACCGTTTTGGCGTTTTCTTCTCCTTATGCTTCGCTGCTCCAAAGAGTTATCCTTGTTCCCATTTCAAAGGCAAATATGTCCTTAAAACACTTGAACAAACACACAGAGAATTTAATGGAAAATATATGTCCTTAAAACGCTTGAACAAAAACAGAGAACTTAGGCAAGTTGACGGGTCTCTCTGTTTTCTGTTCCTTCTTTTTTGTTGATATTTAAGTGCATAAATTTTTATGATAACAAAATTGGACAACTCTATATTAATTGCACCTGCGAAATTATTGTAATATTTAAAGCAAAGATAAAAAAAATTCTTAATATCCTACTTGTCCTTAAATAAAATTTATTTTCTCTATGTGCTTATACAATGGGCGTGAATAAAAAATATTGAATGATGGTTGTTCTCTTTGTTCTTTAAATTTACCAATCAATTATTTGTTTGAAATAAAAATTGACGGTAAAATTAAATTGTTTAGCTTGTAAAATTATAGTAAAAAAATTGAGTAAAAACTAAGTAAAATTTTGAGATGCAACGAATAATATAAAGATGTATTTCATATAATGGATCCAATGCATTCGTCCATTTTGATATAGCCACTAAACAATCTTAATTGCCATTTTGTTCTTGACTTTATAAAAATATTATAATTTTTCCACTCAAAATAACACTTTGGTACATTTTTTCCGACAAAAGAATATATAAATTAAAGTTCAAATGTGGTGCAAGTAGAATTCAATTTCAAGACGAGAGTTGATAAGACAATATTCATTAACAATAAATACTTCAGTTTGAAAATCAGACCATAATGTCCCTCGCTCACTTTTAGAACTAAAATGTTGTGGCTCATTGTATTTTTAATATTTTTTGCTAATGAAAATAATTATAGTTACTATAAAATTAAATGATAAACAATATATACGATATGACATGCTTGACGATATTTGAGTCCGGAATGCTTCACTCTCTTTTTTATTTACAATATGACGACTACAAAAAGAAGAAAAAGAACTTGTAAAATATGTCTAATAGTGGTAGCGCTTTAACAGCCCTCTACGGAATGTTGACTTGACAAATGGTGGGCCGGTTCCCTGTTTCGGCTGTTGCGTCAATGCAATCGTCACAGACCGAATATCAGGATAAACGAAAGTAGGCCCACCTGTCAGTGTAATGGTTCATAAAACGATGTCCCCTTCTTTCCCCTTCGAATGAACGCGCGAACGGAAGATACAACCGAAGTTGGACCAAACTATAAAATCCTACCGCTGCATTCAGCCATGGCTCATGGTGCTATTGAGAAAACGCAAATAAATTATATAGAAGAGAAAATGGGTGATCAGATCGTCGCTGTCTCCACCGCCGAATTGTCTCAGTCGAAGAAGCAAGAGATCAAACCCTCGCTTCCGCGCCTGAAGTGGGTCCCCACCTCCACCGACCACATCATCGCCGCCGAGAAACGCCTTCTTTCTCTCGTCAAGTGAGTCGCCTCAACTCAGTTTGCTTTGATTGAGTCTTCTTTTTTCTTGGGTCTCGTTTATGGTCTTCTTCATTTCGGACCGAATAAGTGCTAGTTGAGAAAACCTTGGGAAGTGATACTACGTTATTATGATTCATGCTGATAAAATTGAGCATAACTTTTATCTAACACAGGTATGAATGAACTGTCATTAACAAGTACTAATTTGGCTTTTTGTGTGGATTGTGCCTCTTGAGCTTGGAAACAGTCTGTGCATACACAGACTTCATTATAAAAAAGATAATGCTAATTAGGTTTGGTACGTTTATAAAAAAATAAAATTTTGGTACGTTTATATCAGGAGGCCAAGGTTACTTTTCTACTTAATCTGCATTCTTATAAACCTTTCTTGCTGGCATAGTGAATTTATTAGTCTGAAAACAGAAATTAAGCCTCTTTTCTATTTTATTTCTGAAAAACAACATTTTCTTTTATTGCAGAACTGGATCCACAACTGAGCAGGTCAATATTGGGTCGGGTCCACCTGGGTCGAAGATCAAGTGGTTCAGATCATCTAGCAATGAATCACGTTATATAAACACTGTTACCTTTGACAGCAATGAAAATGCTCCTACAATAGTATTAGTTCATGGCTATGCTGCCTCTCAGGGTTTCTTCTTTAGGAACTTTGACACCCTTGCAAGTAAATTCCAAGTCATTGCCATTGATCAGCTTGGGTAATTGCTGTTGTTATATACATGATTTTGTTAGTATGTTACTGCTTTCATGCAAATCATTAAAATATGGACACCAACATTGTGAGGACTCTATTTCTTTATGGTTCTCATTGTTTTGTTCTGGCTAGAACTGCCTGCAGTAATAGGAAAATAAAATAAGAATTAAAAGGGTAAAAGTTGGTCCAACTGTTACCCATTCTGTAATCAGTATTCCTGAATTCAATCTTTTGGTTCATTAAATAGATCAAAACTTTACTATTAATTCTGATATTTATCTGCAAGACTTTGTTTTACTTGACACCTTTTCCATTTCAGATGGGGTGGCTCAAGTCGACCTGACTTCACTTGTAAAAGTACAGAAGGTCTGCTGAACAAAGTTCTACTTCTTGAAATCACTCTTTTGTCAGATTCCAAGGACCGCTGATTCAATGAATTAAATGATATTTTTTTAAATGTGCACAGAAACCGAAGCATGGTTCCTTGATTCTTTTGAAGAATGGCGCAAGGCTAAGAATCTAACTAATTTCATTTTGCTTGGCCACTCATTTGGCGGTTATGTGGCGTCAAAGTATGCATTAAAGGTGGATTTCTTGTATTATTATGCAATTGATATGTGATTTTAAAAAATATTAAGTGTCTCCCTGCATATCTTTAAATTACTTGTGTACATGTAAACCTCCTTTTTCTATGTTTTTTCTACATAACCAAAATGCAATAGCTGGGAGAAGGGGGGTCATTTGAGAAAACTTTAGGAAAATCAGATATTTATATATATATTTGCAAAATGTGTATGATTACTTGAGATTTTACGAATTTCCAAGTAACAGACGTTTTTGTTTTTATGCAACAGATACTGATCATGCTTGTTCTTTGTTATCTTTTTGCAGCATCCTGAGCATGTGAAACATCTGATTCTGGTGGGTCCCGCAGGCTTCATGACTGAAGAGCACAGCTCAGAGCTGTTTTTAAAATATAAAACATCATGGAAAGGTGCTGTCTTCAAACACTTTTGGGAAACTAATTTCACCCCACTAAAGCTCGTAAGGTAAGAGCCACTCTTCCATCTATGTTGTCTTATGGGCTCTTTTAGCATACCGGTTGGTACTTAACTGCTTACACTATACCAGTAATCAACTGGTCATGGTACTATATATAATGATCTGCAATGCATGATGCTGATATGCGTGCTTAGTGTTTCTAATGGAGTCCAGTTATGTAGTATTTATATGACTTAAATTTCACTTCTCTTAATATGATTTCTGCAATAGAGGCCTTGATTATAGTGCCAAAAAAAGAGTCATGTCATGTCAGACCAATGCATGATCACTTGTGTATGATTCAAGACTGAGATTCAATTCCATTTTGTCTTGTCAATACAGAGGACTTGGGCCATGGGGCCGCAACATTGTGCAAAAGTACACTGGTAATAGATTTGGTTCCCACTCACAGGGAGATCCATTGACTGAAGAGGAATCAAAATTGCTAACTGGTACTTCTAATTAGTTCCTTCTTTCTGCTTTGTTAAAATAATTCATCATTAGAATCTGGTCGAGTCAATAATTCTCCTCATTTTTTAATTCATGCAGAATACACTTATCATACTTTGGCTGCCAAACCTAGTGGGGAGCTATGCTTGAAATATATATTCTCCTTTGGAGGTTTTACAAAGAAACCTCTTCTAGAAAGGTCCGTTGTATATTTCCAACTTAATATGCAAACTCAAGTGAATTTGAATTGACTTTTCTTGTTTAACCAATTTTCCATCTAAGAATACTTGAATGAAGCACATTTTTCTTTGCAGTGTTTCTAAGTGGAAGGTACCAACTACCTTCATATATGGGGATCAAGATTGGATGAACTTTCGAGGAGCAGAACAAGCTCGTAAGGAAATGAAAGTACCATGTGATATTATTAGAGTACCACAGGTGTGTTGTCTCCCCCCCCCCCCCCCCCCAACACACACACACACAAGCACACAAATGAATGTGTGCACAGACTACATCATTTTCGAAGGAATTTTGGTAGCATCCATAACCATCAGTAATCAGTTCTGTAATTAGGCCACAGCCGTTAACCAAAACATGCAGTCAATAACAAATAAGCAAACCAAGAAAAGGAATGAAAAATAAAAATGTCTTGTAGAAGCAGTCAGACTATCAGGCCAGTAGTCAACCTATGAATAGGATCTAACATAGTTTCCCTTTTTATACTGAAATACATTACAAATGCTGATTTCCATTTTTATTAGAGAAAATTTTGTTTGTTTTGTTTATATCTGATAAAACGAATTAATGCATAATTTTGATGCAGGCGGGGCATTTTGTCTTCATAGACAATCCATCAGGGTTTCACGAAGCCGTAATGTACGCCTGCCATAAGTATATTTCTTCTGGCAGCTCTGAAATTCCACCATTTCCTGAAGGGCTAACAGCTGTTTAGTACTGTAGTTCTCATAGAAGACACTTTACAACCCATTATTTCACATTACTTGTTCTATTTATACCATTCAATGCTCATTTTTGTGTATATTCTTTTATCACTGCAAAACAACTTTTTTTTTAACATAAGGCGGGGATACGGTTTTAATTGGTTTCCAGTTAGTCCAGTCGTAAAATTTCAGGGTGTAAATGTGTAATGTAATGTGTGTTATGTATTTCAATCCGAAACATGCAACTGGCACATGCCAAAAATACCTTTGTTGTTGTCTCTGTTGGATTGTACATTTCGCTATCAATTGTCCTCTGATGACATTTTACTTGTGGATGAATGAACTGCTTGTTTATAAGATAAAATTGGAAGGGAAAAAGTTTGCAAAGCCGAAGCAAAGTTAAGGGGAAAATGGCACAGTTGACCATAATTTCAGAATGGAAAAACAAGCATTAAATTGCCACAGGTAACTAATTGAAGAGAGTTCATAGCCAAGTGATCCAAATGGCAAATACCATATCTAGTTATCTACCTTCAGAAGCGACCAATCCATCCGACCATATAAACACATATTGACTCACTAAATGAAAACACGATTAAATTGCCATAATCCATCAAATAAAAAAAAAAAAAACACACACACACAAACAAACATCAATTCTCCACCTCAGTACCATCGATCTATGATGGAAGCCTTGAGGAAACGGAAAGGTCAAAAGGCCAGCTAATAACCCACATAACCCAAAAACAAGTTTTAAAATTTTCTGAGAACTTGAATTGAACCAGGCAATTCGTAAGCCCGTTCGGATATTTGCCTAGGTTGATAAATCGGCCTGGCCATCATTTTTCTTCTTTACCAACAATTTTTTCTTTCACTGAAACTGCGATTCTGCGAACTCCAGAGTTCAGATTCTCGAAGGGAGAGACGGGGCTCGAAATCAACGGCAAATGGCTAGCGCGAAGTCACGGCCACCTCCCGATCCCGTCGCCGTCCTGCGAGGCCACCGGGCGCCGGTGATGGACGTCAGCTTCCACCCCTCCCGACCGCTTCTCTTATCCGGGTTTGCCTCCGCCTTCCCTTCTTCAAACTTTTTCTCTCTCTTAAACCCGATGTCGAAATCACCAAACCATGTGCTCATTCGAATTTATTGATTGATTGCTTGGATATGGTGTAGTGCTTCGGATGGGGAGCTTAGGGTCTGGGACACTGTTCGGAACCGCACGATGTTTTCAGCTTGGTATGTTGTGTTGAATTTTCTGTGGATTTATTTTTTACACAGATTTGCATATTAAATGTCTATATACATGTTATGTATGCTTGCAGTATTTCTGTAATGAACCAACTGAAATACAGATAATATATGTATTTGTGAAAAAAAATATCGCAAGATTCTGATTCCTTTAGTAACGAGACTTTGTTGGATGCTGTACCGTAACCAATGAAACTGTTTTTAAAATACTACTCAAGTGGATGTTAGAAATTGCTATGAACAAGAGCTCCTTGTTGATCAATTTGGGGTGGAACCTGGCCTGCTCCATTGATATATTTAGTATTTAGTGACAGGTGTTGTTTTCTTGCTGATTAATTTGTTGCTGAATTTCAGGGCACATGGTGGAGCTGCTGGTGTTTATTCTGTAGCTACCAGTATAGCCCTTGACAACAGAGTAATAAGGTAAGAACATGACTTTTCCTTTTTTTTTCCTTTTCTTTGTATTGGTGACCTGCTCCTTAATTGATTCAAATCTTGGAAAATGGTATATGATTTGTGATTCCTAGTTAGTGTTGTTTTGGCAAGACATTCGCTAATGTACCACCGATGCTTATAAAATATCACGGAAGATGGAAATGAAATTTCTCACACAATTCATTTCAGTCAGGGTCGGGACGGGACATGTAAATGCTGGGAAATTGCAGAAGCTGGGCTTTCGAGGTAACGTCTTATTTATTTATTTATTTATTTTTGTCTTCTTGTTGATAAATTATGGAGTTATATGATGGATTTCCCTTTCATGCATGCCTTCTTTAGGAAGCCCTTGTTTACAATCCGGACAAATTCCTACCATTTTTGCAAGATTTCACTGGCAAAGACACCTTCATCTGTTCAAAAGGAAGGTAATATATGACTCTAAATTAATTGCAGTAATTTTTGTCCATCTTTTCAAGTAATAGAGTTCTAAATGAAATAATGCATTTATATTTTAGGTGGTTTCACAGCTGGTGTAAATATAATGGCTCTAGCTGGGGAAGACTCCTCTACAGTTATTATAGACTTCACTTATTTCTTTTTATTGATCTTAATGACGGATTTACAAATTTCAGAACCACATAACAAACATAATCTTTTAAATTTGTTGTGTTTTCCATTTGTTAGGTTGAACTTTGGGATCTGGCATCTGTGAATAGGGTAATGTGCTTGTGTCAGAGTTGCAATCCGAGCTTGGCTGGTCCAGCCACTAATCAAAGAGGTTTTTGTTGAACTCTGATCCCTTCTTATACCTCGATTCCCTTAAGCTTTAGCATCTTGTGTTATAATTCAACTTAATTTGATAAGCACAATAAGGTGGAACTTTATTATGAGACCTTTAATCATATATATCTTTTAACTTAGTAACGTATACTGTACATGTTTATTTTTATGAAGGAATGTGTATGGCGATTCAAGCTTTCTACACCTCTGAAACCGGAGTATTGAATGTGTTGTCTGGGTATGCTGTCAAAAATTACAAGAGTAGCAATTTATTATTTCTGCTGTTCAGATATTCTTAATTTTGATTGCAAATTTTCTATTATATGTATCATTACCTCTAAACAATTTTTTTTTGATGTGGCATTCTTTATACTCATTAGTGATATTTTGCCTGAGAATTATTGTACTTCAATATCTGATGGCCAAGCCATTCTGCATTTCGTCGTAGTAAAAGTTCATTTTCTGAGTAGGTCTTTTTCCCTCTAAATATCTTTTTATGTTCTATAATCAGTTATGAAGATGGAAGCATGCTTTGGTGGGATGTACGCAAGTTTGAGACTCCTCTGTCGACAGTAAAATTTCATTCTGAAGCAGGTCAGTTTATCTTCCCTTTAAAAAAATCCATGAAACATATATCTGTATTTGCTGGCACTGCAGCTACTTTTTCCCCTGAATTCTAATTTTGTAATATTGGTAGGATATTTTTGGTGCAGTTATGTCTATTGCAATTGATGACATATGTAATGGGGGCATCTCTGGTGGGGCTGATAATAAAATATTTATGTTCTCCCTTGATCAGCAGAAGGTAAATAAAATGTTATAAGGAATAAGGAATAATTTTATTAATGACCCTTTGAAACATGAAAAATATCATTTCTACCCTTCAAATAATGACATCTCATACGACCCTGTATGTAAAATACATGGAGTTGACTTTGGCCCCTCTGCTCTTGATTTCAACAGGGGGAGTCTATGTCAATTAAGAGGTACTGTTCTATATGTTTGGAGGATAATTAGATGATCATGACACTTTTCATTTTCAGGGTACAAATTTAGCATGAACTTTTTACATACTAACAGACAACCTTTTAACTTCAACATTAATTTCTATTTTTTTTTCTTGCAGGGTATATGTACCATTAGAAAAGAAATAGAGCTTGAGCGGCCTGGTATAGCCAGCACAGCAGTTCGCCCAGACAACAAAATAGCAGCTACAGCAGGCTGGGATCACCGGTTATTTACTGTCTTAATTTAAACTGACTAATTCTTTTAGGGAGTGTTTGGCACTCAATGGAATAGCAAAAAGTTGGAATAGAATAGCTATTCCGACGAATTAATTTGCCAAATGAATTTTAGACTAAGTAGAAGAGTGCGGAATAGTGCTAATCCGGTATACCAACTTATAGGTGGAATACCGGATTATCTCTCGTCGGAATAGCGATTATTGTTTGATTATATTATATTATATTATTATATTATGATTATGATTATGATTTAGTATTATTATATTATTATATTATATTTATGATTATAATTTATTATTATATTAATATTATGATTATTATTTATTATTATTATTATCATTATATTATTATTATTAAATTATTATTATCATTATTGTTATTATATTATTATATTATGAATATAAATATAATTATTTTATTATTATATTATTATGATCAAGATTATTTATTATTATATTATTATATTATGATGATTATGATTTTGATTATTATTACTTATTATTATTTTATTATGTTATATTATATTATTATATGTTGATTATAGTGATGATTAATTTATTATTATATTATTATTATTATAATTATTTTTAATTATTTTTAAGATTATGATTATATTTTTTTATTATATTATTATGATTATGATTATGATTATATTATTATGATTATGACTATAATTATTATTATTATTATCATGATTATGATTATGATTATTATATTATGATTATATTATTATAATTATGATTACTTATTATTATTATATTATTATAATTATGATTGTAATTATAATTTTTTATTATTATATTACTATATTATGATTATGTTTATATTTTTATTATATTACTATTATAATATTATTATTTATTATGATTATTTTTATTACTTTATTATTATTATATTATGTTGTATTATATTATTATATGTTGATTATATTTATGATTAATTTATTATTATATTATTAGAATTAGAATTATTTATAATTATTTTTATGATTATGATTATATTTTTATTATTATATTATTATGATTATGATTATGGTTATATTATTATGATTATGACTATAATTATTATTATCATGATTATGATTATGATTATTATATTATAATTATATTATTAAAATTATGATTACTTATTATTATTATATTATTATAATTATGATTGTAATTATAATTTTTTATTATTATATTACTATATTATGATTATATTTTTATTTTTATTATATTACTATTATATTATTATTATTTATTATGATTATTTTTTATTACTTTATTATTATTATTATTATCTTACTATTATGATTATTATTTTACTATTGTTATTATTATCATCATCATTATTAGTATCATAATTATTCATATTTTAACTATTCTGAGTACAACTGTCAAACGATATTTTCGCTCTTGCGAATAGTCAAGAATACCACTCTTCTATCACTCTTCCAAAAAAATACTATTCTATCACTATTCCAAAATTACCACTCTTCCAAAGCTATTCCTTGATTTGCCAAACAGACCCTTAGTATATTGGGTGCTCTAACAGCTGTTTCTTCATGGTGTCAGGTTGCGAGTATATAATTATAGGAAAGGAAATGCTCTTGCTTTATTGAAGTATCACAGCGGCTCAGTATGTTTCCATATATGTTAGATGTTTTGACTTTGGATTTTTTATCGTCTTAATTTAAACCTTTCTTTTTTTTTGTTTTACATGCAGTGCAATGCAGTGACATTCTCAGCTGACTGCAACCAAATGGCTTCATGCTCTGAGGATACTACTGTTGCTCTTTGGGAACTATACCCGCCAAAGGACAGAGCCTGACCTTAAACATAGTTGTAATCTAAAATGGAAATAATGTAATCTTATTTGTATTTATGATCTGCTTGATTTTGTTCTTGTAAGTTAAATCTAGGTATCAGTTGATGAGTTCTGCTTGAATAGGGATTTACATTGAGCAAGGGCAGATCTCTCCTTCTAAATTGATGACAGTATTTGGCCCCTTGGTGTTTCAAACACCGCAGAAATGCAATGGAAGATCAAATAAATATGAATGATTTTGGAACTGTTTAATTCATTATAAAACACTATCATTTAAATACTGCACAACAGGTTCACGTCTTGAATGTAGCAGGCTAAGTAAACTTGTAATTCTTCTTTTCGTAAATTCTAGAGTTGCGACTATTAAGTAGCATGCTAGTAAGTCGATTCAATCTTCTGAATTATTTTAATGTCGGTATAATATAGTTGAAAACATATCAAGTTATAAGCAGGATAATTTTCAATGAATTTACGCGCATACTAGATCTGTGGAGTAGATTCTGAATTATTATAACTTGAATGTTTAATTTTATTTTTATTTTTTACTTAAATATAAAAAATTTGTCTTTATATTAGAGGGCGATGCCATTTGCAAAACTCTATTTTAAATACAAAAAATACCATCATGCATAATTTGCTTCTTAAATGATAATGAGATTCTTTTTCTATGCTCAAAGATTATCAATTTGCAAAAGAAATATAAGAAAGCAACTACATGTAAAAAAATGATACTAATGATTTTATCGCTATTCATAATATATGACTATATTTTAAATTAATTCTAAAAGATCATTATTAAAGCTTCAATTTATATGAAATATACACTAAAAAGATGTAATTATTATTTTTAAAGATCGTTTTTAAAGCTTCAATTTATATGAGATATACACTAAAAGATGTAATTAATATTTTTAATGTTTTCCAAAATTTTCTTTTTATAATAAAATATTTAGTGACCTTCATTAAAAACATAATATAAAATACATCATTTATATGAAGTGATAAGTATATAACTTAACGTAACTTATAATTTTAAAAAAATACTTGATCTATTTGATACTTGTATGATAGTATTAGTTTTAATTTCATAATTATAAATTTATAATAGACGTTTGATGATTATATCTTATTTCACTCATTAAACAGTTCATATTATACAAAAGAAAAATAACAACTTTGAGTAATTTTCCATCACAATTTTCATGTTATATTCGAACATCTTTTTGAAAACTTCTCAACACCACACTAATAAAATGCTATAAAACTACATTGTTAAAATAGGATTTCATGAGACATGCACTTAAAAGCATAGTCACATGATAGAATAGTGTATTTTTGAAAGAGTAATAGAATAGTGTATTTTTGAAAGAGTGGTAATTTTGGAAGAGTGATAGAATAATATATTTTTGAAAGAGTGGTATTCTTGACTATTATGAAGAGTGAAAATATCATTTGACAGTTGTTAATTAGAATAGTTAAAATATGAATAATTATAATCTAATGATGATGATGATGATGATGATGATAGTAAAATAATAATAATAGTAATAATAATGATAATATAATAATAATAAAATAATGATCATAATCCCTAATCATAATCATAATAAATAATAATATTCATAGTTGTAATCATAATAATATAATAAAAATATAAACATAATCATAATATAATAATATAATAATAAAAAATATAATTATAATCATATTCATAATAATATAATAATAAATAATCATAATTCTAATAATATAATCATAATATAATAATACAATACAACATAATCAAATATTAATCAAATAATAATCATAATCATGATAATAATAATCATAGTCGTAATCATAATAATATAATAAGAAAAATTATAATCATAATCATAATATAATAATTATAATAATAAATAATTATAATCATAATCATAATATAATAATAATAAATAATTATAATCATGATAATATAATTATAATATAATCATAGCTATAATCATAATATAATAATATAATATAATAATAATAAGTAATAATAATTATAGTCATAATCATAATAATATAACCATAATCATAATATAATAATATAAAAATAAAATTATAATCATAATCATAATAATATAATATAAAAAATAATAAATAATCTGATTTTTTTATTAATAACAAAATAAATATTCGGAATCACGAGTATGACAGTGGACGTCGGGTATTAACGGATCTAACAATTACTCCTTTGAGAAATGCGTCTCTGTATGGCTTTAAGAAAGGCGTCTGAAACGCTTCTGTACGCCTTTAACAAAGGCGTCTGATAAGGCAGACGCTACGCACCTAGGGACCAAATAGCGGCGTGTTTTCTTTCTAAAGCTTTGCACCTTCAAGTTGGCCAAGTTTCTGCTGCTCTGTTGGATAGGCTACTCTTTATTGAGAGATTAATACCACAAATAGCAGAAGTAGCATCTAACAAAAAAATATTTTTTCAACTTGCATGATAAGGTCTCTAAGTGGCATTTAACTAAAAACTAAGAATAGGATGGTGAATAACCAACGGCTCCAACAGATTTGAAATTTAATGGTTAAACTTATTAATCCTCGATTAATAATAAAAAGAATTATTAATTTTATTCAAATTAATATATATTACGTTGTAGATAATATATATTTTTTTAATTCATAATAAATCGGTTGTTAAGATTAATTAATAGATTTACTTCTGGATCCAACCCTTCATATCATCTTAAATTATTAATTGACTTCTTATGGATTTGTTAAATTATTTTTTAATCCAACTCTTTGTCCATGATAAATAACAACTAACATCTAAATAATAAATAAAGTCTATGATAAATAGTAACTAATATCTAAGCAATAAATAAAGTCCATGATAAATAACAACTAATATCTAAGCAATATAAAGTCCATGATAAATAACAACTAACATCTAAGCCATAAATAAAATCCATAACGCAAATGAAAATTCCATAACTAACAACCACAAGATAAATAGAGAGTCATGTATTGGTGTATATCGCACACGTGGATGCATAGCCTGTCATGGTCGTCTCAATGCTAGTGGAAGAGTATCAAGCCAAGGATCATCAACAAAATCATCATCGGCATGCTCTTCCACTAGCATTGAGACGACCACGACAGACTATGCATCCACGTGTGCGATATACATCCAGTACATGACTCTCTATTTATCTTGTGGCATCATCGGCACACACCATCAATGGCTGCTCTGGAGTATCATACTGGTAGTCGATCGAAATATCATATTCAAAATTAGCGGGCACAAAGGAGGATGGTCCATATGAGGTCTGCTGAGTATCATGTGTATGTGGGCAGTCTTGTGTGAATGGCTGAAAAGTGTTCGGTCCATATGGGGTCTGCTGAGAGTCCCGTGTATGCGGGTAGCCCCGTGTGAATGGCTGAGAAGTGCTCGGTCCAGCACCGCCACATCGAGCCAGCATATCAATGAATGATAAGTCAGCGGTATAAAAAGAATACCAATCTGCATCACTGAAATGCATACGCTCCGGTTTAGGAGCAACATCAGACTCGTCATCCATGGGTATATCATCGATATTTGTAGGTAACCCGGTCTCTCTCAATACAGCATCCAGTCGGTGGGTCTGTCCAACATTCTCTAAATGTCCACGACATGACTTCAATATTCCATTTTTGACCCATTTCCACTCTCTCGTGAAGACCTATCGATCGATCATGAAAAATACATCCTTCATAACTCGTAGATCCTATAAATATTAAATTGGTTACAAATAATTTTTTTTATTTTTAATTAAAAATATAATAAAAAATTAAAATTTTTGAACCTACTGAGTAGGGATATCACCTCGAGGGACATATGCGACAGCACTGACCGACTCTGATGGTACTGGTCGCGGCTGATCCAAATCAGTGACAAAGCAACGCTAAAAAATACAATCCACATGATGGCACTCTCATAGCACTACATGTAGTCCGACCTAAATCGGATATCATATGGACCCGCAATATGTACCAACCGATGATCGACATCTGCTCACTCATCAACATAAATCCGCCAATGACTCCTCTAATTTGTGCGTACTTTTTTTGAAGTATGGTCAACATTATCCAACTTCAAATGAATATCCCATGACAAAGGTGCCGGAGGAGGAATATACTGAAAAAATCCGAACTGTCGCATGATTCTATCCGGATAATAATGGGAAATAATCCAAAAATGAATCAATGGTATCCTAGTCATCCAAACACCAATATCACGCTGCAATAAGTTATTATATGGACACCAATTGATCAAATTATCCCTCAAATAATCTAACTCGTCGCTAGGATTAGCCGGACCGACGTGATTAGGAGCATGTATGAAAGTATGCGGACCTATTCAATATCAAAAATTGATATAATTATAAATGAATTGCAAAATACATCAAAATCAAAAGTTGATATAATTATAAATCACATTAAATGCGCACTTGTCCTGTACCTCCCATATGGCTGACATGAATCGAGGTCAGGCTCACCCTAAGAATCGTATGGAGTAATAGGTCTCGGTCGACTAACATTCAACCATGGCTCACCCTAAGAATCATATGGAATAATAGGTCTCGGTCGACTAACATTCAACCATGTCCATGCCCACATCAAGATAATTTCGAAGGAGTATCAAAGGTATCTAAAAAGTTTTAACGGATATGGATATGATTTGGCTATTATCTATCTGTAACCATCTGTTTAGCTATTATCCGTCAATATCTGATATTATCCGATTTTATCCTAATACATATATGAAAAAAATCTCATTATGTGTTTTTAGTTATATTTTTTGCATACATTACATATCTAACTAATTTTATATATAATTTGTGCTAATGCATTATATTTTTTAATAATTCATTGATACATTTGAACTACTAATATAATGATAATTAATATTTAATTTTTATAATTAATAATTCTATCAAAAAATAATATGCAATTATTTTTTAATGATATATATAATATTTTTACTTAATATCCGAAATATATCCGTATTTGTATATGTATCCGTCCGATATTCGATCCGTATCCGATATCCGTTGAATATCTGATCCATATCCGTATCCGAGACTATACGTATTCGAATCCGTATCTGAAAAATTATAACAGATATGGATACGATAAGAGTATTATTCGTCCGTATCTGATCCGTTTGCAACCCTACATGGAATATGAGGTCGATGTCCTTTGTAGGATAATATCTCTTTTCCCTAAAATATTGCACATATTTTTGGGTTATTTTGTTATTTTGGTACTACTTATATAATAAATATACACTAATAAATTATATGACAAAATATAGTACTAAAAATATGATAAATGTGCTTATGTGGGAGCGATTTCTAGACACTCTATGATGAGAAAATGATATTTATAGCAACAAAGTCAATGATTGTATGTCAGGATTAACTGCACATTCCGACGTCAACTTCGACTCAGCTGCGCCAGCTCTCGACATACTTTAAATTTCCATTTTTTTTTAATAAATATCAAAATATCCACAAAATATATTCTCTGAACAAGTAACTCATCATATTTTTTTTTGAAGAAAAATCCTTAGACAACTTAATTAACCTATAACATTATAAAAAATAGACAATACATAACTTAATCTAGCATTACTATATACAACCTGCGTTTATGAAGGACGTAATTGTTAGACCGTTCGCTTTTAAAAAGTAATAACTACGCCTTTCTTGTCATACTCGTGATTTTGAATATTTATTTTGTTATTAATAAAAAATTGATAAATAATCATAATCATAATAATATAATAATAATAAATAATCATAATCATAATAATATAATAATAATAAAAAATAATCATAATCATTATAATATAATAATAATAAATAAATCATAATCATAATCATAATAATATAATAATAATAAATAATCATAATCATAATCATAAAAATATAAGAATAATATAATTATATTTATAATAATAATATAATAATATAATACTAAAATCATAATTATTATAATATAATAATAAATAAATAATAATAAAATTAATTATATAATAATAATAAAAATAATTATTATAATAATATAATATAATAATGAGAAGGGATCCAATTACCATTTTTTTGGTGCCCATGGTGCCTATTTATTTATTTATGTATAAATTTAAAAATGTGAACCGTTAGATGTATTCTATATCATCTCAATTGTATGTATATGAAAAATAACTTTATTTGAATAGCCATCAAGTAACGTGTCTAAATTGTAAAATTTGGTCCGTTGATTTTTTGAACGCTTGATGCCTATATAAATAATATTGAAATGATATAATTTTTTGTATACATATATAAAATGATATTTATAAAATATTCCTTTAATTACTTTTTTTATTTAGAATTTAAATAATAGTTATTTGATATTTAATTTTAATGTCACCGATGTGGCACCAAAATGGTAATAATTGAATCCTTTCTCTATAATAATAGGAATAAATAAATAATCATCATAATATTAATATAATAATAAATCATAATAATAATATAAAACACAGTCGCTGCTTAAATGGGCCATCCCGCTAATCCATCAACTGTCAACCACACGCCAGCACATCGATCCGCGGCTCCATGCGCTCAACCAATCAGAGCAAACCCCACGGATCGTGTTTTTTCTCGTGGAAGATCCGATACGTTGGATCTTTATTCTACCCACTTGCCAAATCAACCGACTCAACTCTCTAACGTGTCTCCTCCTTGTCCCAAGCTTTATATACCATTATACCCTGTTCAACCCCACCCCTTTCGACTTTCCCAATTTCTCACGAAATCCTAGCTTTGAATCTCTCGCCGTTTCTTCAACCATGGCTCGTACCAAGCAAACCGCTCGTAAGTCCACCGGAGGAAAGGCTCCTCGCAAGCAACTCGCCACCAAGGTATGTCGTGATCCGATCTCTCCTCTACGATCTCAGTTTCTGGTTCAGATCTAGGATTTCTAATTGTGTTCTCTCTTCTCGTTTTATCTTATAGGCCGCGAGGAAGTCCGCTCCGACCACCGGAGGAGTCAAGAAGCCCCACAGGTACAGACCCGGTACCGTGGCTCTTCGTGAGATCCGTAAGTACCAGAAGAGCACTGAGCTTCTGATCCGCAAGCTTCCTTTCCAGCGATTGGTCAGGGAAATTGCTCAGGATTTCAAGACAGATCTTCGTTTCCAGTCGCACGCCGTGCTGGCTTTGCAAGAGGCGGCTGAGGCCTACCTTGTTGGTCTTTTCGAGGACACCAATCTGTGCGCTATCCATGCCAAGAGGGTGACGATCATGCCTAAGGATATCCAGTTGGCGCGCCGCATCCGTGGGGAGCGTGCTTAGGTGGTCGGAGTTAGGGTTTGGGTTATTTTTGTCATTTCTGATGATGTGTTTTGTTTAGGGGTATTTTAGGGAAGTTCTAATTGTGGTATTTTGTGGCGGTGTGGATGTAAATTCCGTATGTGGAATAGTTATCCTTAATTTCAATCAATTGGCATTGCAGTTTAATATTTGTTCTTATTTGCTAGCTTTTCATTATTTGGTTTAATTTTTTCCGTGAAAATATTGTTTTGTTTGTTTAATTATGTGAATGTAGCTTGGTCAAGGTTTCCCATTAAATTATTTATTTATATTATTGTTACGGTTGGTGGATACAGTTTAATAATGGTCTAAATTTACTTTACGGGTTCGCATGCACTTGCATCTGATCATTATCGTTGTGTTTCCAAAGGATTGTGCTGAAAAATTATTGTTTTGATAATTGCTTGTAACAGGACCAGTTTAAATTTTTTAATGGTCGTCGATTTTGATATTTCTCCTGTACGATGAGAATTGAGAAAACACGGAGTTTCGTAATGAAACCGTTGGATTGCTGGAAAGCGGGATGTGGAAGTTAGATTTTGATCGGACGGTACTTATCTCGCCTGAATAAAAATCCTGTTCGAACCGTCTTAATTTTGGTCGTAATGACAGAATGTCATCGGCGTCGTCAACGTGTATCATGATATCACTATGACTATAGTCCGATCTCAAGACAGAAAGAATCAAAGACTCAACTTAAAAAAAAAAAACGAATTTAAACAAGATGGCCCATCAATGCACAAAGATTTCAGGCTGAAGCCTTTTGCGGTTGCATGCTTCTCTTCACGGCCCATTGTAAACTTTGAGTGAGCTGGACTGGACTAAACTCAAGTTCGGATCATAAAAATTTGAGTTCAGTCGAGCCGAGCTCGTAAAACGTTTCGAGCTGAAAAATCTAGCTCAAATTCGACTCTTTACATGTGTGTTGATTCGAGCCAATACATGTGTGTTGATTCGATTTGACATTTAAATTTAGTACAATTAAAAACTATAAGGTTGGTATATTTAGAATACTGATATAAGAGTTGGTACTAAATTGATATATTAATAAATTATATTTTTAATGACATTTTACTGTATTAATTTAAATTGATGAACTAATAAAGAACTATCGAGTTAGATATACAAATCTTATCACGAACGAGTAAGAGACATTATTAAATTATTGGAGAGATAGTGAGAGAGGAGTTATCGGATTAGAGTTTGGTAGAAAAAAATATAAGCTATTTTTTATTCGAGTCGAGTCGAGCCACGACTCAAACTCAACTTATTTAGCTACAAAGCCAGATTAGCTCGAGCCAAATTAGATTGAGTTAAATTAGTCCAAGTCCGAATCGAGTCCGAGCTAAGCCATGAATACAAACTTTTTTGAGGTCAAAATAAGATTATGATACACCCACCAACTTCTCGTCTTCTTATCATTTTTTTGAGGGAACCAGGGAAATCTCCTTTATCAACTAAAAATCCTTATCGTGTTGCACAAACGTGTAATACAATAAATTTAAGTGTAAGACTCTTACTATCATTCACTCATCTAAATATCATTCTTATATCATTACATTTAAAAACATTACGTGTGAATATTTTATACGTTCAGAAAACTAAATTGACAGGTTAGAAGGTTAACGAAGTAGAGAATACATGTTTCAAACTGTGGTACACAGAAAAAGAACGAAACAGAAATGATGTAGGCATTTTAATTGATAAGAGTCTTAAAAATAAAGTTATCGTAGTTAGAAGACAAGATGACAAAATCATCATAATTAAATTGATTATTGGAGATTTGGTCTTGAACGTCATCAGTGCGTATGCTTCACAAGTAGTTTTGAGCGATGATGTCAAGAGACAATTCTTGAAAGACTTAGAGGACATAGTTAGAGGAGTGTCTAATAATGAAAAACTCTTTATTGGATGAGATCTTAATGGTCATGTTGGCATAACTAGAAGAGGGTTTGAGAGGGTACATGAGGGTTTTAGATATGGTAAAAAGAATCAAGAGGGAGAAGAAATCTTGAACTTCGCTGTAGCTTACGAACTCATGATAGCGAATACCTTTAGAAAGAAAAAAAATCTCATTTAATTACTTTCAACAGTAGCCAACACTCAAGCCAGATCGATTTTATCCTTACTAGAAGGGAGGAGAGACCAAACTGCATGGATTGTAAGGTTATACCTGACGAGTGTCGCCACACAACATAAGCTTTTGGTGGCTGACTTTCATTTTCAAGTATGCGTCCGGTGAGATAGAGACACAAAAATCACGAGAACGAAGTGATGAAAGCTCAAAGGGGACGCTTCTCTAGTGTTTAAAGATAAAGTTATTGCAGAAGGACTGTGAAACACAGGTGAAGATGTGGATAATATGTGGGATGAGATGTCGATTCACATTCGAAAGGTGACTATAGAGGTGTTTAGAGTAATCAAAGAAAATAAACGTGAACCTAAAGACACTTAGTGGTGAAATAATGATGTACAAAATACGATCAATGAGAATAAAAAAAATATTACAAACGTTTACATCACCATAAGAGTGATGAAAACATACATAATTACAAAGAAGCTAGAAGAAACGTAAATAAAGATGTGAGTGAAGCAAGGGGTCAGACATATACAGAGCTGTATCGAAAATTAGATACAAAAGAGAGCAAAAATGATGTCTACAAGATGACTAAGCTTCGAGAAAGGAAAACAAGATATTTCAACTAACTTAAATGTATTAATGATGAGCCTAATAGGCTTTTGATGAAGGATGATGAGATTAAGAACAGACAGAGAGAATACTTTGACAAGTTGTGTAATGAAGAGAGTGAAAAATCGTGACTGAGTTGGATGGCCCATTTGTTGACACCAATATGCGATTTGTTCGGAGAATTCAAGAGTCTGAGATGAAAGAAACTTTAAAAAGGTGAAAATAGGTAAGACGTTAGGATCTAATGACATCCCAATTGAGGTATGAAAATGTCTCGGAGATATAGTAATAGTGTGGTTTACTAAGCTATTTAATTTTCGGTCCAATAAGATACCTGATGAGTGAAGAAGAAATATATTAGTATCAATTTTTAAGAATAAAGTAGATATTCAAAGTTATACTAATTATAAATGAATTAAGCTCATGAGTCATACCACGAAGCTTTGAGAGAGAGTGATCGAGTATCGTTTAAGAAAACTGATAACTGTCTCCAAAAATCAGTTTAATTTCATGTCTGGGAGGTCCACCATGGAGGCGATTTTCTTGATAAGATAGTTCATGAAGAGATATCGCGAACAGAGAAGGACATACATATGATATTTATTGATTTGGACAAATCGTATGATAAAATACCAAGAAATATCATGTGGTGGGCGCTTGAAAATAAACGAGTTCCAACAAATTATGTTACCCTTATTAAGAATATGTACACAAATATTGTGACTTGTGTCAGAGATATGACAATGAGTCCGATGTATTTTCTATTAAGATATAATTACATTAAAGGTTAGCATTGAGTCTATATATTTCCACCTTAGTGATGGATGAGATCATAAAAATACATACAACAAGACATTCCTTGGTGCATGCTCTTTGCTGACGATGTGGTGTTGATTGACGAGTACATGATAGGAGTCGATCAGAAACTAGAGTTATGGAGATAAATTCTATAATCGAAAGATTTTAAACTTAATAGAACTAAAACTGAATATATGAGGTGTCAATTCAGCGGGGACAACTCAGATGATGAAAATGTTACTTTGGACGGACAAATAGTGTTCATGAATGACATATTTTGATATTTTGGATCGATATTGCAGAGTGACAGAGGGATCAATGAAGATGTTAGTCATAGAATAAAAGCCAGATGGGTAAAATAAAGACAAACATATGGTATTCTCTATGATAAAAAGATCTCAAATAAACTAAAAGACAAGTTCTACAGAATGACCATTAGGCCCGTAATGATGTATGACGCAAAATGTTGGGTTATAAAAGGACAACACATCTAGAAGATGAGTGTAGCTGAAATGTGAATGTTGCGTTGGATATGCGGCCACACAAGGAGAGATCGAGTAAGAAACGATGATATACGGGACAAACTTAGGTAGCACCAATTCAATTTAAGCTTGCCTAACACCGTTTGCGATGGTTTGGTCATATCCAACGTAGGCCTCATGAGGTACCAGTACGTAGTGACATTCTAAATCGTTTTGAAAATACAAGAAGAGAAAGATATCGACCGAGATTGACATGTGAGGAAGCAATAAAAAGATATTTAAATGAATGAAATATATTCAAAGAGTTTACTTTGGATATGAGTGCCTAGAAGACAACGATCTATGTATCATAACCATGATTTAGGAATGAGAGTCTAGTAGTAGAGTTATAAATTTTAGATTCTTAGTTTTACGGTTTCTAAATTTTAGGATCATATGATTTAGAAGTAAGAATTTAGAAATACATTTTATAATGTAGGTTTATTAATTATTATACTACTTTATTATTATTATTATTAGCATTATTATTATTATTATTATATTATCATCGTCATTATAGTTATCATTTTTATTTATTTTTAATATATATATATATATATTATTTATTTATTATTAGTATTACTATTTTTTTCTATTATTATTATTATTATTATCATTGATATTCGAGATCTCTGATTTTATTATTATTATTATCATTGGATTTTATTTTTAGTCTATTTCAATTTATTTGAAATTAAAGATTTTATTTTATTGTTGTTGTAAAATCAACTTACATCGTAGGATCGAAGAGTAAGATTCTGCTAGCAAATTCGGCGAGCAGCAAATTTCGTTGTCTATAACTAAATCTGCCATCCGTCCATGTCGTTAGTTTCAGAAAAGCTAAGTTTGAAGGCCCCAAATTTTATGCTTTTTCCTTCCCACAAGTTCGTTATATTTAGTATAATATCATTTTTACATTTGCGTACAAAAATTGTAATATATTGAAAATATTTTGGTATGCCAAAACTAAAATGATATATTTTTTAATGAACAATGATACATAAATGATGTACTTCACTATTTCTTATGTCAAGTGCATTTTTAGTTCTTTAATTTATGTGGATAAAGCATTAAGCACACAAGTCATTTCACAATATATTTGCAGAGGTTCACTAATTACAGAATTTCTTGGTAAAAGAAAATGCTCATAAGATGAGCTATGTTTGTTAGTAGAATAGGTGAGAGATATCTTTATCATCATTTTATCCCTCAAACAAACAAAATCATAGATTAAATTACAGTACTTGTTCAACTGTCCCCAACAGGAATTAGTATGGGAGGAGAAGAATAGCCCCGCCCCACTGCCCCAACCAACAAAACAAACGGATAAGCATCTGATCTCATCCACACGTCATCATCCTACAATGGGTTCTGACAAATCCTGGTGCGTATAAGTAATTGCATCAGTGCAAATGAAACAGGAACTAAGTAGATGCTAGATACCCCCAAATTCAACTTCAAAATTCTCATCAAATACAACATCTCTCCCGTTCATTCCACTTCCATCGTAATCTTCTCTTCCCAAATTTTAATTCGAACTCAAAATTGGGCTAAAACACTCGCCATTTCCCCTTCTAATTTGTCTCTAAATTGGGTTTCCAAGCACACTGGAAACACACTTTTTTCTTTCTTCTCTCAAATCCACGAATCTATAGAAGTTAAAAAACCAGGTGCCTGGATGGCTGGATCACTTAATCCGCCTAAGAAAACCGACGGCCGTGATTGAGCAAAAGACCCTTCGATCCGTGTGCCTCGATTTCGGCCAATAACAAACTGACAGCCCATCTCTCTGTTTCTTTTCTTCATTGAACCTCTTCTAAACTCTGATCCTATAAAATCCTCTAGAAACACACTTCAGTTCCATCCAATCCAAATAGAAATATCTTCCTCCCTCCTCCGCAAACAAAGAGAAGGTTCTGGATTGTTAAGAGAAGGTTCTGGATTGTTTTGATAGCCATGTCAACTGAGGAGAAAGCAGAGCATGTGGCTGCACCAACTGAACTGACACCGGAACTGGTTGCTCCTGCCGAACCCATGGAGCAGACCACGGCTGAACCGGCAACCGCTGAACTGACTCCCGCTGAACCGGCTCAGGCTGAGTCCAAACCGGATGATCAGAAGCCAAAGAAGGAGAAGAAACCACGCGCACCAAGGAAGAAAAAGACAACCCCTAGTCACCCCCCTTATATTGAGGTTACATCGATGTTTTTCAATTTTGAACATCATGATTTTATTTCTATTATATTCGTTTTATTTCTTTGTTCAAAATTTTGATTTCTTATGTTTGTTTCTTTAGATGATCAAAGAAGCAATCACAGCTTTGAATGACAGTACTGGATCGAGCTCCTATGCAATTGCAAAATACATGGAAGAACATCACAAAGATGAGTTGCCGGCAAATTACAAAAAGGTCCTTGCAACTCAGTTGAAAAACTTCACTGCTAAGGGAAAGCTTGTAAAGGTCAGGGCTTCTTTCAAGTTGAAGGAAGATGAGGCACTGAAGAAGAAGAAGAAGAAGCCGGTGAAGAAAGAGATCATCAAGATACCGACAAAGGCGCGATCTAAGAGAAAGGCACCGGCAGTTATGAGTGCTGAGACGAAGAAAAAGGGTGCGAGATCGACTAGGGTTAAGAAGGCAAAGAAGGCAGCGCAACCAAAGCCAAAACAGCCAAAGTCGATCAAGTCTGGTACCAGTAAGAAGGCGAACAAGGCTGTTGCTGGGTGAATTTTGAGGTTTTGGTTGAGTGATAGATGATGAGTTTGTAAATAATGTTTTCTTGCTCTTCCTCTTTTTAGACCTTTTGGGAGGTGCTTTGGTGTAGTTTACTAGTGTTTGCAACTTTGCATGTATGAATGTGTATGAAATGTATAATGAAGCAAGAATAAGTATGAATTAGTCTTTTCTTTTTGCTTGTTTCAAGTTGTAATGTGATCTGTTTGATGCTTTGATGGTCTATATATGTAGTCTCTTTTGATTCATCAAAAATCCAATTTAGTATTTGATGAAATTTGATAATGGTTGGAACGTGAAAATCATTGCTCTGACAGTCTGAAGTTTATAAAAGAAAAAACTTTTAATCATTATTGTTTAATCAGTAAACAATAATGATTTGGATAGTTCAAAAAATAGATTGAATTTTGACGAATACAGAATTAATTTCATTTGAAAATGGTAAACTGTATGCATTTGAGAAGTTTGATTTGTATGATTTTTAAATTTAAAAAAGAGCATGCTTCAATGGAAGAAGTGCGAAATTTTCTCAACATGTTTTGGCGACCTAAATTGTTCAATTTTCTCAGCTGAGAAAATTTTGGAGCTCCGAAGCTTCGTCTACCAGATCTATGGTTATAAATGGATGAAACTATTATCGGTTGCAATGTACACGGATCCGACCCGGTCTAAACACCATTCGGCCCTCTGGTTCGTGGGTGGTTTGGGATAGTTGCCATTTGGTCTTTAATTTTTCGAATATTATATTTACAATTAAAACTAAGATCGAAATCGAATTAGATTCTTTGAAGCCCATCAACTGAACAACCAAGTTTTGCTCGTCTTTAGGAAGTGGATATTAGTAATTACATGACACAACTTCAATAGAATGCACATCCGTTATACTCTTTCTTTCGATGGGAATTCCAAGTAAAATTTCTTTAAATGGACCCAAATTCTTTCGATCAGCTTAATTAAATGGATGCAAATATTTTGAAGCATTCCTCTTCAGACGAAATAGTCCATGTAACAGCTTAACAATGTAATGGCACAGAGGTGAACCAGTCTTATCTTTACCAGTAGCTGAGACTTTAAAAAAACATGTGATAAATTAAAACCCAAGACATCCAAAATAAAATCAGAAAATAAGCTTGTAATAAATGAACACAGAGAACTCATGCTACAATAATATAACACATTGACAAATAAACTGAAAACTTAATTGAAATTCATAACTACAATTCCTCCAATGGTCTGAGCTTACAGCCCCTCTAAAACTAAACTAAAATCAAGAAAATCGCAGGTGGAGAGAGATTTTGTTTGGGATAGCTTCCAGTTTTTCTTTTGTAATTAGTTATGTTTGCGAATGGAGTTCTCCACGGACTTCCATCGTCCTCTATCTTTTGCAAAAGAGCCCCTAAAATGAGAAACTCGTTGTTAGAATAGACTTTCATTGTAAGGCCTAATTTTGTTTTGATGAAGGATTCTCAGATTTTTTTTTAATAAGCCTTGGTTTTATTCAAATTTGTCTATGCTGTGGAAAAACTTATAGAACTAAAAATCCAAGAAGAATATAATCTTCTTGTACAGGCATGCTAGTAGTTACTTTGCTGAATTCTTCAATTTGTGTCAAAGAATGAATACAAACAGACCTAGAAGAATATAATCTTAATTCTTGGATCAACATGCAATTGTACCCCAACAACCACAATAAGAGAAGAGAATTTGAGTCTAATCAGTTACCATACGAGAAAACCCAAATAAAATCAAGAACTTAATCGAACCCGAAAAAATCGACAAATTGAAACCCTAGCGTATCTGACTAAAGATGAAATAATCAAATTAACACCAGAGAAGATGATTAAAATTTACATAGCCATAGATGATTTGCTATTACAGGAAATAGGAATAATTGCAAGAGGGGAAAACAGAGATTCAGACCTCTATTAGAATACATTTTGTGAAGCACAATTGAGCAAGAAACAAAACAATGGAGAGAAGTGAGAAGGATGACCTAGCAAGAAACCCTGGTTTTTCAGTTCTTGATTTCGAACTCCCACTCAATCAATGGATTATAATTTTCAAATACGGCAACTTGCAAAAATAGTACAGATTCCAATAATAGCACAGATCAGAAGGCTAAAAAAAGGCCGTTAGGGAATTTTGAATAGATTTTCATGCAAAAAAACTACTATTTAGGAAATCCGTTTTTTGGTAACTGTTTTGGAAAGTGCTTTAGAAGGTTCTAAATTTAGGAGCACTCGTAGCTGTAGACATAGTGGTAAAAATAATAGCACCCAATTTGGAGCTATATATTAAGATGTCACAGAATTTTGGAATCTTTGTGGTCTAAATCAGTTAATACATGTGTTATATCAGGTAGACGAAAAACTTTAACTCATTGCAGTAATAGGAGGCAGAGAATGGCACTAATTCCCAACAACAAGAAAAAAGGGCCAACAACAACCACAAAACTTTTAATATCAAATAAATTAGAGTAAACTAGAAATGAAATCCAATCCAAAATGTTAGAGATCATAGATCTCATTGATAAAAAAAATCAATTATAATAACAATGATAATGATAATGATAGTAATAATGATGAAGCATCCAATTCGGGATATGTTGCATACTATTAATAAATAAATGTTCCAAGTTCGCCTTAAAATATATGCTTTGAGCGAGTAATTGGTTAGAACAACTATGGTTCTATCAAAATTCAGAGTACCTCTTAATTTTGATAACTATATAAATACTAAAAGGAAATCCTATGGGAACCGTTTACTTTTAAATAAGGTCTTAAAAAATACTAATTATACTATAACTAAATGATACATTTTCAAAATAATTTATTTCTAAATTAATTACAATGACTCTTATATTTCTAATAACTAGCAAAGGTCCCGCTCTTACGTGTGGGACAATATATTTATAATATCCTTTTAACAATATATTTATAATATCCTTTTAACAACAACCAACATTATGAGTAAAGGAATTAAATTCATGCACTCTTTATAATACTGTATATATAGTAAAGTTGAAGCGCAGAATAATATGAAGACATCTTAGATCATATTTCAGACTCCACATTATGGGGAGTGATAATCATTACAAAAGCCAGAATAGTAATCAAGTAGACGTGAGAACCCAGTAAATTTAAATTCCTGTTATTCCTTTGAACATCGTTAACTACAAAAATATGGTAACAGATTGTCCAACTCCAGGCAGGTTATTTGTGCAACCTTCGCACAAGTTTAAAGAAAACCTAAAACATTGCATTTACTATGAAGAATAAACTGGACAGGTTCCTCCTCAATTTACTGTGAATAGCTATCGTAATCACCCAACGACAGATTAAAAAAATAGAAAATTAGTAGAAATTCATACCAACATACAAAGGAACCATAAAGAGGAGAATCATTAAACAGAAAATCAGGTCAGATTCATACCAGCTAACAAAAAATCATGAAAACATTAATTTCTGATTTGTAGCATATCTGTACCAGCAGATCAGTAAGAAGGCCGATAAATTAATGAAAATAAAATTTTATTTATATCCGTCTTATGAGGTACGATAAAGATTAGATAAGTAATTAAAAGAGTGTCATTGACATCCCTATACTAAATGCTATGTGATACCTGCCATTTGGTCCCCAACTTTTTGAATATTACATTTACAATATAAAAACTATACGGATCGAATAGATGCCTTAAACCTATCAAATGCACAATCTAGTGAAAGTTTTGCTCATCTTTCAACCAGGAAATAGGAATTACATAACGCAACTTCGATGAAACGAACATCCATTATACTTTATTATTATTTTTTATGGGAAGCCAAAGCAAACGTTTCTTTAAATGAACACAAATTCCTTGGGTCAGTTTTATTAAACGAATACAAAAACTTTCAAACATTCCTCTTCAGACAAAATTGTCCAAGCGACAGTTCCCTTAACAACGTAATGCAATACTTTTCTTTACATAAAACCTTATGAAAGAAGTTTTTTTTCAACAACAACAAAGCCTATAAGAAATTGCACATAAAATTAGATAATAAGCCTGTACCATATCAGCAGTCAATTCTACCTTCGCATGACGTATTAACAGGTTTGCACACAGGTGAAACATTCAATGATTCAAGAAAATAAAGGAACAATCAAATTTTCAAAAGCTTCTATATCATCTACCAACAGAAGAGGCTTCAAGATACAATATAATAGTACCCAACAGACAAATGAAAACCCAAGCCATCTAGATTAAAAACTAGAAAAAGCTTGCAATAAACAAACCAAGAGAACTCATGCCACGATAATACAGAACACCATGACAATTAAAGCGAAAACTTTATTGAAATTTGTATCTCAAATTCATCCAATGATCCGAGCTTACAGCAGCACTAAAGTACCAAAAACACACAATGATAAAAAAGTTAAAAATAGACACTGATGACTTGGGAGGGAGTGGCTGACAGCACAAGGGAAGAAGGCATTGGATGAGTTGGTGGCAGCAGCACAGAACAAGCAAAACCATAGTCACACAACATTCCTTTTATTGTTATCACAACCTCAGAATTAGAGGTACTCAAATCCAATGTAGCAGTATATTAACACACAACTGACCTCTATAAGGCACAAACGACATTTTTTAAGGATGGAGTATTTAATTGAGACATTCATCACATGTGTCGTCCTTCCCTGCTTTCAGGCATTTATCAGATCACTCCTTGGTTTAGTAGGAGAGAGAAGGAGACCAAACTGAAGGAGCTGTGTAGAGATCAACCCAAGGAGCCAGGTTCAAGGAAGCACCAGTTATTTGGTCCTCAAGCTGGTACTTCGCTAATATTCAACATAATAGATTGGCTATTATCTCAAGAAGCAGCAGGAACACCAGGCTTGGATACGTCAATTAGAGCCATTGATGGTGGATGGAGCGCAATGCGCCCGAATTCCTCAAGCTGGTACTTCGCGTACACTATCCTCAATTTATTTTTGCTATGTGGGGCGACCGAATGAGCTTTCACCAAGACCCTTGCACATTCCCTTCGTGTAAAACAAATAAACAAATAAATTAGAAATTTTGCAATTTTTAATGACATGCACAACTAGTATTCAGAAGAAATGTTCAAACAAAAACAATATAGCCTAAATGTGATGCGGGGTTTACTGTATGTCAGACTCGGAGTAAGTGGTGTGTCGTTGTAGAGTGTCGGTCCACAGAGGGTAATTTCCCAGAGTGCACCGAGCTGCGTACACGGCAGCAGCTGCCACCATACATGGGAGATATCGTGTCATTTCATACTCTATTAAACCCAGCTCACCGAAAAAGTATATCATATTTTCCAACTGTCAAATTAGACAAGATGATTAGGATTTGATTGATTATTTACATTCTTGCCAAAAGAAAGTGAAGAGATTGTCCCATGTTATACCTGCTTGTCAGCCTTAGCTGCCTTTACGAACCGAACTAAGAACATGTATGCTGTTGGTATTGTCAGGTACCAATTGAGATGGTTCAGAATTATCTTTTCCATGCGGATGATTACCTCTTTTATGTATTTATTGCTAGTAATTTCTATGAGCTCATCAATCTGCAAAATATATCACCATAAGTATACTACACCATTCACAAATATGACAGCATTTTGAAACTTGAAATTATACAATGTTGTTGCATACCCCTAAAGGTAGATTTTCCTCATATTTTGAGGCAATAAGCAATCCACATATCACGACAAGCTGGAGCCCATGTTTTGGTACAAACTCAAAGGAAAGGTATCGGTCGACTATTGACACAGCCAAGTAAAGTGTTTCTGGCCACAATGCACATTTGTGATGCACCTTTACCATCCAACCTATGGCAACTGCTCTGGCATTTTCATTTAATTCATGCTGTTTTGTCATGTAATCAATTGGCCTGCCCAGATGCTGCTCAAACACAGATGAAAAGAACCAATATTAGATCAGTTAGAATGTAAATCCTGCTCATAAAAGTAAAAACTGAAAATACCTGTTGTTGTCTGTAGAATGTGTACAGATCCTTGATATACTCAACAACAGCTAGCTGATTGTTTACATCTGGAATATCAATCTCATCTATATTTTGCTCCTGTATATTCTGCTTGACAAAAGTATCAGAAGCAACCTAAATAAAAACACACAAAAGAAAGAACAGGTCTTATGGAGAGTTTTGGGAATTACTGCACATGAACATAAAAGGGACAGAGAGTTGTAATTGTACAATACCTTGTTATTGTCCAGTTGAGCAGGTGTCGAATCAGTACGTCTCTTCTTAGACTTGTGAGAATAGATATGCTCTTGCACTGCCCACTTGTCAGAATCAGTTTCTAAATTTAGATTCTTCATGGCAGGTCCTGGTGCAGGTGCCAGCAATTGGATTTGCTTTCCAGATTGCTGCTTATGAATACAATTAAAAACAAAAATGTTAAATCAGATGTGTGGTAGATTGCAGGTGGAGAGAGATTCTGTTTGGGATAGCTTACAGTGTTTTCTTTGTAATTAGTTATGTTTACGAATGGAGTTCTACACAGACTTCCATCGTCCTCTATCTTTTGCAAAAGAGCCCCTAAAATGAGAAACTCATCGTTAGAATAGACTTTCATTGCGAGCCCTAATTTTGTTTTGATGAAGGATTCTCAGATTTTTTTTTAAAAGCCTTGGTTTTTATTCAAATTTTGTCTATGCTGTGGAAAAACTTATAGAACTAAAAACCAAGAAGAATATCATCTTCTTGTACAGGCATGCTAATAGTTACTTTGCTGAGTTCTTCAATTTGTGTCAAAGAATGAAAACAAACAGACCTAGAAGAATATAATCTTAATTCTTGGATAAGCATGCAATTTTATCCCAACAGCCACAATAAGAGGAGATAATTTGAGTCTAATCGGTTACCACATGAGAAAACCCAGATAAAATCAAGAACTTGATCGAAACCTAAAAAATCGACAAATTGAAACCCTAGAGTATGTGACTGAAGATGAAATGATCAAATTAATACCAGAGAAGATGATTAAAATTTACATAGCAATAGATGATTAACTATTACAGGAAATAGGAATACTTGCAAGAGGGGAAAACAGAGATTCAGACCTTCTCCATTCGAATCCATTTTGTGAAGCACGATTGAGCAGGAAACAAAGCAATGGAGAGAAGTGAGAAGAATGATCTAGCAAGAAACCCTTGTTTTTCAGTTCTTGATTTCGAACTCCCACTCAGTCAATGGGTTTTAATTTTTAAACAACTTGCAAAAATAGCACAGATTCCAATAATAGCACAGTTCAGACGGATAAAAAAAGGCTGTTAGGAATTTTGAATCGATTTTCATGCAAAAAAGTTACTATTTAGGAAATCAGTTTTTAGGTAACTATTTTGGGAAGTTGCTATTATAAGGTTCTAAACTATCATTCAACTCTAGTGCTTGTACCTGGCAATTGGGATTATCTATGCACCTAAATTGGGTAGCAATATTAAGTAAGCAAACTATATCACATACACATGATTCCTCACTAACAGAAAACAAATTTAGGAGTACTCATAGCTGTAGACATAGTGGTAAAAATAATAGCACCCAATTTGGAGCTATATATTAAGTCGTCAATGAATTTTGGAATCCTTGTTGTCTAAATCAGTTAATACATGTGTTATATCAGGTAGACGAAAAACTTAACTCCTCATTGCAGTAATAGGAGGCAGAGAATGACACTAATTCCCAACAACAAGAACAAAAGTCCAAAAAACAATGATGACAAAACTTTTAATACCAAATAAGTTGGGGTAGGCTAGAAATGAAACCCAATCCAAAAAGATTGAGATCATAGATCTCAAAGATAAAAAGATCAATGATAGTAATAGTGATAATGATAATGCTAGATTAAATGATGAAGCACCCAAATCGGGATATGTTACATACTATTAATAAAGATATGTTCCAAGTTGGCCTTAAAATATATGCTTTGAGTGGGTAATTGGTTAGAACAGCTATGCTTCTATCAAAATTCACAGTACCTCTTAATTTTGATAATTATATAAATACTAAAAGGAAATCCGACGGGAACCTTTTACTTTTAAATAAGGTCTTACAAAATTCTAATTATATTATAACTAAATGATACATTTTAGAAATAATTTATTTCTGAATTAATTACAATGACTCTTATATTTTTAATAACTAGCAAAGGTGCGGGGCAATATATTAATAATATCTTTTTTACAACAACCAACTTTTATGAGTAAAGGAATTAAATTCATGCACTCTTTATAATACAGTATAGATAGTAAAGTTGAAGCACATAATAATATGAAGACATCTTAGATCATATTTCAGACTCCACATTATGGGGAGTGATAATCATTACAACAGCCATAATAGTAATCAAATAGACATGAGAACCCAGTAAATTTAAATTCTTGTTATTCCTTTGAACATCATCGTTAAGTACAGAAAAATGGTAACAGATTGTCCAACTCCAAGCAGGTTACTGGTGCAACCTTCGCACAAGTTTAAACAAAACCTAAAACATTGCATTTACTATGAAGAATATACTGGACAGGGTTCCTCCTCAATTTACTGTGAATAGCTATCTAATCTTAATCACCCAACATAAAAAAAAAACAGAAAATTAGTAGAAATTCATACCAACATACAAAGGAACCATAAAGAAGAGAGAGTCATTAAACAGAAAACAGGTCAGATTCATACCAGCAAACAAAAACAACATGAAAACATTAATTTCTGATTTGTAACATATCTGTACCAGCAGATAAGTAAAAAGGAGGGAAAAAAGTAGAAAAATCTAAAATGACACAAACTGACACAAATGGTTTTATACTCTCTTCTATATTGCAAAATTTTTTTATATAGATGAATTTCTATTTTAGAGAAAAAAATTTCACAAATTTTCCCTTTGTGGCCACTAATAGTTTCCCAAAGGCACAACAATTTGTATCGTAAACTACAATATCAACAACACCTAAATTGAATACACATCTTGTATCACTACAGATCCCTTCATACGTACCCCAGTGGCTCATCATTCAAGTGTTGGTTCCAACTGAAATACAATCAAGGAGGCAAATTTGAAAGTTAAAAAGAACATGAAAGGAGTACCCCAAACTCAAGAGGAATATTGATTGATTGATTGGTTGAGCCAGGCAGTAGAGATTTGTGCTCGACTGGATCGAAGCAAGGTGTTGTCGTAGCACAGTGTCCATGTGAGGTGCACACAACTGGAACAATGGCGAACCAAGACCTGTGAAAAACTACATTTGTTCACAATAAACCCAAGGGCAATATCATTCAAAATAAATTAAAGTATGCTTTCAAAATAAATTGAAGTTTGATTCTTACACCGCTCGAGCCGGCTCAAGCTGAAAGATAGATAGTAGCAAATCAAAAAGAGAAAAAGGAAAAAAAAAACAAGGTAAATTGAAATTCTTGATAAGAATTATACTGTAACACGGTCATGTGGAAATTATACAGGTACAGTATATTTCTAGACCTGACCAATCCATCCTCTGTGACAATGCTCAAAAAAAGAAAAAGGAAAATCAATCAACAATTAAAATTTAATAAAAGAATACTCTCTGAAACAATAGTTTACAACATGAAACATTGAGTATTGACTGCTCTCTCAACTTTAGCATAATCCTTAATCAAAGAAGAGAATTCAACTCTACATATAGTTGCACAGTAAATTCAAAATCCTTACCTCTTCATCCCAGCCATGGCCGTCCCTTGTGAACTCTATTAATTGCTTCAGCAGCATCCACCACTTTAGCCTCATCTGTGAGGCATCACTGGCCTGGCGACAGTTTTTTTAATCCATCAGTTAAAGTAATGTTATTGAAGATGCATATAAAAAAGTTAAAAACAAAGAAAACAACATTACAAATTAGCCTTTTTTGGCGGTGCCTACACTTGATTTCTTGTTTGTTAATTTGTCAGATTTGAGTCTAATCTTCTCCACAATACTCTATTATACAAATAAGAAATAATTTAGCTAATTAACAACAAAAAATAAAGCTGATTAGAACAAAAAATGGACCTCATTGTTTAAATCTGAGGAGGCAGTTGAGAGGACAGGCAGAGAGCGATAAGTAGTGTGCAGAGGCGGCGTGTGCGAAACAACTTCCACTTTTGCTTAAACGCCCCCAAAGCGGCGGACGGATTGGGGTTGTTGTTTCCGCGGCGAAGGGGCGAGGAGGAGGTTGGGTAGGGGGCGAGTGAGAGAGGAGGAGCGGCGCGCGAGTGAGGCGAAGACATATCGGCGGAGGGGATCGGTAGGGCGACGCGCGTTTTTGGAGAGAGGGAGAGAGCGATCGGGCGGAGAGAGCGCGCGTTGGGTGAGGCGGTTAGAGACGCGAGGGATTGGATTGGAGAGGAAACGAACTGAAGTTTGGGAATCTGAACAGTGGTTTTGTAAAATTGGTTAATCTCCACCGTAGATTGAGATGGGCTGAGAGCCCAGTTTCTCTCTACATCTGAATTGAAGATCGTTTTTAATAAGTGCTGGCAAGGGATTTATGATTTAGAGACGGGAGGATGTACGATTTTGATCCGGCTAATTGTGAGATTGTAATAGTTTATCGGATTTAAATTCATTAACTAATCGGATATTACATAAAAAATTAATAATTTAATATATATTTTTATCTAATAAAAAATATTAAAATATAATATTTTATATATTAAAAATAACAATAAAATAAACCTCAAAGTAATAGATAATTAAGTTGATGAAGAAAATGTTCGTCTATTTAATTTTATATTTTGATATCTTCGCATAATTATTTCATTATGCACGATATTAAATATTTTTTTTCTCAATAAAAATAATTAGACAATCTAGGGGGGCAAAAAAATTTTCCAGGGGGGCACATTGTCGAAAATCACTATTTTTCAAAATCAGAGGGGGGTAACTGGCCCCCTGGACCCTCTTGGATCCGCCCCGTTTAGAGCTGTATCCCAAATCTGTACCCCAACTGAAAAAGTCGTTGATCACGTTGACCACGTTCTCGAACATAAACAAACCATTCATCTGTGGATAATAATCGAAGTCTTAATATCAGAAGTCCTAAGTCTTAATACTAGAAAAACAAAGTCTTAATATCTCATATATCAAGTCATGTTTTAAACTTAAAATTCATATTTGGACGACAATCAAGATATAAACAAATATTTATATATGAACCTCAATGTCTTAAAACTGAATGTCTCAAGTCTAAACAAGAGAAATACGATGTTTTAATATCTAATATTATAAATTCTATTTGAACTAAAATTTATATTTGGACGACAATCAGGATATTGATAAGTATTTATACTTGAACCTCATTATTTTAAAACTAAATATCTCAAGTTTTAACATGAAAAATATGATGTCTTAATATTTAATCATATTTTGAACTTTAAATTTATATTTGAGCATCCATTAGAATATGAACAAGTCTATATATCTAAACTTTAGTGTGCTAAAATCGAATATTTTAAGTTCTAGCACATAAAAAATGATGTCTTAATATTAATATTATAAGTCATAATTTTGAACTTCAAATTTATATTTGAACGACCATCAGGATATGAACAAGTCTGTATCCCTAAACTATAATGTCTTAAAATCTAAGTCAACAATAATTATTTACTCTCTTATTTGAATATCAAAGAGAGTTATACAATTAAATTTCTATCTTGGATAAACCAATAACAATAGGGATATAATATCCGCTGTTACACAAAGGTAGAAACAACCATCCGATGAAGTCAAACAGCTAATTAAATAATAATGACTCTTTTGAAACTCTCGAGACTGTTCTATGGTTGATATTTAAAATCTTAATATCTAATATTTTAAGTTTTAAGGGATGTTATTGTAGGGTTTTGGAATGCCCAAATCCCATTAATGCTCAAGCTGCGGAAAGACCGTAGAACAAAAATTTTACTTCTACTTAAGTTAGGGATTAAAGTATGTCGGATAATTACCGAGAGATACAGACATTTAATCCTTTACAAAAGACGGTAAAATATTATTTTACTTCTAACTTAAGCTTAGGGTTAAAGTGATATGTCGGATGATTACCGAGAGATACACACCTCTTTAAACCTTTATTGATCTACTCCATGATTGATTTCTAAAATATTAATCTACTTAACAATTAAATAGATTAATATAAGATGTTATACATCGCTTCCAAATTTCAATTGGAATGAAAATCGGCTTGTCTCGGAGCACCAAACGTCTGATGCCTCTGTAGGTTATCCACCAGGACTGACCAGAGAGCGGTTTATTTCTTTTGCCAGAAATACCGTAAACCACGGTTTCTCGCAAAAACACTATTCACCCAAGAAAAGATGAAATAATACTATTCACGACTCACAGTAATTCTGTTTCACAAATGTGTAGAAATACCGCAACTTTCGTAAAAACATTATTCACCGATCCCGTGAATACTGAAACAACCGTATACCGAGAGAGAGAAAGTAGAACTGATTTGGTGTGGCTTTCTCTCTCACCCTACCCCTCTATTTATAGAAAATATGAGATTGACAAATTACCAAAATACCCTCATGAATAGTAGGGAGGTTCTAATGTGAAAAGACCAAAATACCCTTAAAGTTCATCCAATTTACCAAAACGCCATTAGGCTTTTTGGCCAAATTACCGAAATACCCTTGGGCTTTTAGCCAAATTACCAAAATACCCTTGGAGGTCGGCATGGGCTTTTCATGGGCCTTTTTGGGCTTTTCAGATTTTGGGCCTTTTTCAATTTTGGGCTTTTTGGGGCTTTTCTGATTTTGGGCTTTTAATTATTAATTAAGGCTTTAATTATAAATGGGCTTTGACCCATAATTCAAATCCATAATTAACATTTAAAATCTAAATCATATATATATAATTGTCATCTACAATTATATTTTTCTCGATTGTTGTTTCGGCGAATTTATACGACGTGTCCAACACGTTATAAATTCAATCGATTTTTACTACTTGTCATATCTATGACAAATATAATTATATCATATATAATTAATTATAACCATCTTATTATTAATTATAAATAATTTATAATTAATCAATAAGATTCTCCGATTAACTCCTATATGGTGTGACCCGACATGATCCGTGTTATGTTGGTAAATAGAGTTAAAACCGTTTTAACTTCTATAATCATAGGAGATATCTGGCAGAATGCACTATGACCATCCAATTACACAGATGATGATGTATTGTACAATATCATGATCCAATAAACTATTTACTTGTGTTTAATTCTTTTGTCTCATGCCATATCGGTATCGATCAGTTTCAAGGTAGGTATGTGTCATCCTTGCAAACTTAATTTTTCTTGATCCGAGTAAATTATCAAATATAATTACTCTTGTAATTATCTTGCTAGCGAGATAATCTTACTCTATCAAGGGGCCTAAAGTGATGCTATAACTCGTATAGAAATACGAGGGACAATAGTACTTTTGGCAAACCATCTCTTCCTCCGCATAAGTTATGTATACCGAAGAGCTACCTTTATAGCCATCTTTTACGGATAACGTTTAGTAGAAATCACACACATACATATCTTATGTAGGAAAGATGAATACCTCATACTTTAGAATTTAATACTGAACGAAAACATTAATGACACGAACACAATTCCATTTAATGTTTCATTCGGGGTCTATCAAATACGATGTTCCTAGAACATCTATCCATGTGATTAAAATGACAACTCTTTGTCTATGGTCTGTAAAACTTAACCATCATTTAATCCACATACTAACCTGATAACGGTTAATTAGTGTTCCTGCTAATTATCTTGGTAGTGACTTTTAAGAGTATATTCTATATTATGAAGTTTCACAATTCCAGTCATGAACTCGGAATGATTCATAAATTCAATAATACTCAAGGAAACAAAATATCGTTTAAATATCCAATTCATGAACAAAGCTTTATATAACAAATTTATCGTATTATTGACTTCAAGATTATTACAAACTAACAGTTATATGATATCTTAATACATAATGCTATAAGTCTTTTTCTGCTTTAAAGGATATAAAATTTTTGAATATTTGTAGAACATTATTTAAATCAAATCTTTATATCTAATGTAACAACTTAAGAAATAAAATCACCTAAAATAATGTTTTTACGTAATTATATTTGACTCATAAATAAAGTCTTAAAATTTAGCATTAAAAGTCTTAAGATTTTTCATCTGATGTCTTAATATATATTAATACAAAATTTACTTTTACCTTTAAAAAATATAATTCAAAAAATATTTATCAAATACTCGTAGAGCCAAATCTCTATACCTAATTGTTCTCGTCTTAAGACTTAACAATTAGATTCTTAATACTGATTAATAAATCATATTTTACTTTAAAAGATTTAAAATTTCATAATATTTTCTGAATATAGTTATTCTTATTATCTTAACTAAGACCTTATAATTGATAAATTTATATTTAATATTTTTTTAATATCTTAAGACCTTATAATTTATATTTATAAAAAAATCTTAATAAATAATAAAATTATCTTTATATCTCATATCATTAAGTCATAATATTGTCAACAATATATAATAGATATGTAATATAAAATAATATTTTTAAAATAATTATGGAAAAAATAGATTTAATATTTAATATAAATAAGTCTTAATATCTATCATAACACATTTTAATGTATTATACAAAATATAATTTATAGTTTAGTCTTAATTTTCACTATTACAAAAAACTATAAATATATATTACATACACACTTCATTATGTAGTGTATTTTACTGACTAAAATTTATATTAATATATCATTCAAAATATAATTTATAGTTTAGTCTTAATTTTCATTAGTACAAATAATATAGTCTCTGTTAGTTTTGTGTTGAAGTTTTTTCAATCTCAATTCTCAATATTAAGATCAAGTCTTTATAGTTTGTATAATAATATTTTATACCTAGTACAATTAAGTTTTCATATATATTATACTAAGTCTGACGCATATATATTTAGTGTAAAAAATATCTTTATTTTGTTCTCTCCTATCTCTCAACTAATTCATTCGAATGAATACTCAAATTTTATCTTCTTACTCTCAGAAATTGATCTAGCTTCACTTCTTGATCAACCGAGTTTCAAAATATGAGTTTCAACATATTCTCTTTGTGCGTAAGAAGTGAAATTGTGATTCAAACACCTAAAATATTAGAGCACTTGCTTAAAACTTCACATATAATCTCCTTAGCCTAGAAAAAAATATTTGATCAATTGATTGAGATTCACTTGCACTAAATCGCTTCAAATAAATTTCTAACCGAGATATTTTCTCTCTTGATTTCTCTCAAATCGTTGATCCATTTAATATGTAATTTAGCTCATTGTGTTCTCCTCGTCGCTAGCTTTTCAACGATATATAGTATGAAGGGTAACTCTAAAAAATGAAAGAGATACCATTAAAGCTTTGATTCAAACGAGTTAAGTATGTGACCCGCGTTTTTTTATTTTTTTTAAAATCTAAATTGAATAACAATTAGAAATTAATTAGATTAGTTAAAATAGTTGGGATATAAAATGAAATATAAAAGTTAAGGTATAGAAAATTTTTCTAATGATTTATCAGGACTCAATCAAAAACCTCTTTGAATTTCTGCACAATTTTTCTGCTTCCTTGCGGGTCTTCTTGTTTACACCTTACACTTAATTCCAAAATTGTTCATATACTAATTGTAGTGATTATATGTTTCTCTGAACTACGTTATTAAAAATAAGACATTTTTACTAATTGTAGTAAATATTTTCTGAATACATAAATTATTGATACATCTTTTTAAATGCCATTTAAACAAATTCGAAAAAAGAAAAAGGATATGACTATAGACAAAAAAAATGTAAAAAAGAAAAAGAAAAAAAAAAGAATAAGACAATTTCTCTGTCTTGTAAGCGAAATATTGAGAGAACAAAGATAACGAAGCAAACAAAATAAGTTGTAAAAGGAAAGACATCGGATACGGAATAAAGAGGTTTATCTCTTCCAACACTTTAATAAAGAAAAATCAATGCACCTGACATGAAGGAAGGAGATGGGAAGCTTCTCAGCACTTATGTTCCTTTTTATATAATAATAACAACAATAGGTTGGTTCTATGTAGCGAGTTGGGGTTGGCTCCCAAAAAAAAAAAGAAAACACCTAGAGCTTATATTCATAATTCATCACATACAGAACTTAAATTTATAGAGCCCTCATTTTTAACTAGTACAAGATAAGAAGAATTTATACTTTAATCTCTGCACTTTTTCTAATAAAAAAGTTTGATCCTTGAATTTATGTTATTTGAATCAAATTAATTCTTAAATTTTCAAATAAGAGTTAAGTTAATCTTAGAAAAATTAAAAAAAAAATACAAATTTGGTCTTTTAAGCTTGTAAATGAGCCGAATTATTCTTTTAAATTTCTAAAAAAGAATTAAGTTAGAATAATCACTTTAACTAATTAAGTTAGAACATCAAGAACCACCAATTTGTATGAAATTTGAAACACAATCAATTTATATGTTTATAAAAAAATTTATTTTAAGATTTTTAAATATATTTTAAATATTATTATTATTAAGACTCTTAAAATAACTAGTTACAAGATATCCTCCGAAAATATGAAGACAAAAAAAGTACGAATTATCCTATAAAAACACAAGATCATGTACTGTTCATAACTTGATACAGAGAATCTGAGATGAGTACTTAACCTTCAAAAATCAAAAAGTGGTACTTTGAACACGTAAGAGCATAAGCATATCTCACCCTGTTTACTATCCACATTCCTCTCGTTTGCTTTATTCTAGTTGCAAGACTTCTTCCTCAGTCCTCACAATTTCTAAGAATGATCATTGGTAGCTATTTTTTTTTCTAAAAAAATTATGTTTCTGAAATAATTTAAGAATAATGATAATTTCTTTTGTGCGTCAACCCTTCCAAATTTTGAATTGTGACAAATATTTTTCTATCATTTCCTTTTGATGATTACTTCTCTAAATTTTTCTAGTTTTCATAATACCCTTTCTAACCATTAGTTTTAGATGAGCTGCAGAGCTAGTACAGATGGTACTGAGTCTCATCTCTCCGTAAAAAGATGCAGATTCAAATTCTTAGAAAGACATGCGAAAAATAATATATATCAGGGTATTACCATACATATATGAAAAAAATCCATCTAAATAATTTCTCTAAATAGTTAAGATTTAAATGATAAAATAACTCTTTAATGACATCCATCACTTATATAACATAAATTTTATTAAATTTTATGTCAAGAGTTTATATCAAAATTTCTCAAATTTATCATGTATATGATTTTTTTTATCTAAACAATTTAGAAAAATGAGAGTTTTATTAAAAAAAAAAGTTTTAAATACTAAGATCAAAACCTTCAAAAGAAATAATTACAGTACTCCGTCTATACTTCCGTAGTCCGTACTTTCTAACTTTAACTGATTTATTGGAGATGTGTCATAAACTTAGAGTTTTGTATTTTTCATTGATCTTTGCTTCATAAATAAAGGAAAATATCAACTATGCCAGGTTGTTGGATAACAATAACAGATCCTATTGTGCATTCGATGCTCCGAGCCTCCAATACATTCTTCAAAAATTAGAAGTACAAAAAATAATCGTCTTGTGTATTGTGCATTAGATGACATCGAGAATCAAATTTTAGTCTTCAGAATGTCCTCTACGTGGAAATTTGCCAGTTCACGGTTAAAGAATCCATTGTAAATATCAAGCTCGATTTTATCTCAAAAAAAGAATCGTCGCATATATATTTTTGCCTGCAAAATGGATACAAATGTAAACCCAGAAATTGCAAAATTGAAGAAAAAAACTTCTCATTTTAAAAAAAAAGAGATTAAATAAGCTAGTGAAGTACGCGTGGACGTGAATAAAAAAAATACTCTTTGTCAGAATTAAATATATATATATATATTATATCCGCCAAATTTTAACATTAACCATATATGTATGCAATGTAGAAAGGCTCTTAATTAATTAATACTTGAATGTATGTTAGAATCTTCTAAAAGAAATATTATGTGTGATCACCTACTGCTTGAGACATTATTAAGATGGAGACGACTAATTAGGGCAGACTCAAGTTTTATTGGATATTATTTTAAAAAAATGTACAAACAAATCATTATGAATAAGGTGAAAATCTCATATTTCTCTCAGATTTCAAGGACTTCTGTAAAAGTTCAATGTTATCATTCAAGCCCACTGAAGCAGGGACTAGTTTAGAACCTCAGTTCCTTTGCAGGTCAGATATGAAAATTGAAAACTACATGCAGAAAAGAAACAAACATGCTTCCTGATTCCATTTCGTAGTAGAGACTCCATGCATCAATTCTACAAAGCTTGAGAGAGAAAAGACCTTTAAATATAGGTTTTAACCCTAGTTTTGTTCCTCTCTTCTGAATTCAACATGGGAAGCACAATTAGCACATTTTTTGGAGGTCATCGGAGACAACGCAACATGAGCATGAGAAGAGAATTGCCACGCCAGCAATCGAAGGCCAATTTGAGCGAGGAATCTAAAAAACGAGCATTGTCAAAAAAATATGCTCTGATACCTGATAATTATACCTCTTTAGATCAAGTAAAGTTTTCTTACTATGTGTTTTGATGTTACTGCTAATCTATTACTTGGTTGAACACAGAATACATGCCTTTCATTCTTTAATTTCTTTTCTTTTGATATTTCTTCTTTTATTTAGTAAATTTTATGTAGATCTTGACTTCCTTCTATGATTCATGAATGCTGGTGATGAACCTTTTATCATTCAGTCTATTGAATGTTTTCCTGATAAATTTCAGCAAAACAAATTGTGTGCAACATCCGGATATTTGATGTTGTAATATTCAAACAAATAGTGATCTGGGAATTCAATCTTTTTATATAAATAATTTGAAAACATGAGTTCTACTTTAAGCATGCCTTGTAATTATTTGGGTTACCTTTGTTCAGATTCTCGTAAACTCTTTATAAAGCGATTAAAGGAAACAAAGGAAAACAGAACATAACTTTTGCAAGTGACACTTTTTGTTTTTTTTAGCCTGTCAATCTTAAATTTTTTAATTTCTTCTGCTTAATAAAATAACTAGTACCCTGCTAACCATAGGTAACAGCTGAGTTATCGGCATTAGGCCTTGAATCATCAAATCTGATAGTTGGGATTGACTTCACAAAAAGCAACGAATGGACTGGTACATTTCCAATAAACTGGATGCTATTTTGTTTTCTTCTCTCTCTGTTGTTTGATATTAATATATCAATGTTGTTCTTGCTTTTGAAATAAAACACTGAACAAAAGAAATCTCTGAATCTTGGATCTAATTTTTACAACTCAGATGTGTCATTCTAGATGTGATCATGCTGGACAACATATTATAGTTTTGAACTTTGTTTCTTTGCTAATAATTACATGTCTGAAACATATTAGGGATAAAATCTTTCAATAAACAAAGTCTGCACAAAATTGGGGACGTACCAAATCCATATGAGCAAGCTATTACAATAGTTGGCAAGGCTTTGGCGCCTTTTGATGAAGATAATTTGATCCCTTGTTTTGGCTTTGGAGACGGTAAATTAAATATATATATTTTAAATTTAAATTTGTGATATGTATTAGTAAGCCTTTGTACCATAATTGCTCATTTACCGATTATTGAATTCTCATATTTACAGGCCTTAGGAATACCTGTTTATCCTTGAATTTGCTTTCTTATGGATCTCTACATTTAAAAAAAAAGAGATCTTTACATTAATTAATCGGATCAGATTATTTTCTTGTTTCTACACCTACATTCATCATAAATTTGAAGCATTTTATTCTGTTTCCTTATTTCATTTTGTTGAATTAATTTTTTCTCTGTTTTGAAACAGCCACAACACATGATTATGGAGTTTTCAGTTTCCATGCGGATAATTCACCATGTCATGGTTTTGAGGAGGTTCTGGCATGTTATAAAAAGATCGTACCACATTTGAGGTTATCAGGTATGACATTTCTGGTTAGTTTTTGTTGCTAATGCTAACTATGGAAGTCCAATAGAGCTCTGCAACTATTTCCAGGATTCTAATTGTCCAGCATTTTACTTTTAGCATTTTGAATCACCTGTTAGAAAAATTAAGAACACCCACTTTTCTTGCTTTATAATTTCTGTTGTGATTAATTTGAAGGAAAATTGACAAAAATATAATTTACATCAAGGTCCGACTTCTTTTGCACCCGTTGTTGAGGCAGCAGTGGATATAGTAGAGAGAAGCTGTGGCCAATACCATGTACTTGTTATCATTGCTGATGGGCAGGTTAGATATAAATACCTCAATTAGTTTCAAACTTTTTTACTTCAAAACCAAGGAACTAAATATCAGCCTATGGTATGTAAGTGTGTTCTGCTATGTTCTGTATATATTAGCCAGTGTTCCATTTTCTTTTTTCTTGTTCTTCTTTTTTTTGACATAGAAAATTTGATTTCTATAAAGGTTTGAGACATCTATAATATACCACTTGAAGCTGGCACTGTAAGCTTTATTAAATTAAAATAACAAAAAATGTTAATTTAAGGTCACAAGAAGTGTTGATACAAGCGCAGGAGAACTAAGCCCCCAAGAGAAGAAAACTATTGATTCCATAGTCATGGCAAGGTGAGGTCTCCATTAATGTTTTGTAATATAAACACTTCTTACAAAATTTTAATTATTTCACTAACTTTATCTTGGATTCTATTTTAAATTTGTCATATTTTATTGTTATTGCAGTAATTACCCATTATCAATAGTGGTAGTTGGAGTAGGAGATGGCCCATGGGATGATATGAGAAAATTTGATGACAAAATCCCTGCACGTGACTTTGATAATTTTCAGGTACTAGAATTATCAGGATTACAACTAAATGTAATCCTAATAATTGTAATTCTGATTTCTTGACAGGGTTCTTCAAGTGAAACAATTCAATATAATTGTAATTCTGACTTTCTTGAACTAAAATGCAGTTTGTTAACTTCACTTCAATCATGGAAAAAAATATGAGTTTGGAACAGAAGGAGGCTGCTTTTGCACTAGCTGCTTTAATGGAGGTGCCGCTTCAATACAAAGCAACCATAGAACTTGGTCTTCTCGGGTAGAACTTTTTTTCTACTTAATTTCCTAATTTCCAGTTATTATTTTTGCATGCAAAAACGTGTTTTGAAGGGTGATTAATTACCTCCGGGATCTCTACCCTACAAATATGCACTTGATCTAATGTATGTTTAGAGGCATTAATTCTCTATAGCACAAAGAAACACATAAATAATTAGTTTCATCTACCCTCCAAACATTCTCTAATTATAAGTAATTAACCTCATATTTGCCCAACTGGACCTGTAGATATTATATATCTTAGAGGGTGGATTGGTAATTTTTTATATTTGGAACAGCATTGATGAAATTTCATCTATTTTATTTCGGGAAAGGTTTCTGTTCTCGGTAAGATTGAAAAGAGACATAGAAAACAAAATTTCAAAAAGAGCTAAGTGCTTTTTAAGGAGACTTTGCCTTTGTAGGGTACAGAAAGAAAGAAGTTGCCTTATTTATTGTATTACTTATTTCATTACAATTTCTCTACAATAGGAGGTTAACTACACAAAAGATCATTCAAACAATTATTCTTTTGTTATATTGTGCTTCTATCAGCTCGTCTAATGAAAGCGAAATAATTAGGAAATAAAAATACATAATAAAATCAATCATGAATATATTTTGTCATATATGAAATCTGAGTAGTATGTTACAATTTCTTTTGCATTGTAAAAAAGGCATGTGACAGGAAAAGCAAAAAGAGTGAACCCACTACCGCCTCCTATTCCTTATTCACAGAGGCAAGAATCAATGAGGCAATCTAGTTCTTTGCAATCTACTACTGCTAGAGATGACCAAAACCAAGTACACCTCATCTTTCATATATTTCTTCATTTCCTGGGTGCAGTTTGAGCTTAATTTATGTATATTGAAAATAAATAAGTTTTCTTGAGTGCTTTTTTTAATGACCAACTTACTATATATATTTGCCCAAGTAACAGAGAAGGGATCATTGTATCAGCGCCACAGCACAAGCATCACAAATCAACACATAAGATACAATAAAACCAAATTTGAAAGTTTTTTTATTGAATTGATCAGCTTTCACATTTTGTATAAAAGGAAAGTACCAGTTGCACGTATCAAGCTATCAATCTTGTAAAGAAACAGACAATAATTTGACATTTTTGACCTGCAGGTTTGCCCAATTTGTCTTACCAATACCAACGATCTGGCATTTGGATGCGGGCATATGGTAAACTGCATATTTTCACTGTTTCATTCATTTAGTAGTTTTAGTTCAGGTAAGAAATTACAATGTAGTTTGGATTTAAGAAAATCTTTGGTACCGGGAAATCAGTCATTAGTATTGGATTCAGGATGGTACCAGATTGGAATTTTTATGAAATGACATTCTACTTTGTGCTTTGCATTTTCATACTGTACATGGAAGAATATTCAATATTCTTTTAGAAAAAAAATTGAGCTAAACTGAAAAATTAAAACAGTGTTGTAGGGAATGTGGAGAGAATTTACAAAGATGCCCCATTTGTCGAGCAGTTGTGCGTTCTCGTCTCAGATTATATTCAGGATAAAGAAATCCTTCACGGTGTTCTAATTCTTATAAGTATTATAAATTGTGTATATGTTCTATCTCTTATTTATTTGTTTCTTGAGTTTTCTGTGGATTGAGCGAGGCACACAAGAAAAAAGCTCTTCCCAAAAGCCAAAAAAAAAAAAAGAAAAGAAAAAAAAGCAGAGGAAAAGAAAAAGGCTTATTTATTACAGAATTGGATGTTGTTATGTGGATCAGCTGCACAATGGTTAGTGTTTAATCCTTCTGTTATCAACTTAATATTGCTATTGCTTGATGTAGCATATTATATTAACAAGGATATTCGGATGGTTTCTGAGTAATTTTCTGTAAAAGTTCTAGCTTCCTAAATTTGTAAAACCTCACTTTTTAGTGCGATGAAGTGCTAAACTGCTAACCCTATTTAGACAATTGTTTTTTAAATACAAGTAGCCTAAATTGGAGTGGTGAAGAGCCAAGTAGAATAGAATAACCCATATAAAAATTAAAATTCCGGGCAAACAGGATAATAAAATAAACTTGCATAGAATATAGTCTATAAAGATAGCCTAGCATGGTAAAGCAAATTAGCACAAACTAATTAATCTAAGTTAATGTATTAAAGCCAACTTATGTAAAAATAATTGACGTACAACACAAACACAACTCTAAAATAAACAGAAACATAAAAACATTAATTTCAATACTTCTACATCTCTTCCAATCTTTTCTACAGAAACAGATTAAAATTCAGAAAAGGAATGAGCAAAAACAGTTCTCTGTTACATTTCACACTAATTTTATATTCCAATTTCATCATCTTCAATGCCTTTGTTCTTAGACTATACTATAAATCTGGTATCCCTAAAAAAAAAACAAAAACTCATTACTTTTCACTTCGAACCAAAAAATAAATTCAAACATGGGTTTTGCAAGCGTGCTTTTGTAAAGAGTGGTTGATATACTCTGACATAGGCGCCTAGCCAACTCCACACAGCCCATTACTGATCTAACCTTGCTGCCAACCTTAACTGGACTCTAACACAGTTGATCCAGTTCAGAGTTGCATGCTAATACTGTTCAACCAAAGTTTCGCCACATGCGTGATATAATGCAAGTATATAGAACAAGATCAGTTTAACATCTATTGTCAATTAATTAAATTATTCTGAACAAAATAGTTCCATTCAAATATTAAAATCATGCAAATAAATTAACTTGCTCTTTTTAGAGTGTCCTCGGTAAAAATGTTGGCAAGATTCCTCAGTGTCAATTGCATCCTCTTCATTTAGAGAACACTTTTATGGAGGCAAAAGCACAATACAAGAAATTAGTACTGTGTTTCGTTCAAACATTAATTTTCTATCAATAAACAGTATTATTTTCTTACCACAGCCCAAAATATGTACAGAGAAATAGAGACTATCAAGGATGAGCGTTGTGAAAGTAATCAACTTCAAATAAAATTTAACTAGAAGCCTAGATAAAATAAACGGTCATCTATCTACTTGGGCTTTTCAAAGTTCAAACAATTGTCGGTTGCTTGATTAAATAACTCCTGAACTTGCTTCATTTCAAGCTCTGTAAAATAAACAAAATAAAGGTAACTTTGTTAGAGAAGAAGGGTGTAATAGCACAAGCACACAATATGATGAGTCTCACACAGGGGCGGATGCAGGATTTTGATCAGGGGGGTCAATAATCGGATTCAGTAGTTTATCGGATTTAAATCCATTAACTAATCGGATACTAAATAAAAATATTAAAATAATATCTTTATATATTAAAAATAATAAAAAATAAAAGTTAAAATAATAAATAATCATAGCAATAAAGAAAATTTTCTTCTACAAGACTTTATATTTTAAAAATTTTACATAATTTTTTCATTATCCGTGATATTAAATATTTTTTCTCAATAAAAAATAATCAGATAATCCAGGGGGGTCAGAAATTTAATCCAGGGGATCAGATTAACAAAATATTAACCTAAAAACACTATTTTTCAAAATCCAGAGGGGTCAACTGACCCCCCCCCCCGGCGAATGCCATGTCCGCCCCTTCTCACAGAATGCCTAGTCAACTGCAAAAACAATAGGTTTCCTTTATTTCTTTTGGAATTCTGGGGACAATGAATAAAAGTGTAGCTAAGATGATGGAAAAAGAATATGACATCCTGCAGGTACCCAACTGATATGGATCTGATTAATGTCAGTATTAGGCAGAAATATACGTGCATATATAGTAAAAATTCTGGCTCCACACCATGATGATGCGTGATATGGGAAATAATATTTCTCTTTGTTAAAGTGAATTTGTAGGAAAAATGCAGATAGATGTGTTGTTATTATAATTATCCGACTATTACTTCGACTCTGTACCACGATATATAATAAGATTAGTAAATAATTCGTTTTTACCCCTTAATGAATAATTCGCAAATAAAATGTTAGTTTGAGATATAATGTGTTTTATTTGTAAATAATTCGTGTATAAAATATTTTATTCTTAAATAATTTATATATATAATTTAAAATGATATTATATATTTTTATATGGATTTATGAAAATTTTAATATTTTAATATATTTTTTGTTCATATTATATAAATAAATTATTTCTATTTGAATCACTAAATTGATCTAGTCGAATATTTTCCGAAAAATTAGTTTGCTACTGTGCTCCGCATCGGTATTACGAATGGACCATCTTGATTGGAATGTTTGATCTCCCTCGTCGAAACTTGGTCTGACGCGTTTGCAGCTGCATGTTTTCTTTGCACTCTTTTTCTCAATTCGTATAGAAATTTTAATCATTGAAAATAGATCTGGTTCAGCGTCATACGACCCAAGTAATGCTGACCCAGCTCCTTCATGTCGAGTATATGGTTGAGAGAGGTTCATTAAACCAGGTGTTACGAAGTCCCATACTGGATTTTTTACTTAAACGACCTAAAAATAAATCTTAACTACAGAAACGGTCTAAGAGCAAATTTATTTTCACAAACGGTTAACAAAGGCGTGAGTTGAACTCACGCCCTTAAAACGCTATTTTCTCTGCCCGCCTGCTGCCCAAACAAAAGAGAGCAAAATGACCCAAAGGACGTGAGTTGAACTCACGCCCTTTAAGTCCACATATCGCATTTATATCAAAAAAAATTTCACTTTCGGTGGTTTTGAAAGATAACAAACAGAGCACATCAACATCTAAAGGGCGTGAGTTGAACTCACGCCCTTTGTGTCTTTGGACAGTGTTCGGGCAGGTAAAATGGAGATTTAAGGGCGTGAGTTGAACTCACGCCCTTAGTTAGGCCGTTTGTGAAAATAACTTTCTTTCAAAGTAGGTTAGTAGATAACATTGATTATTAGACTCTTTAAGTAAAAACTCCTCCCATACTCGGTACTCTGGTTTCATTCAATTTCTCTCAATTCTAATTATGATGAATATCTCCAGTTTCGTCGTAGAACTAAACACTACGCGTGACATTAAGAGGGCCGACTTCTCCGGTCTTTTGAAATAGAGAGGATCTGGAAATTCCATTTCTAAGAAGTGCCGGAGGAGCACATGGTTTCTGTCTGCTCCCGGTTCGATTCTCATCTCTTCCTTTCGCTAGGGTTTTGCCTTCTCCGAGTAAGTGCTCTTTTCCATGAGATTTTTTAGCTTTTCAAGACTTCTCATGGTTTATTATTCTGTACTTATCATCTATGGTTTAGCTTCTAGGAGTGAGTTCGTTGTGGTATTTAGATTTGTATCCACGATAATGTGCCTATCTAGGGTTTCATCTCAAGATATCCGTCCTCTTTAAATTAGTGCATTTATTTGCTTTAGTGCAGAGATCTGGTTTGAGTTGTTCGTTTCCTCTACTGGGTTCAGTTTATTTGGTTCATTTTCTCCTTTTGCATTTGTATCTCCGAGAAAGCTAACATTAGCTTGTAATCTCTACAATAATCTTAACTTATCATTTACATGCTCTAAAATAGTACTCTTCAATCGTACATAATTGTTATGAACATGAGATGAGATACCACCCTGGAAACAAAGTTGTATTGATAAATTGTAGCATGTCCTTGAAGTGTGTCAATTTTGCTGTATTTTCTGAATTTACTTTTGCATGCTATTTGCTAAACATGTTTTGGATTTTAATGCTGTGCTCATTCTATGTTGGCCAGATGCTGAATGCAGCAAGAATTGATTTCTTTTGATTAATTGGATGGGCTTCGTTTGGTTTCAATAATCCTCATTATTATTTAAGGTAATTTCAATTCTTTTATAATTATTGAGAGAGTTTTTTACTGTTCTAAGCTTAAATTCTCTAGTTTACTGTGGGAGTCCTGATAGTTCAAAGCTTCTTTGCTGTTTATATTTTGAACTAAAGGAAAATAATTTCTCGTAGCGATGCTTTATACAGCATATTCCTTAAACTGCCATCTTCTATTGATTTAGAAAGAGATGTTTGATTTACTGTTTCTATTGTATATATATTTTTTATTTCCGTCTATTTTTGACAAATTGTAGCATTAAACTGTTGCAAACAATAACCTTCAATTCATCTCGATGTATAAGATAGAATGAGAAAAAAGTTGTACCCAAAGCCTTTATTGAATTATTACATTCTTAAACCATGTTTACCTATAGAACTTGGCAGTTCTCCTTGTACAGTTGGCAGATTCACGAATTAAAATATTTCTTCTGTTAGAAAAGTAATATCTTCTTTCAGTTTCTTTTTGAAATAATTTGAATGTTCAGATCTGCATGAGTCAATGAAATTAAATTTTAGTGTTTTGGGGTATATAATTCTTTTAGACTTGTAATTTATAGACTGTACCAAGTCAATAACTTAGGAGTTCTTTCTATCATTATCTAATTTAGCACCCATAATGATATTCAAGTTATGTTACTGAATTTGCATAAGGTGAATTTTAATAGGTTTTGCTAGATTGTTGTCTTATTCCGTTCCCGAAAAATATAACCATAGCTCTCATTATTCTTGATCCTCATTTTTCTTGTCTGAACTTTAGAGGCCTGTTCTTCTGGACTGTTTGATAAGCAAATCTACATAATTAGTTTCCCTTGAAAATCAAAAGAGAATTCTTAAAGTTGATGAGATGAAATGAGTAAAACCCTTAGCTGATAAATAATACAGGGTTGTATAGAAAGTAAGAAAAATACCCTGATGGAGTTGTGTTTATTCTTCTCGCATGCAGGATTGGGTGGATTTTATCGCTAGACTCAAATGCTAGTGTTGTTGCTTTTAGAGAGAAGAAACAAATCTACTTTGCTAGCTAAGCTATTGCTCTAGAAATCAAATAAGAAAAAGTAAAGCATGAACCTTAGTTGCTACAAGCCAACGGCGGAATCTCCAAAAGGCCAAACAAATAGAAAAGCTAGATTTAAAAGGAAAATTGCAATTTCTTTTGGAAGTTTGGTGTTTTCTTTTTGCTTTGCTGCATGCTCAGTGTATCAAAATTTGTTTTTTTAGTAATGATGCCAATGCCTTATGATTTTTTTAACTCTTTGGACTTCCTGTTTGAGTTCATCTGATCTGTTTTCTCATTCTATTTGATGGAGTTGTCTTTGCCAATTATTTATATTAGCATTTTGTATTTGATTTTTTGTCCACACTGTGTTACAGTTGACACTAATGAACATTGGTAATTGTGTCCATTTTGAAATTTGAAACGAGTAATATCATATCTTAAAATTTGCTTATGTTTATTGGTTAATTTTATGAAGATATTGACAACAGAACAATGTTGGACACAATGATTGGAGAGTATCATTTATGCTGTTACATCTAATAAATATGATATTTTCATACTGTACCACATATATTAGAGTTGTCTATATATTTACTGATACACACTCAGAAGCATGACATGAAAAATGTTAAATCATAAAAGTTAAAAGTTGTGCGTACCAAAATATGAACAAGCCTTATGAGAGTGATAACTATACCCCTGAGTAATCATCAAGTAGTAATTACAACTTATGAATTAACATTGATATGATAAAAACATAAAAAAATACAAGTCTGAAAAACCCAGCAAGTTTGCATCAGGATGTACACTATGGATACAAAGAGGGGAAATATGAGTCAAAACTTGTTATAAATAGTGAGGACTGAGGACAATAGTATGTTTCTCGAAGTTCATATGTGGTCACGGTGTGAACTGAATACTCTGCGAAGCTATGCGGTTCTTTTTTTTTAACTGTTTGATCAACGATCAACACTCCTAATTTAATAATAATAAATCATGTGCATCAAAAATCGTGTTTTACGTTTTCCCACAACCATTCAGATTAAATCGTGCCATCCAGATTAACCTGTAGAGTTCTCCGCACAAAAAAATTTTCTCTAGACGATTTCTGTCCGTCACACTGTAGCACCTCATGTTGTCTGTTATTGTAGCTCTTCACACTAATAGTTTGGAAACTCTGATTTTGTACTATGTTTTTTGCTCTTCGATGTTAGTTGCATCAGATTGACGGGTATAATTGCAGCAATTTTTTTTTTCCTGTTGGTTGCTTATGTCTTTCTTTCACTAACTGTGCAGTCACTGTCATCAATACATCAAAGAAGTGTAATAGTGGTGAAACATGTCAGAGGAGAACTGGGACTTGGAAGCAGGTACCAGTTTTCAGACTGACTTGGAGAGAGTCGACATCCCCCCCGCTTATATAATCGATTTGGATTCATCTGACAGCCAGGATCTTTCAGAAACAAATGACACAGCTGATGATCAGCAACATGAGGTTCCTGTTTCTTCTCAGCTGGTCGATCAAGAACCTGACAATTGTGGGATCAAAGCAAATAGATCGTCTCCACAAAAGGCTGGGTCTCCTAAAAAGGAAAGCTTTAAGTCATATCATGATGTGAAAAAAGATGAGAATATGGGCAGGGGCAGAAACAATGTTAATAGGAGAAGAAGAAGGTCTGACCGGTGGGGCTCGTCTTCAGGTACAAATGAAGAAAGGAGGGATATAGATGATATTTCTCCTAGGGATGGTCGGAACAGGCTATCATCACGTGGGTGTGTAACATGTCTCATCTCACTGTTTCTAACTGATAATTCAGAGTAAATTAAAAGGAAAAAAAAGATAATTCAAGAGTCATATTTCTTTTCATTAATTTAGAGAATGAAGATTAAGAATAGGCATCTTAGACTTTAAAGTCTTATCCAAGTATTGAGAAAGTACTTTGCAATCACTGATTATATTTATTAATTATTAATCCAGACACTATGAAGAGGTACCATCCCCTCGAAGACATAGGTCACCTAAAGACAGCAATATCAACAACCAAGCATCCACAAGAGAACCTGGTGTGAGCAGAGATTCAGAATCCAGAGGGAGACATGAGATGTGGGGTTCAGCTGTCAACGCAAGTGAGGGCAGGAGGGGTGCTGATCTGCGACTTGGATGTCTGAGTGACTCCCCGACTCCTGGTATGGATGATAGGAGGCATCAAACAAGCTGTAGTATCTCTCCTAGGGCTGACCGTAGACGGTTACGCAGGTATGATTTTAAGTGGTAGTATCTGTGTATCTGTTAGCATACTGGTCTTATTTTGGAAGGTTGATAATTTTGTTGCAGTCCCCAAATAGTATAAATAACTTTTTATCTTCATTTATATGTTTGGTATACAAAAGTTTTAGTGTGTAATTCATCACTTATTTGAGCTCTGAATAGCAGTGGAGCGGGTTACAAGTTGGAACTTTTTTTAATGAAACATAGATCTGGTCTGATTTGTAACCTGACAAGCGTGGTTACATGTTAAACCCCTAATCAAGATACTGTTGATTAAACTTTCACACTATTATAAGCAGGAATAGAAGCCGAAGTCGAAGTTGGAGCAAGAGCAGGAGCAGAAGTCGTAGCCATAGCCCATATATCTCTTGGCGTGGTGATAGGAGGCCTCCAGGAGGGCAGGTCTGCCGAGACTTCATGGCTGGCCGCTGCCGGCGGGGCCCGCAATGCAGGTTCTCCCACCAAGACAGTACCAGTTACAACCGGTACAGCTCACCTTTGGATTTTCCTAAAGATAGAGACAGAGAAAGGGACAGGGATCGAGAAAGAGAAAGGGACCGTGATCGTGATCGAGAAAGAGAAATAGAAAAGGACAGAGAAAGATACCCTTCCAGGGATGATAGAGATAATTTATATGATTCAAGGGGTCAAATTGAATACGCACGTGACAGGCAGTCATCTCAGGGGTACAAAAGTAATTGTGATGAACCTCCTTTTAATAGTAACAGCAACCGGTCTAGTGGGAGGTGCTTTGGTTTTTCTATGGGTCGGTGCACCAGGGGTGCAAACTGTCAGTACATGCACCATGAGGCATCATCTGGTCATGCTGGTTGGGGTATGGGAGATGAGGAGAGAGGCTGGGATGAGAGAGAAAGAGATGGGGGTTCTATGAGCAGGGCTGCTAAATTTGATGACCGAGAAAATGACACATCTCTAGAGAGTGAGAGGGATAAAAGAGCTAAAGGAAAAGAAACATGCAAATTTTTCCTGGAAGGGAGGTGTGGCCGGGGTCAGAGTTGCAGGTTCTCTCATGAGGTCCATGGAGAGGATGCCAGTGAGCAGAGCTGGTCTAACAAAATGAGGGGTGATATGCATAATGGAAGTGGAACCCATAATGCTTATTCAGTACAGCTACAAGCACCTAATTTGTCCTTTGCTGGTCAGGTGCAAGCGCCTCAGCAACGATTGCAAAGCTTCTACTCTGCCAATCAAAATCCTGTTGGTCCCAGTTCAGTGAATCAAAGTCTGCTCAATCCAATCACTGTTACTGGTGGTACTACAACTACTGTTTTGGGCTCGGATCTGGGACAGCCTACTGTCAACTCATATACAAGTGTAAGCTCTAATCCTAACCTTAATGTTCCGGTTTACAACTTGCCAGGACAGATGACGGTGATACCAACCAATATTACACAAAGCATAGTGGGTCGAAATCCAGATCAGTCATTCCCACCAGCACCATTGCCTCCACCACCACCTCCAGTCAATCATCCGAACCCCCACCCTAGCAACATGGTGACGAGTGAGCAAGCTGCTAACATAGATATCAAGGCATACCTGTCACAAATCCTTGCTAATAATCCTGGGGGATCAACCTCGATACTTGAACCAGTGCAACCTTCCAACAGGCCAGTACCACATGAGAGCCCAGTTACCCCACCAATTGAGATCAAACCCGAAGAAGTGAAACAAGAGGATGGTTTGGATCAGAAACCAAGAACGAAATCAAACACTAACCCAAAACTCAGCAAGGAAGCAAAGGGAGCTAAGCTGTTCAAATGTGCACTTGTTGAGGTTATTAAGGATTTGTTGAAACCTAGCTGGAAAGAGGGGCAATTGAGTAGAGAGGCACACAAAACAATTGTGAAGAAAGTGGTGGACAAGGTCACTGGTACAATGGAAGAGGGTACCGTACCACAAACTCAGGAGAAGATTGATACCTACTTGTCACATTCCAAGAGCAAGCTCACTAAGCTTGTCCAGGTTGGTTCACATTATGGACATTTTATTCTTATTATTTTCTGCCACAAGCCACCAAAAAAATTGCAGTTTTATTGTGCGGTATGTGGTATGCCATTATTTTTGGATATAAGCAATTAAGCATATAAGGCTTTTTTTTATGTATAAATCTGTCTTGGCTAACATGAGCAATTCTATTTTTTTTTTAATTTTTTCCCTCTTATGTAGGCTTACGTGGAGAAGTATGTCAAGCCTGTAGGCAACTAGCTAAGCAATGGCTTAAATTTGTAATCATTTGTATTGTATCAGTCCTTTTCACCTCATGTTTGCCGTCTCTTACATCATGAGGTCACCCCTGGTTTTGGTACTTGGTGCATCGCTATGAATGTAAACTACCATTAAATGATTAAGATTTAGTTTAATGTACTAGATTCTTAAACGAGTAATGCAGTAGTACTAAGAGCATATTACTGACAGTAGTTTACGTAAACTATTTTCCTTCTGCTCTTGGAGATAATTATTTTTTGTTAACGTACAAGTTTATATGGCATTTGAAGGTATAAATTTCAATGCAGCAATCTGGTTCAACTTGATCGGATCAAACTAAAGGGAAATAAACAATATTACGCAACCCAATTAATAAAAAAAATTTAAACCAACAAAACATAACGTATTAAAGCAAAAGCACGGATATTTGGCACGAAAACTAGACGGCCCACGTTGCTATAAGCATAACCCCTCAAAATTCCTTATATGTCATGCGAGCACAGAAAGTGTTATGAAATGTTAATATGGATCGTTCATCTTCTAATGAATGATTATTTTTCTGATTCTCCTTGAATATTGCCCCACTATCATATAAGGTGACGATGGACACCAAGGCATACGCGGGACAGATAATTTTTTTTTATTTTTTTTAGTTGAAGGACAGAGAAAGTTAATAAACAATGTCTTTGAGTTGTACCGTTGATCCATTAGCCGATTTGACTGGCCCAATGCAATATTTGTTGACTAGGCTGTTTCAATTTTCACCTAAGCTTGTGAAGGCATTCTGCATTTGACAGCAGAAAGCAGAAAAGAAAGATGGATTTCACTATTTGGTTATTTTTGAATCCCACACAGCGGGTTCGTAATTGTTGTACTAAAGAGAGAAAAATTTCACTATATATATCCGTTTTCATATTCAATATGTTGTCATTTTTTGATATGCTAATGTTGACAAGTCTTTGCATTGAATATAAAAAGAACATTTATAATTTTGAATTTCTCATTGTGCCAATACATTGTCTGGCTAACCCATTGCAAAGCAATAAACGACCGCCCAGATAAGCAAAAACTGACTAAACATTGCGAAAAAAGATAGATGCCGGCGTGAGAATATAATGCCACCGTGGAGCGTGGGTTTTTACTAGGCGACCAAATCAAAGGCTCAAACAAAATTAAGAGGGTTTACACAACGGACTGTTGTACTAGTTAAAAGAAAAGAGAGATGAGGTGCATTAATTTCAGTTTTGAACTTCACACTCAACCCAAATCTGCAAATAATTAGTTATTGACTTATTTGAATGTGCAGCGGTGTTGATTAGTTTTAAGATTTTTAGTACTCAAATGGGCTATTAGCTGGTTGGGTTATAAATCTCAGCTGCACTCTGGTATGAGGCCAACAACAACTAACAAGTCCCAGCCAGTTTGGTCCCCCGTACTCCGTAGGCTGTACCGCACAAAGTGGGTCTCGTTTTCATATTTTGCGCGCCGTACTCATTTTTGACGGTACTGAGGGGGTCCGATCCCGTTTTCATGTTTTGCGCTTCCGGACATGTTTTTGGCGGTGTGGAGGGCGTAGGCTCTTGTTTTTATGTTTTGCGCTCCCGAACACGTTTTCGGCGGTACCGTGCGCGTCGGCTCCCGTATTCATGTTTTGCGCGCCCGAATTCTTTTTCGGCGGTACCGACGACGACAGGTCCCGTTTTCAAATTTTGAGCTCCCGGACACGTTTTCGGCGGTACGGAGGGCGTCGGCTCTCATTTTCATGTTTTACGCTCCCGCACTCATTTTCAGCGGTATCGAGGGCGTCGTGTCCCGTTTTCATGTTTTGCGCTCCTAGACTCGTTTTCGGCGGTAAGGGGCGTCGGCTCCTGATTTCATGTTTTGAGCTCCCGGAGTTGTTTCACGCGATACCGTGGGCGTCAGGACCCGTTTTCATGTTTCGCGCTCCCGGACTCATTTTCGGCGGTATTAAGGGGCGACGGGTCCCGTTTTTGAAGGTACCGAGTTCGTCGGGTCACATTTTCATGTTTTACGCTCCCGGACTCGTATTCAGCGGTACTTGGTGCGACGTGTCCCGTTTTCATGTTTTGTGCTCCCGCACTCGTTTTCGGCGGAAGCGAGAGCGTCGGGTCCCGTTTTCATGTTTTGCGCTCCCGGACTCTTTTTCGATGGTACCAAGGGCGTCAGGTTCCGTTTTCATGTTTTGCGATCCGGACTCGTTTTCGGCAGTACCGAGGGCGTCGGGTTCCGTTTTCATGTTTTGCACTACCGGACATATTTTTTAGCAGTATTGAGGGCGACGGGTCCCGTTTTCAACGGTACCGAGGGCGTCCGGTCCCGTTTTCATGTTTTGCGCTCCCGGACATATTTTTGGCAGTGTGGAGGGCGTAAGCTCCTATTTTCATGTTTTGCGCTCCGGACTCATTTTCGGTGGTACCGTGGGCGTCGGGTCCCGTTTTTATGTTTTGCGCTAGGGCGTCCGGTCCCGTTATCATGTTTTGTGCTCCCGGACATGTTTTCGACTATATTGAGGGCGACAAGTCCCGTTTTCATGTTTTGCGCTCCCGAAATCTTTTTCGACGGTACCGAGGGCATCAGGTCCCGTTTTCATGTTTTGCGCTCCCGGACTCGTTTTCGGACCGAGGGCGTCGGGTCTTATTTTCATGTTTTGCTAGCCCGACTCATTTTCGGTGGTACCGAGGGTTTCAGGTCCCGTTTTCATGTTTTGCGCTCCCGACTTATTTTCGGCGGTACCGATGGCGTCGGGTCCCGTTTTCATGTTTTGCACGCCCGGACTCATTTTCGGTGGTACCGCGGGCGTCAGGTCCCGTTTTCATGTTTTGCCCTCCCGGACTCATTTTCGGCGGTAGCGAGGGGGTCGGGTCCCGTTTTCATGTTTTGCGCGCCCGGACTCATTTTCGGCGGTACTAAGGGCGTTAGTCCCATTTTCATGTTTTGCGCGCCCATACTCGTTTTCGGTGGTACCGTGGGCGTCGGGTCCCGTTTTCATGTTTTGCGCTCCCGGACTCGTTTCGGCGCATGCGAAGGCGTCGGGTCCCGTTTTCATGTTTTGCGCGCGGACTCGTTTTCGGCGTACTAAGGGCGTCGGGTCTTGTTTTCATGTTTTGCGCTCCCACGACTCATTTTGCGTGCACGGGACGTCAAGTCCCGTTTTCATGTTTGCGCGCGCCGGACTCATTTTGCGGCGGTGGCAGGGCGTCGGTCCGTTTTCATGTTTTGCGCTCCCGGACATGTTTTTGGCTATATTGAGGGCGACGAGTCTCGTTTTAAATGTTTTGCACTCCCGGAATCTTTTTTGACGGTTCAGAGGGCGTCAGGTCCCATTTTTATATTTTGCTCGCCCGGACTCGTTTTCGGTGGTACCGCGGGCGTCGGGTCCCGTTTTCATGTTTTGCTCGTCCATACTCGTTATCGGCGGTACCGAGGGTGTCGAGTTCCGTTTTCATGTTTTGCGTGCTGGGACTCGTTTTCGACGGTACCGAGGGAGTCCTGTCCCGTTTTCATGTTTTGCGCTCCCGGACATATTTTTGGCGGTACGGAGGGCGTATGCTCCTCTTTTCATGTTTTGCGCTCCCGGACTTGTTTTCAGCGGTGCGGAGGCGTAGGCTCCTGTTTTCATGTTTTGCACTTCCGGACACGATTTCGGCGGTGCGGAGGGCGTCACTACCATTTTTATGTTTTGCGCGCCCGAACTCTTTTTCAGCGGTACCGACGGCGTAAGGTCCCGTTTTCATGTTTTGAGCTCCCGGACACGTTTTTGGTGGTGCGGAGGGCGTCGGGTCCCGTTTTCATGTTTTGCGCTCCCGAACTCGTTTTCGGCGGTTCCGAGGGAGTCGGGTCCCGTTTTCATGTTTTGCGCGCCGGACTCGTTTCGGCGGTGCATCGAAGGCATCGAGTCCCATTTTCATGTATTGCGCTCCCGAGTCGTTTCGGCGGATGCGAGGGCGTCGGGTCCCGTTTTCATGTATTGCGCTCCCGGAACAGTTTTCGGCGGTAGCGAGGGCGTCGTGTCCCGTTTTCATGTTTTGCGCTCCCGAACTCGTTTTCTGCGGTAGCGAGAGCGTCGGGTCCCGTTTTCATGTTTTGCTAGCCCATACTCGTTTTCAGTGGTACCGAGGGCGTCGGGTCCTGTTTTCATGAATTGCGCTCCCGTACTCGTTTTCGACGGTACCGATGGCGTCGGGTCCCGTTTTCATGTTTTGCTAGCCCATACTCATTTTTGGTGGTAGCGAGGGCGTCAGGTCCCGTTTTAATGTATTGCGCTCCGGACTTGTTTTCGCGCGATACGATGGCGTCGGTGCCGTTTTCATGTTTTGCGCGCCCGGACTCATTTTCGGCGGTACCTAGGGCGTCGGTCCCGTTTTCATGTTTTGCTCTCCCGGACATGTTTTTGGCTATATTGAGGGCGATAGGTCTCGTTTTAAATGTTTTGCGCTCCCGGACTCTTTTTTGACGGTTCAGAGGGCGTCGAGTCCCATTTTTTTGTTTTGCGCTCCCGGACTCATTTTCGGCGGTAGCGAGGGCGTCGGGTCCCGTTTTCATGTTTTGCTCGCCCGGACTTGTTATCGGCGGTACCGAGGGCGTCGAGTTCCGTTTTCATGTTTTGCGTGCTGGGACTCGTTTTCGACGGTACCGATGGGCATCGGTTCCGTTTTCATGTTTTGCGCTCCCGGACATATTTTTGGCGGTGCGGAGGGTGTATGCTCATCTATTTTCATGTTTTGCGCTCCCGGATTCGTTTTCAGCGATGGGGAGGCGTTGGCTCCTATTTTCATGTTTTGCGCTCCCGGACACGTTTTTGGCGGTGCGGAGGGCGTCGACTCCCATTTTTATGTTTTGCGCGCCCGAATTTTTTTTCGGCGGTTCCGACGGCGTAAGGTCCCGTTTTCATGTTTTGAGCTACCGAACACGTTTTTGGCGGTGCGGAGGGCGTCGGGTCCCGTTTTCATATTTTGCGCTCCCGGACTCATTTTCGGCTGTGCTGCTTTGTCTGATTTGGATGTGTTTGTGTTAATCATCTTATTACAATTGTTATTCTCTGCTGACTGTGCACCATCCTATGAGTGACACGTGGCATATAGAGGGGCCCACATGTGCTGCCTTGGTCCAATGGCATGCAACCATGTTTCTAGCTGTTGTACCCCGAATGGTGAGGTGGCTTCATGGTATGCTGCCACATGGCATGCATATGATGATGTGGTGGCCTAAGGTGTTGCCATGTCACCTTTACCCTGCTGACATGTGTAAGTTTGCACCAATAACATTATGCCATGTGTCTCTGTCTGGTGAAGTGACTGCTGATGTGGACAAATAAGTGAATGTCACGTGGCATGTGTGAGGCCCACTTGTCAGGTGTTCCACACCAATGTGGGGCCACCTGTGCTGACATGGTCCAATAGGGTTGTGACACGTGGCAGTTGCTTGCTGACTTGGTTCACTTTGGTGCTACCACGTGACACACCCTCTCTCCTCTTTTATTTTGTATTCTCTGTGCTTCTCATACCCAATTTGCACCCAAGGATGCTGTTGTCCCCAAGTTGTACCTAGAATTATCTTGATCAAATCTTAGCCCTTGATTTGCTTATTTAATTTGTTTTATTCTCTCTGAATTTATTTTAGTAGTTCCACTTATTCAAAAATCATGAAATTTTCACCAAAAAAATCCCTAAATTCATGTTGATCACTCATATAATTTTTAATTCTATTTTTGCCCCTACCTCCTTGTGTTAAAAATTCATTTGCCAAGAAAACCCTATTTTCCTCTCTAAATAAATCCTAAATTCAATTGTAGATCAGTGTCTCTGCAAAAAAAATTTCTTGCAGAAATCCCCCTAATTAAACACCAATTAGACTTGTATTGATGCCTCATTAGGGTTTCATTTGACCAACAATTGATTACATGTCAACAATTGATACAAATCTAGACTTGATCAGATGTTTGCAACATTAGTATCTGATCAGTCTTGTGAAATTGACTTTCAATCCATATCCATGAAAGTGATTTGGTCAATAGTTGATTACTTATCAACAGTTGACACAAATCTTGGCTTGACCAGGTGTTTGCAACATTGCACCTAGTCAGCCTTGAAAGCAAAATCATATTGAAATTTCTTGTGATTGGCTGTATCAAAATACTGGTTTGGCATTGACATAGTTCTTGTTGTACAGAGATTGTACTGTTTCAACTCTTAGGGTTTGTTATGAGGGTTGATTTCTTAGGGTTTAATCTTGACTTCCCTTGATATCTATCACTGAGGTGTGGGACCCACCTGTCAGTGAACAATAATCAGATGGATGACCCTCAGGAGATCTCTCTCCTGAATCTCCTGAGTGTCAACCACCTCGAATGAACGGGAGGTGGCAGGGCTTTTATACCTTTGACCCTTTATCTAGAATTTCCTTGTGGGATTAATGCTTAATCCTTACTCCGACTTGATTAGATTTAATGGATAGGCTAGATTTAGGTTATTGAAGCTGCTTGTGTGGGATTGTCAGATAGGTCCCACTTGTCAGAGAAAAATAATCACATGGGTGACACCCAAGAGATCTCCTTTCTCTCTTGAGTCTCTTAGCTATCACCCACATCAAGTGACAGTTGATAGTGGGGTATTTATATCCTTGCCTTTTATCCCAAATTTCCTTGTGGGGCAAATAGACTTTTCTGGAGCTCAGCAGCGACTTCTTCTGGCTGGTGGACCCTCTCTCTTGCCTTTCTCTCCTCTTTCTTATGATTTATTACTAATAATTGATATTTATCCTTAATTGTTCAGCTCCTTTACCCTCGGTACCGTCGAAAATGAGTCCGGGAGCGTAATACATGAAAACTAGAACTGACGCCCTCAGTACCGCCCAAAATGGGTCCGGGAGCGTAAAATATGAAAACTGGACCTGACGTTCTCGGTACCACCTAAAACGAGTCCGAGAGCGCAATACATGAAAACTAGAACCGACGCCCTCGGTACCGCACAAAACGGGTCCAGGAGAGCAAAATATGAAAACTAGACGCGACGCCCTCGGTACCACCCAAAATGAGTCCGGGAGCGCAAAACATTAAAAAAGGACCCGACGCCCTCGGTACCGCCGAAAAAGATGTTACACTTAACATCTTCTTTGATTTGTCGATTTGCAAAACAATCTTGAATTTTATAATTTGCCTTGTTTGAGTTTTGTGCAGGGATTAACATGCAAATGGACTAGTGCACAAGAACCAAGACTAGTGCTGGGATATAAGAGCTTAATCAAGACTGCATTAGATTTATGTTTAGTTAGATTCAAACTGGGTTGAATTGGTCAAGATAAATTGAGTTTAAACAACAAGAAAATTACATCTGCCCAGGGAATCATTATAACGATTCAGTAAACGTTATAACGGTTCATCTCAATACTAAAAAAATATTCTAAGGCAGAAATATTCTAAAAGAAACCAGAGTGTATCGTTATGTAACGATTCAATAATCGTTACAACGATTTGTGAAACGTATAACAATTCTATAATCGTTATAACGTTTCATGAAACGTATAACGATTTGATAAATCATTATAACGTTTCAGCTCAGTTGATCCAACGGCTATTCTTTTCAAACCGTTATAACGATTCAGGCCGAAAAATAGTTTCTTCAGTTATTTTAGAAGATCTATTTAAAAGGATCATCTCTTTCTATGTAAGGTGAATTGATCTAGCAAAATCATTACTCTAGAGAGCTTACTATCCATATACAAAGTGAGAGAGATAATTCAATAGATTGATACACTCAATTAGCCAAATCCTTGTTCAAGCTCAATCTAACTTCTCTCTATTCTCCCAACTTGATCCTTCGTGATCTTCTTGAAAACATTCTTTTGAGTTGTAGTGCTCACCTTTTCTTGAGTGTGTTGTCACTCACATTTTTTAGTGTGTTGTCACTCACCTTTTTTGAGTGTGTTGTCACTCTTGTTACCGATAGGCTTGACAGCCCATTTTTGTAAGGGACCAAGTTCTACAAGTGTAAAAACCTTTTTTAAAATATATCGGCTCAACCTCAATTGTTAGAGGTTGAGGGTCCCGAGACGTAGGCATTGTTAAAACCGAACTCCGTTACATCTTGTGTTCTTGCTTTATCTTTACTTTCTTTTCTCATATTTCTTTGATTGCTATATTCTTGTGAGAATTGAATTGATTTAAATCGTATTCCGCTGCCATTACACTTGAACATTAAGCCCCAAACCGGTTTATACATTTCTACCTTAGGTTCTTTATATTCTTGCACCTTCTTGACCTTTCAATACCAACATCCTAGGGCGTACAAATTCTAACAAAGTGGTATCAGAGCAAGAGCTCAGTTTTAATTGCTTTATTTGTGATATTTTTGGTCCAAGATGACTTCTTTAATGCATGTAAAAGAACCCCCAACTCTAGGTCTTAATTGTAAAAATTTTAGTTTTTGGAAGAAATGTATGGTGAATTACCTCAACATTCTAGGCATTTGAGATGTTGTCCAACATGGTTATGTACCGCATTATGATCCTAGCAACCTCACAATGACACAAAATGCCAAAGAACTGAAATCTCAAAATGATTATGCCGTCAATGTTATCTTAAATTCAGTTAGTGAAAATATTGCTATACTATTTGGTACTACCGAAATTGCTAGTGAAATGTGGGAGACCTTATTGAATAGATTTGAGTGCAACACTCAAATGAAAAGAACAAAACTAATGGGTCTAGAGTCCGAATTTAAAAATTTTTGTATACAAGAAGGAGAATCAATTGAGAATATGTATTCAAGATTAATGCATATTCTTAATGAATTTGATGAAGTTGGAGAATCCTTGTCTAACTCTAAGATTGTAGGCAAGATTTTTAGGGCAATGATGAGAAGACCAAGATGGGAGAGCATGATAAGCACTTTAGAAGCAATGCAAGGCTCTTTTGGCGAATTCACACATGAAGAAGTATTCACTCATCTTCTATGCTTTGAGGAGAAGCTACGACAAAACGGATAACTCACACCAAAACTCAAAGAAACCGCACTTCAAGCTCAAAGATCTCCATCGCACCACTATTTGAGCAAGACATCATCTAGCTCATCTTCTATGAATGATCAAGTCATTACGAAGATGTTTGAAAGAATGTTAAATCTTGAAAAGGAGCACAATGAGGAGCAAAATGAGAAAGGAATGACATGTATATGCTTTTCATGTTATAAGGAAGGTCACACAACACACGATTGTTCCTTGGTCTTTCCAAATAAGAAGAAGCAAAACTTTGAGAGAATTGATGCTATGCTAGCCACAAGCAATCATGTTAAGAGAAAGAAAGATGAAAGAAATTCACTTAATCTTGCCCTAATTGCGCAAGTGGATGAGAGCTCATCCGTGGTGGATGTTGATAAGATTGTAGCAAGAAACAACATCACCGATTTGTGCACATTGAAGATCCTACACGACATTGCAATATCTAAGAATATGAAAATGAACTCATATGCACCTAAAGTACAAACTTCTCAAGAATTTCAATTGCACAATCTAGTAGTACCTTGCACTACATCATCCACTTGGGATGATAGTGATGATGATTATGTTGAGAATGATGAATTTTTTGTTGAAAATGTAAATAATTTTGATGATGATGATGTAATTGAATCTTTTATATCTAGTTTAGTAAGTCCTATTCATGATTCATCTTCTCAAAAAGAGATAATTGAGAGACTTGAAAATAAAATTTCAGAGTTTGAGTTAAAAGTTCAATCTTATGAGTTTAAATTGCAAAATCCGGAAAAGAATTGTCAAATGCACTTAGGTGAAGTCGCAACATTAAAAATGAAAGTGCAAACTTTAGAAACTAAAAATAGGGCACTAAAATCCTCATGTATTTCAACAAGCATTACTTCGATGGATTTAGATAAGATTATAGGTCAAAGACCTAGCAACAAGTCGGGTCTTGGATATAAAAAATCTTCTAAGACTTCAAATTGCCAAAAATAAGTTCCGCCCGAAACGGGTCTAGGAGCGTAAAATATGAAAACGGGACCCAATGCCCCCATTATCGCCGAAAATAAGTTCGGGACGCAAAACATGAAAACGGGACCCGATGCCCTCGGTACCACCCGAAACGGGTCCGAGAGCGCAAAACATGAAAACTGGATTTGGTGCCCTCGGTACAACCAAATACGAGTCCGGAGCGCAAATATGAAAACGGGACCCGACACCCTCGATACCGCCGAAAATGAGTCCAGGATCGCAATACATGAAAATTGGAACCGACGCCCTCGGTAGCGCCCAAAACAGATCCGAGAGCGCAAAACATGAAAACTGGACCTGGCGCCCTCGGTACTACCCAAAACGAGTCCGGGAGCGCAAAACACTAAAAAGGGACCTGACGCCCTTGGTATCGTCGAAAATGATTCCGAGAGCGCAAAACATAAAAACGGGACCCAACGCCGTCGGTACCGCCGAAAAATAGTCCGGGATCGCAAAACATGAAAACGGACCTGACGCCCTGGTATTTGAAAAATAAGTCCGGGAGCGCAATAAATGAAAACAAGAGGCGGCGCCCGTGGTACCGCCCAAAACGGGTCGAGGAGCGCAAAACATGAAAACAGGACCCGACGCCCTCGGTATCGCTGAATATGAGTTCGGGAGCGAAAAATATGAAAAGTAGACCCGACGCACTTGGTACCGCCCAAAACTAGTCCGAGAGCACAAAAAATGAAAACGGGACCCAACACCCTCGGTAGCGTCGAAACCGAGTCCGAAAGAGCAAAACATAAAAACTTGGACTGGCGCCCTCGGTACCTCCAAAAATGAGTCTAGGAGCGCAAAATATAAAAATGGGACATGACACCCTCGGTATCGTCAAAAACGAGTCGGGAGCGTAATACATGAAAACTGGAACCGACGCCCTCAGGACCGCCCAAAATGGGTCCGACAGTGCAAAATATGAAAACTGGACCCGACGCCCTCGGTACCACCCAAAATGAGTCCGGGAGCGCAAAACATGAAAAAGTGACCCGGCGCCCTCGTACCGCCGAAAAAGATTCCGAGAGCGAAAACATGAAAACGGGACCCGACGCCCTCGCTACCGTCGAAAAATAGTCCGGGAGCGCAAAACATGAAAATGGTCCCGACGCCCTTGGTACCTTTGAAAAATAAGTCATGGAACGCAACACATAAAAATAAGACCCGGTGCCCGCGGTACCGCCCAAAACGGGTTGGGGAGCACAAAATATGAAAACGGGACCCGACGCCCTCCGTACCGCTGAAAACGAGTTTGAGAGCGCAAAACATGAAGACCGGACTAGGTGCCCTCGATACCGCCGAAAATGATTTCGGGAGCGTAAAACATGAAAATGAGACTCGACGCCCTCGATATCGCTGAAAATGAGTCCGGGAGCGCAATACATGAAAACTAGAACCAACACCCTCGGTGCCGCCAAAAACGGGTCCGAGAGCGTAAAAAATGAAAACGGGGCCCGACGCCCTCGGTACCGCCGATAAAGAGTCCGGGAGCGTAAAACATGAAAGCTGAACCCGACGCCTTCCGTTCCGTCGAAAACGAGTTCGGGAACACAAAACATGAATACGGGACCTGACGCCCTCGCCCGCCCAAAATAAAATATGAATACTGGACCCAATGCAAAAGATGATGTATAAAATATAATAATTTTTTGAGGAAGATCGTATAATGTGTAGTTTTTTTATAATATAATTTAATAATAATTGATATTTAATTATTTGTTATACAACTTATTTTTATAAAATAATTATATGTAATATTAATTTTATTATAAAAATAATATATTTTACTTAAATATTATTTATGTCTAAATTAATTACAAAGGATTTTAAATTTATAAATAAAGTTAATTTAATATTTAATAAAATAAATATATAAAATATAATAATTTTATTTTTCTGAGTAAGGTTATATAAAGTGTAGTTTTTTAAAATAAAATTTCATAATAATTTTAATTTATTTGAATTTTTTATGTCCTCTATAAATATATGGTAAAAATTGACAAATGAAATGGAGAGGAAAAATGAGTTTGACTGAAATCTGAGCAGTCGTTTTTATAAATTTAATCAATCTCAACCATAAATTGAATATGAGTATTTCGGTTATTACATATTATCGACAATTTTAATGAACACCTCCAATGTATACGTTTTTTATAATATAGTATAGATATAGATATGCATATGCATATGCATATGCTTTATGGATCTAGGATTTTGATTAGGGGGGGGGCAATTATCGGATTGTAATGGCTTATCGGAAATCCATTAACTAATCGGGTACTAAATAAAAAAAAATTAATAATTTAATATATATACTTAACTAATAATTTTTTTATTAAATAATAACATTTTATATATTAAAATAACAATAAAATAAAGCTCAAAGTAATAGATAATCAAGTTGATGAAGAAAGTTTTCGACTAAGGAACTTTATATTTTGATATCTTTGCATAATTATTTCATTATGCACGGTATTAAATATTTTTTTCTCAATAAAAATAACCGCAGACAATTCGAGGGGGGTGGGGGCAAAAAAAATTTTCTAGGGGGGCACGTGCGAAAACATTACCGAAAAACACTATTTTTCAAAATCCAGGGGCACGTGCCCCCCCCCCCCGGATTTACCTGGTCCGCCCGTGTGGTTTGATGCTTCTATTTTTTCCTCGTTAAACAAAATAGACAGGTACTTTACCGTTTATACGTTTCCTTTCTTTTCTTATTTTTTTTTCGCTTCGTAGTCTCTATGGTTCTCGGTGTTTTATTACAATACGCACAAAGTAACATTATCATGGATTGATTAGTACTTGTAACCACGATGTATATTTGTAATAAAACAACTGTTCCCAGTAAAAGTAAGCCTCAGCTCACCCAAGACAGGAAAAAAGAACAGATGCGCCATAAGAATCATGGAAGCACAAAAAGACAATCAGACAATACACGCCTCTTAAGTCTTAACCAAATCCTAGCATAGCAGTCAATAAAATTATATGAAAATTAAAGCAACATCCATGACCAGTATGATCAGAAACAAAGGCCCAGATGAAAAAGGCCCAAAGCCCCAAAAACAAGAAAAATAAACCAACTCGCCTGATGCAGTCATGCATCTCAAAGCAGATCTGAAATCAAGGGAAAGCACTATTTAAAAAGACAGTAGTTTATACATTATTTGTTAATGTGAAGGAGTTAATGGAAGATTGAACTACCTGTCTAAAAATAGATCTGTGCTTAACAAATGAACTAATGGAACAGAGTAAAGTTGTTCCTATCCGCTGGTGGCTTGTCAAAAAAAGAAAGAAAAATGAAAAATGAACAAGGTACAATGAAAAACAAAGCCAAAATAATAAAAACGAAACTTCCTGGATTCTGGAATTGTCCTGGGAAGGATCACCTTTTTTTCTTTTGGAAGAAAAGAAGATTTTAAAATTTCAAGCTCTTTTGGTTTCACGATTCTTGAGGAAGAAGAAATTAGGGGAGCTTAGAACCAAAAGAAATTATAAAAGGGAAAAAGATATGGGACTTTGTTGTTTCAAATCAAAACAAAGGGAGTCACCAAGGTCGCGCCTATATGGGAACAATCCTCTCTTGCATCTTGTCAATGATCTTACGGCGCAATCAAGTATATTATCTCTATCTTCTAGTTGTTTAGTTTGTCCTTCCTTTTCTTAAAAAAAAAATGAAATCACTTTCCAACAGAAATTTGAAGACAGTTCATATATATGAAATAGCTTGGTTTGTTTTCCTTCATAGCAGCAGTGGTTTTTATAAAAAACAATCATTCTTTTTCTGTGGTAAAATACATTGTTATAGGTCATTCGTCTTCATTCGTTTCCATAATGGTATAATTTGGTATTTTTCACAGAATCTGAATCCTATATAAAGTTGGTTCTTGTTTTTAATTTGAGGATGATAACTTGGTCTAAATAGTAAACATTTTTTTAAAATAGAATTAAGCAATATATAGATACTAAATACATTTTCTGTTTTGACTTTTCTTTGTTGCATAATTAGTGCCTTCAGGGTGATTTAACATAGATTTTTACAAGGACGTGAAATAAGTCCCATTAAAAAAATTGTATTTTTTTTATATATGATTGTACTAATAAATTCATTCACTTCTTTTCTTATAAGAAATATCAGTATTGTTTGATATTTCTTCTATTTTGAAATAAATTCCAATAGAAAATGTATTATTATTTTTTATATATAATTGTACCTTTTTCTGATAAAAAAAATTATTATTGTTGGATATCTTACCTTGTACTAGATTATCCATAGAGGTCAAGCTTTTAAAAAATGTTTAGCGGCTCTTAACGGTGAGGTGACTAGTTAACGGTTGATGGTTTTAACAATTTTACACGGCCGTTAAATTAAAAAAATGATCAATCACTTTTTATCTACTAATTGATATTTAAAAAGGCTTAGAAATGCATTCTCATATCATTAGTATTTAATAATTAACTAAATTAAGTAAAAATAATAATTATAATATTAATTAAGTACTTAAAAGCTAAAAATCATAAATTATACTAAAATATTATATGATGTATTTGCTTCATATTTTTATTAGGACATTAATTAACATTTAAAAAATAAAAATTTATAGTCACTAACTATTAAGATTTGAAACAAAAAAAAATTCAGTCATTAAATATATTTTTTTAAAAGATATTTAACGGTTTAACATGAGATAAAATGGTTAAATCACAGAAAACTTATTAAATCCATTTTTCTCCAAAACTTAATGCCATAGTCTGCAAAACCGTTAAAATGATTAAAACTTTCCACTTTTAAAAGCTTGATAGAGGTAAATATACTAATTAATCACATGACTTATCATAAGAATAAATTATTTTTAAGATTAGCTCCTTAACATCAATAATCATTTCTTCTTTGGAAATACTTCTATCTTTGAAATTCAGAGAATTTGAAGCACAGAGATGTGGCAGAAGAGATACTAAGAATTGGGAATGGGAAATGTAAGGCCAGGGTTTTCACATTTGTGGAGCTTTCTAAAGCAGCAAGCGGCTTCAGTACAGAATCTCTTGTCGGTGAAGGTGGATTTGGAAGGGTTTATAAGGGCTATATGGAATTGGAAGGCAAAACCCAAGTAAATACATATTCTTCTCTTTTTGTTTAAGGGATAATTTCTTGTTTACCCTAGTTTTTTCTCACTTTTTTGTTCCCTCCCAGGGACAAGAAATTAAAGAGATATCATAGAGAGGATTTTTTTTTTAAATTAGGAAAGAAAGGGGCATAAGGGATATTTTAGTGTATTGTAAGGCTGAAGTGGTAGTTCATTTTTTAAGGGATAATAATTATCCACAGATCTAAAATACTCTTAACAATCCTAACTTCTTAATGTCTGCTAAGCAACATATGCATAAAAGCCAGATGGCCCGAGTATATATTATTGAGAAGCGAATAACCGGAGAGCAATCACGTAGCACGAAAGAAGAAAAATTGAGAACAAGAACACACATAGATTTTACGTGAGAAACCCTCAAGGGGAAGAAAACCCACGGCCGCTGCCAAAACAGTTTTTACTAATACTCAAAATTCAGTTACATCAGAATTATATTGGAGATTATGTATATATATATATATAAAAACAAACTCATAAACCCTAAACCTTAATCTGAACAATCGGTGAAAGAATTTCAATGTAATTTGACTTTTCAGAAATAATTTTCTCCGGGTTTACCGCCCCCTGCCACCCCCGTATACTCCTAGAATCAGACCCACATACATAACATATATATATATATATATATTTTTCAATTGAGTTCATATTGCTTAGTTATTCATAAGTTCTTTTAGTTCAGCAGAGGATATTTTAGTTTAATTTCAAATAGCTTTTTAGGGCTATGAAGAGTCACTTTTGATAGGTTTCACAACTGAAGCATGTGATACAAAAGTAATGTATTTTCTTCTTTTAATTACAGAATATAGCTGTGAAGCAACTGGACAGAACTGGGATGCAAGGGAGTCGAGAGTTCTTGGTTGAGGTATTGATGCTTAGCCTCCTACACCATGATAACCTTGTCAATTTGATTGGATATTGCACCGACAATGACCAGAGAATGTTGGTGTATGAATACATGCCTTTTGGTTCATTGGAAGATCATCTTCTTGGTATAAGTCATATTTAATTTTCTCATAATGCATTTGTAGGGATCTTTTTTCTTTTCTAGAGATAACTTGTTTATCTACAATATTTACGTATGTGTTATTTTAATTTAATACATGAATCTCATTTCTTGATGAAGAGTATTTTCACAAATGAAGCATGTGATACATGGTACACCTGCTTTATGTATTGTATTAATCTATACTATTATATAAAGCAGCTAAGAATTGGACGGATCCATTTTTTATCATTTCCTTCAAATTTTTTATATCCCAAAATATCCTTCATATAATAATTTACATTAATTTTGACTAATCAGACGAATATGATAGCGTCCATTATTTTATATTTCTCTTCATTTCTTTATCATATAGGAGGAAACAAATTAAATGTTGAGAGAAATCATGTGATATTATATATGATATAGAATCGATAATTGATCTTGCATTTATTAATATTTTTCATATTAGAATGACGTACATATTATCATGTGATATTTTTCTATATCTAAATAAAAAAATCGCTACAACGCGCGGGTACACAGCTATTCAAATACAATTGTTGAATAGCACAAGTCTAGTGGCAAACATCATTATAGTTTACTTGTTCAAATGAACCCTCTGCATCCATATTTTTAGGAGCATCTATTGCAATTTTGCTATTTATATTATACAATATATTGGATGGATACATGGAATTCTTATATTGTCCAAACTATAAGTAACTGCCATCAGAATAAAGATTACGATATCAACTGAACCAAGATTAGAATTCAGGTGGCTTTGAGGCTTTGAACACATAAATGTGCCAAGAACTTACGGAATTTTTTTTGCTGCATCCTTTTAACTTATGCAGATTTACCACCAGAGAAGACACCTCTAGATTGGAACACGAGAATGAAGATAGCATTAGGGGCAGCAAAGGGACTTGAGTATCTGCACGAGACTGCTAACCCTCCAGTTATTTATAGGGATTTCAAGGCTTCTAACATTCTGCTTGATGCAGATTTCAATCCTAAATTATCAGATTTTGGTCTTGCCAAGGTACAAATCTTTTTTTTAATGTACCTGCAACTGGACTGTAGCACTCTTAATTATAAGAAAAAAGTTCATTTTTTTTTTATAATTTTGCTGTAAATCGAACCTTTACCCCTCTAAAGTCAAGCCAAGAGAACTTATGTTGATTTGAGCCCATTCCATTTTATGAACAGAGTTGGACAAAGCTGGCTGTCATCAGTAATTTTGTAAAGTAATGGTTCAATTTGCAGAAGGCATCTTAATTGAATGAGAAGAAAATGCACTTAGCCGTCATGCATTTTTATCTTGAGATGCTTACAAGTTTATGAATTTTATGGATTTTCTTTTTAATTCATATGTGAACTTATATAGGTGGGACCAGTAGGGGATAAGAGCTATGTATCAACTCGTGTGATGGGTACATACGGGTACTGTGCACCAGAGTATGCATTGACTGGAAAGCTCACCACAATGTCTGATGTATATAGCTATGGAGTTGTTTTTCTGGAGATAATTACTGGGAGACGAGCCATTGACATGACGAAGCCAGAGAGCGAGCAAAATCTAATTCAATGGGTATGCTAAATACCGATATAACAATAGATTGTAATTTCTGATTGTACTCTTTGACTATACTGTCCTAGAATATATACTCTAGGGGAAGCACCTCAAATACATTAAGTTCCTTGGAATGGGAAACTTTTGAAATTAGCTAGCTAGAATGATAAAACTAAAAAAGAACTTTCTATTATTGAAACTAAAATTTTGTCAGCACTTAATTTACTTGTAAATGTACTTCATAGATTCTTGATAATTGTTCTGCAGTTTGATTTACAAATACATGTACAATTTGACACAAAAACTCTCTGCACCAGGCCGAACCACGTTTCAGAGACAAAAAGAGATTTGTTGAGATGGCAGATCCCACACTAGATGGTGAATATCCAACTAAGGGCCTATATCAGGCACTCGCTATTGCGGCTATGTGCCTACAAGAAGAAGCCGGCACACGTCCTGTAATAAGTGATGTGGTCACGGCACTCGAGTATCTTGCGATCTCTAATACTGGACAGAGTGAAAATACTGAGCAAATAGAACATGATTCTTCACACCATGAATCGAGAGATGATGGAAATTCCCATAAAGGTGGCGACAGTTCTGATGATGAAGGATCTTCTTCTGCAGGTCATAGTGATGTGGACAACGAGAGAGATACAATGGAAAGATGTTAGCATTAGAAATTTTCTTTGTATTGCAATTGAACTTTGCCATTGATAACTGTTGGCTGTGTGCCGAGGAGGTCTATTCAGAAAACAAAGGAGGTTCTCCAGTGGAGATATACAATACAGCAATGTACTTTTGTAATATAACATCATAATGAAAGAAAAAAGATAAAAAGGAAAGCCTTTTCCGTTTCTTTTGTATTGTGGATGAAACGATCATTGCTATCTGGTGTTGTGGAAAGGTCCTGATGATGGATACATTGTATAATGTTTTGAAATTTGAGGAGAATTTGTAAATAGGTAAGATTCTTATGACATATGTGAGGTGATAAATGATTGAGGACTGTTATACCAAATACATCATAGCGTACTTGGCTCATGTAACAAAATTTTGTACGCGTCCTTTTTTTTTCTGGTTTTGCTGGGCCTTTTTTTTTGGCATTTTTACAGTTTGAAGTGATACTTTTTGGGGTGTAAATGGTCAAGTAAAAGCCAATTTACAATAACAGAGCTGCACATCACTTATTTTGAATCTTTGCAAGTACCACATCACTAAAGCGGTAAAGCCTGTCGGGGTAAACATAAAAGTGAAGGAAATGGTGGTAAAGGATATAAGGGGAGGAAGATTATGATATTTTATATTTTTACATTTGATTCATCTTGTTAAGCTCCGTTATACTTTAATTTGGGATTAATAAAAAAGTTTTATTAAATAAAGATAAAAAAGTAATCTTCATTAATGTTAACCTCCTATTAAATACTCAACCGAGCGAAAATAATAAAAACTTTTTTCCTTAACCTCCTATCTTTTCTTTTTAGAAGAAAGCTGTATTTCTTATGTTGAAAGGAACAGTATTGTGAGGCCGAAATAACATTGAGGTCATTGTTATCTACATATAATTTGAATATTTCTGTGCTTAAATGAAAACACAGGCAAAATATGATTTTGTACAATAAAATGTGAAATTGAGTTATTCGGTAACATAATGCCACAAAACTACAATCGAAGTTCTTGCCGTTATATCCATTTGGTACATAATTTTAATTAATCCGAATATAGAATGTATTGAGCATGTGACGACGACTGGCGAACATGTATTCTCTGAACTCTGAACTAGTCCAAGAAAGACTACAAAAACCGAAAATTAAAGATAACGAAAGAGAAGAGGGGAAAATAACGGGCCGTGACGGGCCAAGAGCGGTAAATAATACCCGGGCTGAAGACAGATTGGGCTGAGTTTCTTAAGAGAAGTAGGATCCAACTTTGCCGAAACCCTGCCCGTTTATATTAGTCTGCCACGTGGGACGCACAAAAAGGATTCCAATTTAGTACGCCCCATCTGCGCGCGCGCTCTGTCTCGGCGTCTCGCTCCTGTAACTGATCCTGGGCCCACGTGAGTCCTGCGTAGCTCCTATACCTGGCTAGTCGCGGCCGCCACCTTGCAATTTTTTTTGGTAATTAAAAAAAAAACGAGATAAATAATACGAGTATTTTTTATTTTTGTAGCAAGAATCAGAATTGAATTTCAAATTTTGGAACTGAATTTGAAACTCGGTCTCAATTATTTTTACAATTTTTTTATGTTTTGATTCTTTATTTATTTAATGATTTATTTATTATTTTTAATAGCTTATTTAGTTATTTTATTATATTTAATTATTAAAAATATAAATAGAATAATGATATGTTAGAAAATATAGTTAGAAAATCACAAGAAAAAATTATAAAAAATAATGAAATAAAATAAACATACATTATGAACTAGTATAAATATACATATATATTATGTATTCAATATATATGTTTATTATGAACATGAATAAATATGCATCCAATAAAAAAATAATGAACTAGTATAAATATACATGTTTATTATGTATTCAGTAATAGCTATATATGATGAACATAATAAACTAAAATATATATAATTTTTACTTATAAATCTAAAAATAATAATAATAAATAAATTCTCAAAACTTCCAACGTATTTTTTAGACTTCGGACAATTTTTTTTTGGATCTGAAAATTTTCATAACAATAGTAGTTATTAACCCTATAGATGTCGTTATAAGATTTCCGTGACCGCGTAGCACACATCGATTGGAGTTTTTTTATCAAAAGTTATGGTCGTTTGAAGATGAGGTGCTCGGATTTTGATTTTATCTTTCGATCTTCTCGTCGTTTTGGGTCGGATGGAATAAGAACATTATGAAAATTAAACAATCAATTTAAATTAAGCTAAATCATTTAAGAAATAATTAAATATAATAAAATAACTAAATAAACTTTTAAAACTATAAAAATAATAAATAAATCATTAAACAAATAATTGATGGTCTCATTTGTGCAATTCTATGATGAGATTATTTGTCAAACAGTACTATACTCTAACATATCATATTTAACATATTAAATGCACAATAATATTATATTTAATATATTATTATTCTATCTATAATTTTTTAATAATTGATAATTAAACATAATAAAATAACTAAATAAACTATTAAAAATAATAAATAAACTATCAAACAAATAAATAATCATAAATAGAAAAAAATGTTAAAAAAATTGGGACCGGGTTTTTAATTTGATCCTAGCTATTGGGACCGAATTTGAAATTTAATCCTGACTATTACTGTAAAAAAAATGAGAATACTCATACCATTTCCTTCGTTTTTTTAATTAGCAAAAAAAAATGCACCACCTTGCCTTCAATCTTCCCCCCTCTAGACGACGATAGGAAGGGGGGAAGTCCCATGGGCTTGGGACCATTTTTGGTTCCAAGACACTTTTTGACCATTAGATTAGTATCTAATCACCAATCTCGATGCAACTGATTTTCAATCCTATACTTTACTTCAATCTCAATGTTAATTCAAAAGTTAAAACATGCTTTAGAATCAAAAATAATTCTAAGGGCTTGATAGGACTCCACCCGGTTTAGAGTTTTTGAGCAGGATAACTCTAAAAAGCCCTTTTAAATGGGTTGAGGTCAAGAGTACGTCTAGCAAAATTGCCATGTTCTTGAGTGGACATTATGTGCGATTTATACTACTGGCAATTTGGAGAGTATAAAAGATGGTTGTATCTATTTCAACTCCACCATTTATGGTGATTCTATAGGTAATTTTGTAGTATATGCTGATAGGGGTTTTATTCCATCATTCCATGAGAGATGGGAGTATCAAGCAGCTTGATACGGTTGATGCATGTTTAAACTTTCAGATGTCTGGCCGTTTCCTCCGGAACCTTCTAATAATGCAAAAGCATGTCTTTGGAAATTTGACCTTCCCTGATTTCATTTATTTCCGTATGCAAATTTAGGGTGTTTTGTTAAACTGATATAGTGTATTTTTTGGTACCATGATTGTTTTTATCCGCACATTTATCAAAAAAAAAAGAAGCTGAAATTGTAATTGCCTAAAAAAATATTATAAACACTATTTTATCAGTACACTACAGTTGATTGAAAAAAAACCAGCAAGGGCAGCATATATCTCATTTTTTTAGAATGTATCCACTACAATATATTTTGGATTTAATAATGATTTTTAAAATCCTTTAACAATGGTTCTCCAACTTTTATTAAAGAGGTGTTAGAAAAAATATAAACAACTATTGTTAAATCGTGACATTTAACAATAGTTCTTAGCTAATAACCGTTGTTAATGAGTCTTTTAGCAATGATTTTTAACTAATAATTATTTTTAAAAGGTACTTTAGCAACATTTCTTAGTTAAAAATCATTGTTAAATGAATTTTTAACTAATAGTTATTGCTAAAAAACTCTTTAACAATGGCTATTAGTTAAAAAATCATTGTTGAAGATAATTTAAAAAAAATAGCTATAACATTCTTTATATATGAAGTCCGATTGATATATGGAGTCAACAATGAATATGGAGTCAAATTGATTAGATAAGAACAAATGTTATTATATATTATTCATTCATTCACTAATTAATATAAAATATTATAATTATTCATCCAGTAAAAAAATATTTACTCAACAATTCTTAGTTAAAATCATTGTTAACTAATTATTTAGCAACAATTCTTAGTTAAAAATTATTGTTAAATATTCATCCTTACTTTTTGACTTTCAATCTCTATTAATATTTTTTTATTAATAACTATTATTAAATATGTTCTTAATACTAGCTATATACCCGCGCGTTGCAGCAGAATTTTTTATTTAAATATTAAAATATTATAAGATAAAAAATTCATATTTATCTAATATTAAATTATAAATTCACCAAATTATAGAGAAAACATATAATAAAGACTATATTTAATCTTGGATGAGATTTTTGCACAATATGAGTTAATGATTCATGATTTTTATGGTAAAAAAAGTAAATTATTCTAACATATATTATCACATTAATTTCTTACCAAATATGCACAAGGTTGCTAAATAAAAAAAACAAAAATTATGGAAATAATAGTATATAAGGGAAAGAAATGGAGAGAACGAGGGGATCAATGGACGCGATCACATACGTTCGATCAACCAACAATAAATATCATCCGTCTAATTGAGGGCTAAAATGGGTATAATAAAAATTTACCATGACAAAAAATGGACCCTCCAATTCTTAGATGCTTTATATAATAGTATAGATTTCAATAATACCACTGATTTCTTTCAATAATGAATTTCACTTATAACCATTATTAATTAAGTATTGCATAAACCCATTTATATTGCAGTGATCCGAGTTAAACTGTAGGAACCTTACATAAAGAATACTGTCCACACCACTTGAAGCAAACGAACAACAACATAATGAGCAGATTTCAAGCAACAATATGCTTTAAAGTCTTTAAATAAGAAGAGACATCTTCTGAGCCACGTGATGAATAATAGATGATCTGAATTTTAAAATACTTGTATGAAATCCTTAAACAGCAGCAAACACAAATTAATCCAATCATATATCTCTCTTTCACTCATCATGGCTCGTTATATCACAATTCACACAGAAACCGCTACAGCACAGTACAGCGAGTCAGCGATTGTCCGTCAAATGGTAAGTCACATAGAATAATTATCGGAAAATCACGGTGTACGATGACTGCTGGCTGCACGAACGCCAAGTCGCCGAGCACTAAAATTCACCAAACTTAGAGAGGTTCTCTGCGATCTGCAGTCTGCACCACGGCTGCATAGTGATAATTGCAGGATATTCTCAACTCACAGCAGGATAAAAGAGGAGATAAACTCAACTCAAGATAAAGTTTTTCACAATAATTTAACAAATGAGTTTACATTCATAAATTAGACTTGATATAGCAATACAACTCAACTCTAGAAAACTTCCTACTAATTAATTACTCCTTAACTATTTTTGTAAATATCAAAACACAATAAAAACAATATTAACTACTACTTTTAATTTCAAAATATAATTAAAACATAGAAAGACTCAAAAGACAAGTTCCAAGAAACTAAATGATGGCTGACTCCTCAGTAACCACGCTCACTTGACACGAGATTTTGACCAAAAAGACTTTAGAATCTGGACAAACTCAAAACACAAAAAAGTTAGTCCATTTCATCATCTGATCATAGAAATTTGAATCACCCAAATCCGAGCCTTTATGAGAGAGTTATGCCCAAAATACTGGCCCGGTATGAATCTGTCAGGAAGAAATTTCTTGTTTCGTAAATTAATTGTAAATATGACTTGGGCTGGTTCTTCAAGCGAGAACTGGTCCGAGAACTTGCTTCCTTGATCATGATTGTTCACTGTAGACCTGCCATGACTTGATCGCCATCATTCTCCCCGGTTGAAAAGAACTCGCCCGCGAGTTCGGCTCATTTTCGCCATGGTATGGAGAAAGATCCTTCACATTGAATGTGGATGAAACACCATAATCTCCGGGAAGCTCCACCTTGTAAGCATTGTCACCTATGCGCTGCAAGATTTTAAACGGTCCATCACCACGGTGCTTGAGCTTTGCATTGCGCCGAGGTGGAAATCTCTCCTTGCTCAAATGCACCCACACAAGATCACCTTCTTTGAAAATCACAGCCCTTCGGTGCTTGTTAGCTTGTCTTTCATACTTCTGATTTTACTTCTCAATCCTCTTGTTGACTTGTTCATGAAAGTCCTTGATTGCTTTAGCACGCTCATCTGCATCTCCACTATAGCTATGGTGATTGGCAATGACACAAGATCAAGAGGAGTCTTTTGATTGCATCCATACACCACTTCAAAAGGGCTTTTAACTTGTCGTCTTCATTGGACTGTTGTAAGCGAATTCGACTTGAGGTAGAACAAGGTCCCATTGGTGTATGTTATCACCCGCAAGCTTCTCACAGATTGCCCAAACTCGATTCACAATTTCGGTTTGGCCGTCGGTTTGAGAATGATAGGTTGAACTAAGCTATGACTTTGTACCCATCTTACGCCAAAGTGTTCTCCAAAAATGCCCAACAAACTTCGGGTCTCTGTCAGATGTTATGATATTTGGAATGCCATGCAACTTCACTATCTCCTTGAAATAAATATCATCTATGTTAGTGGCATCCATCGTTTTTGCACAAGGAACAAAGTGCGCCATTTTAGAGAACCGATCAACCACCACCATGATTGAATCTTTCTTTGCGTTGAGTTCGGGGCAGTCCCATCACAAAGTCCATGCTCACATCTTCCCACGGTGCATTAGGAACAGGAAGGGGAGTGTAAAGTCTAGAATTTTGAGACTTTATTTTTGCTAGATGGCAAGTTCTACATCTCAAAATGTAATAGTTCACATCCTTCATCATTTTAGGCCAATAGAAACGGTCTTGGAGTAATGCACTAGTTTTATCTCGTCCAAAATGACCACTTAACCCACCATCATGAACCTCTTTAATGATCTTCCACCTCAAAGAATAATTCGGTACGCACAAACGGTTGCCATAGAAAATATATCAATCATTCACCACAAATTCTTTATATGGCCCTTTTGCACATTCAGCTTTTATCGTGCCAAAGAACTCATCATCAGAATACAACTCCTTGATCACTTCAAACCCAAGAACATTTACCTTCATTGTGGACAGCAAAGAATGCCTCCTACTTAAAGCATCCGCCACCTGATTTGAAGCACCACTTTTATTCTTGATGTGGAATGTGTAGCCTTGTAAAAATTCCACCCACCTTGCATGCATCGGTTTGAGCTTGTGCTGCCCATTTATGAACTTCAGCGCCTCATGGTCGGAGTAGAGAATGAACTCCTTGGAAATGAGGTAGTGTCTCCAATGCCCAAGAGCTCGTACAATTGTATAGAACTCCTTGTCATATGTAGTGTAGTTCTTACGTGAATCTGAAAGCTTTTCACTAAAGAAGACAATAGGTCGACCTTCTTGATTGAGAACCGCACCAATGCCTATACCAGATGCATCACATTCAAACTCAAAAATATTCTCAAAGTTGGGCAAAGCAAGAATTGGGGCTGCTGTCATCTTCTCCTTGATGAGCTGAAAGCTCTTTTCAGCTTCCTTCGTCCATTTGAATACTCCTCCTTTCAAGCACTCGGTGATTGAAGAGACAAGAGTGCTGAAATCTCGAATGAACCGGCGATAGAATGAGGCCAGTCCATGAAAACTCATCACATCGTGAATGTTGGCTGGTGTTGGTCATGAAACAATTGCATCCACCTTAGAAGGATCAACATGAATACCCTTAGCAGAAACCACATAGCCTAGAAACATCAAGTTGCTAGTTAGGAACTCGCACTTCTTGAGGTTGATGTAGAGTTTCTGTTCAGCTAGCACTTCAAAGACTTGGCGAAGGTGTTCCAAATGCTCTTCTTTACCGTGCTATACACGAGTATGTCATCAAAATAGACCACCACAAATCGCCGATAAAAGACTTAAACACCAAATTCATTAGTCTTATAAAAGTACTAGGAGCATTAGAGAGTCCGAATGGCATCACCAACCACTCAAACAATCCATCACGGGTCTTAAATGTCGTCTTCCATTCATCACCGGGCCTCATACGAATCGATGGTACCCACTTCTAAGATCAATCTTTGAAAACACACTAGCACCATGAAGCTGATCTAGCATGTCATCTAGACGAGGAATAGGGAAGCGATACTTGATAGTAATCTTGTTGACCGCTCTACTATCCACAAACATGCGAAAAGAACCATCTTTCTTTGGCACAAGCAAGTGGAGGCTGCACAAGGACTCATACTTTCACGCACCAAACCCTTGCTCAACAACTCATCTACTTGCCGTGACTCGGCATTTTACGTTGGGTTCATTCGGTAGGTCGCTTTGTTTGGAAAAAGCGCACCGGGAACAAAATCTATGCGGTGTTGCACACTCCTCATTGGAGGTAAACCTGCTGGAATTTCATACGGAACAAGGTTCGAAATTGTTCAAGTAAATGTACCACCGGTCGGGTATTAGAGTACTTTGTCACCCTTAACTTCTTTCACCACCAATGCAAAGGCTATTTGGGATTCTTCAAAAATTTCGGTAAATTCAGATTTTGAGAGAATGAAATTGCTATCCTTGAGGGTGGTTTAGATTTCATTTCCATTCTAGAAAGACCCAAAGTAATCTTAGCACCATTCAAACTCAAAAGAATAAGTGTTTTTAAAGCGAGTCATGGTGTACCTTTCTATCAAGCTGCCAAGGCCTCCCCAAAAGTAAATGACAAGCATCCATAGGAACTACATCACACCATACCTCATCTCGGTACTTCTCACTTTGATAGAAAAATTAACCAAACAATTTGGTCAACTTGCACACATTTACCCTTTTCCAACCAAGAGAGTTTGTACGGTTTTGGGTGCTTTTCGATTTTAAGCGGCAACTTTTGTACCATAATTTCGAAACAACATTCTCACAACTCCCACTATCAATGATAACATCACATACCTTCCCATGAGAGGTGCATCGTGTATGGAAGATATTGTTACGGAGCACACATCATCTTGAACGGAATGGAATTAAGACACGCCTAATCACCAACATCTCACCCGTATCTCCATAAATGACATCCTCCTCATCTGCTGCCTCATCAAACACGGGTGGAGAATCAAAATCTATTTGCTCCTCTTCTAGGGGTTCTTCAACAATGGTAAATACCCGCTAGTTTGGGCACTCGGACATGATGTGACCATACCCTTTACACCGATAGCATTGAACAATTTTAGGGGCTGGTTTAGAGGGTCCTACGGTTGCGGTTTTGGCTGAAAATTTGGCCTGACACTTGATGTTGGTTTGGGTGATTGCGTCTTTGCTCCCATGGCTTGTTGGATAGCCTCGATTGAGAACTCGGCTACCACCAAAGCTCGTTGTTTTTCTGACTTCTTTCTCCTTGAGTTGTTTTTTAACTTTTGTGGCAAGTTTAAAAACATCATGATAAGAGATAAAGGGCAAAGTTACCACATCATGAATCTCCTTGCGAAGGCCATGAAGATATCGTGCAATGGTTTGTTCTTCGGGCTCAACAACGCCACACTTCAACATGAGGTGATCAAGTTCCTCGGTGTAATCTGCCACGATTTTATCACCTTGAATAAAGCCATAAAGTTGAAGAAATGCCTCTTGCAAGTACCCTTCCGGCAAAAACTTCTTTCGCAACTCTTTCACCATCATTTCCCATGTTCTGATTTTTTGCTTACCCTCACGGGCTCGCTTCATTTTCAACTGCTCCCACCAAATAGATACATGCTTCTTCAATTTGATGGCAACAATCTTCACCTTCTCTTCCTCAGGGACATCTTGGTACTCAAATACACGTTCAACCGTATTGAGCCAATCTATGAACTCATCGGGTTGTATGCGCCCCTCGTACACCGGAATATCCTCTTTTAGATCAAAAGCCCGTCGAAATTGCTGGTTCCTTCGGGTGTGATTTTGATGGAGAGCCTCTTCATCACTGGACACCAAGGTGTGGTTGTCGTGGAAGGGGTTGAACTCCGCATCATCATCACCATAAGTTTCGCCATCTGAGCCACGATAGGAATCATCGCGGTTGTTCCCAGCGGCCTCCACGCGCGCTAGACGCTCTTGGAGTTGTTGCACATGCTTTGCCTCAACTCGTTCAACTCAATATCTCGATCGGCTTGCTTTGGTTGCCTTCGGGAGGATTGACACGAGCACTACGTCGCACCATCCTTCGCCTGTTGCTCTGATACCAACTGATAGCGTTCGAGCTATGAATCGTCCAAGGACACGCACACGTTCAACGATAAAATCACAACTGGAGGATACTCTCAACTCACAACAGGATAAAAGAGGAGATAAACTCAAATCAAGATAAAGTTTTTCACAATAATTCAACAAGTGAGTTTACATTCAGAAATTAGGCTTGATATAGCCATACAACTCAACTCTAGAAACTTCCTACTAATTAATTACTCCTTAACTATTTTTGTAAATATCAAAACACAATGAAAACAACATTAACTACTACTGTTAATTCCAAAATATAATTAAAACATAAAAAGACTCAAAAGACGAGTTCGAAAAAACTAAATGCTGGCTGGCTCCTCAGTAACCACGCTCACTTGACACGAGGTTTTGACCAAGAAGACTCTGGAATCTGGAGAAACTCAAAACATAAAAAAGATAGTCCATTTCATCATCTAATCACAGAAATTTGAATCACCCAAATCCGAGCTTTTATGAGAGAGTTATGCCCAAAATACTGGCTCAGTACGAATCTGTCCAGAGAGCTGCTGTTTCGTAAATTAATTGTAAATATGACTTGGGCCTAGTTCTTCAAACTGAGAACTGGTCCAGAACTTACTTCCTTGATCATGATTGTTCACCTGTGGACCTGCCATGACTTGATCGCCATTATATAGCGTTCGTGGCTCAGTTCAATATCGGTTTGATTTTGAGCTAATCTGATTTGATTCATCACTTAAATGAGTTTCGTTTGAGCTTGAGTTAGTTCGATTTGTGACTCGATTCGGCTCAAATAATAATATTTCATATGTTTTTTTCATCGGATCATAACCTGATAACCTCTCTCATTCTCTTACTCACTCGTCAAGTAACTTGACTCATATATCTAACTCAATAGTTTTTTATCAATATATTTGTTCAAATTAGTACAACAAAAATATCAATGAAAACATAATTTATTGATACTAAATTTGCACCAACTTTATATCAACTTTATAAATGTACCAATTTTATAGTTTATGGACATATCAAATCTAAATATCAGACCGAGTCAACACATATGGATTGGCTCATGAGCCAGCTTGAAACTAGCTCGAAATGTAACGAGTTGAGCTTGAATTGAGTTTTTTTAGCTCATAGCGTTTTATTAGCTCGGCTTGGTTCAACTTGCATTTTTATGAGCCGAGGTCAAGTTAAATCCAACTCATTCGAACTCGATTAAATTCAACTCATTTGAACTCGACTTGTTTGCAACCCTAATATGCACTTCCCAGCCCAATAAAAAAAAAAAAAAATTACCCCGTTTGTATGAGACATGTTCACACACTAAATTTACCTACCTACCAAATCTCGAACAAAAGATAATAAAAATAGCAGCTTTGTATCCAAACACAAATGTACTAAATTGGAACAGTGAGAATAATTGTTGTTCTAATATTACGAAGGAGATGGAATAGATCTTATTATGTTTGGATTCACAAGCAATGGAGAATAGAATAGCAACGAACGATCCAAACACAAAATCGTTATTCTGAAATAATGAGAATAACTATTATTCTACTGTTCCGAGTGAGATTGAAATAGTTATTATTCTCATATTTTCATCATTCAAAATAGTTGTTATTCTCAACAAATAATCCAAATAATATTTATACTATTCAGAATAGCACTACATTTTCACTATCCTCACGCTAATCTAAAAATTATTATTTTTTCACCATCCTCATTTACTATTTTTAAATTCTCTATTTTTACACTATTATCAACTCTCCATTATTATTCTCAACATACAATCTAAATAATATTTCTATCATTTAAAATAAAATCATATTTTTACTATTCTCACGCTAACTTAAAAATCAATATTTTTTCACTATTCTCATTTATTATTCTTAATTTATATATATATATATATATATATATATATATATATATATATATTATTCTTTACACGATTCTGAAATACCCTAATAAAATAACAGGATAACCATCCAATAATCCAAGAGAGGAAATAATTGAAAAAATCGATGTAAATCCAAATAATCAAGAGAAAATCTTTTTCTCCTCGCACCCTCCATCCCCGGATAATCTCTGCGCTATCAGCGCTCATTTTTTTAATTAATCACGTGCTAATTGAGCCCGATATTCTATATTAGATATGACGCTAGTGCTTTCCTACTCCAATTTATTTGGGATTAAAGATTTTGTTGTTGATGTTGATGATGATGTTGAACATAAATTAGAATGTTGTGATATTAAATATATTATTAGGCTGATAAAATTTTATAAATATATATTTAAAGTGTACTTACAGTTTTATGAGAAAATAATATTTTGTGAAGTTTAAATTTTGTTCGTGTTATTCAGGAAATAATTGAAAAAATCACATAGTCTTAATGGTCTGTACGCGGCGGATTAATAATCACGTGCACGCTAAAAAGGAAAGTTTGTTAAGTTGAGAGAAACTTTTTGAAAATGAAAAATTATTTGCGGGAGATTTTTTGGGGATTATCATTGGATAGTGTTATTCACGTCTAATAATCAAATGGATACAAAAAGACAATTTCTAAAGAGAGACGCCATTTAGGCATTTATTAGAAAACTAAAACTATTTTTTAAGAAGGATTTAGAAGACTAAAACTAAACCCCACGGTCATGGCCACCTCCATCTCTCTGAGAAACCCTAACGTTAGCCTTGGCACCTGCCTCTCCACCATTCGATTGACCCCGCGACGAAGCTCCAACGCGACCGTACGCTTGCTACGCGAACCAATGGCGGGCTCATCACCGCCTCTTTCCACCGCCGCTCCTACCGCCGCCGTGGAGACCGTATCGGCTGGGGAAGGCCTGACAGGTACGGGCGCTTTGGTCGATTCGGAGGGAAGTATGTACCCGAGACGCTAATGTACGCGCTTAGTGAGTTGGAGACTGCGTTTGAAGCTCTCTCTAAGGATCCGGAATTTCAGGTGTGTGTGTGTGCGCGCGCGCTTTTATTGGGATGTTGGAATATTGAAAAGGGTAATTCTAAGGGAAAAATTGACGTCTTGTTAGAATTGCTATTTTGTTACTAGTAAATTTGAATTCAGCCTCTATCGTAGAATTTAATTAAGATATTATTGCACATCAATTTTGAAAAACTTTGCACTATTTTATGAAAATGGTCGAAATGATTATTTTTTAATCTTTATCAGGAGTTATGTTCAATATTTAGATATGGGTGATTAATTTCTTAAAATAAATGGTTTGGATGTTTAATTAAACTGAAAAGTACCTCTAAAAAGCTCTTCAGGAATATCATTTTCTCTTGCTTGGTTGACTTACAACTGCAATTCCAGATCTAATTCATTATCCTAATAAGAAAAATAGGACCCTCAATTTTTTTCAGATTATTTTGATGGGAATTTAAAATGAGAACTCCTTTGTGGTTTGGTAGTTGGTACATTTCCAATAGTGCAGGTACTTCATCCTGTTTTTTTGGAATACCTTGTCCTTCCATTTCAGATTGGAATGTCCAGCTCACATTTGAATAATATCTTTTAAATTGGTAATTTCTGGTGCATTCTTTTTGCCAGATGTGAGCTGGCCATTTCAATATGCCCTAGTATGATCCTGAGCTGGCCATTCATTGGATTCACGATTAAAAACAGAAGTTCCTACCATAGGGAATATTAATGTTTTAGTAATTGACAGAATATAATTTTTTTTTTTTGGGGGGGGGGGGGGGGGGGGGGATAGTGGATAATTCTGAGAGTTTTGTTTTGCATATAATTGTTTGCTTGTTACCTGTTTTTTTTCTACTAAATCAATAATCCTTGTGCAGAACATATTTGAATTAATGCTCTTTTTTTTAGGAGGAAAGGGGGGGGGGGGGGATAGTGGATAATTCTGAGAGTTTTGCTTTGCATATAATTGTTTGCTTGTTACCTGTTTTTTTTCTACTAAATCAATAATCCTTGTGCAGAACATATTTGAATTAATGCTCTTTTTTTTTAGGAGGAAAATTTTCCTTTGACCTGATTAAAGCATAAATTTTAAGTTACTTTCAACCAAAAAAAAAAAACTCAGCTGTCCATTTTTCCTGATTACTCTTTTTGAAATTTGAACACATGTTTGGAGCATTATAGTCAACATCATAATTTGAAGAGGCTATCTAAAATTGTGTTTGTTATACTTTCAGAGAGAATTAGATGGCATACTTCGAGATTATGTTGGTCGTGAGAGTCCACTATATTTTGCTGAGCGCTTGACTGAGCACTACCGCCAACCTGATGGCACTGGACCACATGTGTACCTCAAGAGGGAGGACCTGAACCACACTGGAGCCCACAAGATCAACAATGCAGTGGGCCAGGCACTCCTGGCAAAGCGTCTGGGAAAGAAGCGGATCATAGCAGAAACGGGTGCTGGTCAGCATGGTGTTGCCACTGCAACTGTTTGTGCCCGTTTTGGCTTGGACTGCATAATTTACATGGGTGCCCAGGATATGGAGAGACAGGCACTTAATGTGTTCCGCATGAGGCTCCTTGGTGCTGAGGTAATCTTGTATTCCTTTTAATCATTAAGGCAACTGATAAATCCCAACAAAACGTTCTAACAAAAGAGTTGAATTTAAGATTGTGAAAAGGTACTTGAAAAAAGCCAAAAGTTTTCTAGTTAGAAAACATTTTTGGCAATAGATAATACTAGGTATTATTAATTTGTTTTGTTCCTTTTTTCCTGATCTTTGGTGGAGATGACACAAAAATACCTACGAAACTCAACAAGAAATATAAAATGAGAATAACACAACCAAATATAAAGTTAACTCATGTTCTCTTTTATATCAGGTACGAGCAGTGCACTCTGGTACCAAAACTCTAAAAGATGCCACATCAGAAGCCATACGGGACTGGGTGACAAATGTTGAAACTACACACTATATCCTTGGGTCAGTGGCAGGTCCCCATCCTTATCCAATGATGGTGAGAGAATTTCACACAGTAATTGGCAAAGAAACCCGTAGACAGGCTGCTGAGAAGTGGGGCCGGACACCTGATGTGCTGGTTGCATGTGTTGGAGGTGGTTCAAATGCAATGGGATTGTTCAGTGAATTTGTTGATGATAAAGATGTTAGATTGATAGGTGTAGAGGCTGCAGGGCATGGTTTAGAGAGTGGTAAGCATGCTGCAACATTGACCAAAGGGGAGGTTGGAGTACTACATGGAGCTATGAGTTATTTACTCCAGGATGAAGATGGCCAGATTATTGAACCCCATTCCATCAGTGCCGGGTTAGTATAACCAACTTTTTAGTTTTTTATTTATTTTATTTTCTAATTTTATTTTGCCTGTTTGAAAGTCAGTCCCGCTTTACATTGTGTTTTTCTGCGAACAAGTAAACTGAGTGTTTATTGGTTTGATTTTCTTCCTTTTTATTTAAACTTCAATTTGCACATATTATATATTAGGTTGGATTACCCAGGGGTGGGGCCGGAACATAGTTATCTTAAAGATATTGGACGTGCTGAGTATTACAGTGTTACTGATGAGGAGGCCTTGCAAGGTCAGTCTTCTTCTTTCTTCCTTATCCAACCTATGCAACCTTTTTTTTGTATAATCTTGCCTACCTTGCAAAATGACTAAAAAGGAACGAACTTGCTCTTATTTAATGATAGCGGAATATATACACTTGGTATTTCTCCATAACTGAAAGCACTTCTCTAATATGTTCTATATTGCATGCTTGCGTGCAGCATTTAAGCAGTTATCTAGGTTGGAGGGTATAATACCAGCCCTGGAGACGTCTCATGCATTGGCTTACCTGGAGAAGCTCTGTCCAACTCTGCCTGATGGTACCAAGGTTGTTCTCAACTGCAGTGGCCGCGGTGACAAGGATGTTCAAACTGCTATTAAGTACCTTCAAATTTAGGGAGCAAAAGGAAACAATTGCTGACAAATAAATATTTAGCAACAAAAGAGTCAATTTTTTGGGTCAGTGTATGTTGTTTGGATAGTCTCTGTTTGTTCCTGGTTGACAATTTATCATTAAATAATAATAAATTTAATTCGAAATTAGTGCTAAAAGAACTCTTATCATATGTTTATACATGTTTCAATGGTACGCACTGCGTGATGACAAGGGGAAGGGGTTAAGCAGTGATGGGAGTGCCTAAATCATAGAGGGATCTGGTATCCATGGTTATTGATGCTAAAAAAGTTAAATTTCAAGTAATTATTTTTTAAACTCTTAAATAATAAAAGTAATTGATAGAATATCATAGAATATTTTGTATGTATCATGCTATATGCGTACAAAAAGAGCTATATCAATTGAATTTTATTTCTACATGAGTTGTGTTAAAGAAATCGATAGTCTAAATTTTGTGATTTTAACTCTTTTGATGATATTGATGGCTATCAAAATGAAACTAAATTGTCATAATTTTTTTATGTAATTGAAATGATTTAGAATATATCTAACTCTTTATATTTGTTAATTTAACACAAAAATCATATTCCTATTACATCTTTTGATGCAAACCAGTAAGAATCAGCACACATTAATTATGACCGATATGAGCCTTTTGTTTGGATAAAATAAATTTCTCGTCATTCAACATCACCAATTCTAAATAGTGATGTATGCCGTTCCTGGTGTTTAACACCACATCTAACACGTTTAAAGGTCAGAGTAAACACTTAACAGCATGGTATCATTTTATTCGTCACAGCTATTCAGATCTAATTAGTTATTTTAACGAATCTCGTAATTTCGTAATTGTCTCCAGACATTTATCCCAAAATTTGTTCCCAAAAATTAACTATAATTGTTTTGGTCGAATCTCCAATGCTGTTTCACTACGAGAAAAAAGTTTTTTGACAACGTTTGTTGACTATAATTGTTGACTAAGTTTAACAACGATTATTGAACCATTAGTAAAAAGAGGTGTCAGCAAAAGTATTAAAAATTATTGCTAAATATATAGTGTACATGAGTCGAAACAGATCAATAACAACACAGGAAGTAGGCTTTCACAACGGATTGCTAAGCTTAAATCGTTGTTAAATAGAGTTGTAACAACGGTTTCCACACTACAACTGTTGTTAAATAAGGTTTTAACAATGGTTTTAACATGAGAACCGTTGTTAAATGTTTTAACAACAGTTAATATGTTGGAACCGTTGCCAAATGTCAATTTTTTAAAGAATAAATAATGTTCTACAACGATTTTCGGTTAGAACCGTTGTTAAATGTATTTTTTAAATGATTGTTTCTCGGCTACTAGCCCGGATTGCTAGCATAATACATATTTTTTTCAATATCATACAAATAATTAAAATTCATATATATGCAATACATATATATATTTGACAAAATTAATTTATACATATGCATCACATATGCATATATCATAAACAATTATATATGACATCACACAGATTCAATCACAAACAATTAACATATATATACATCACACATGCATGTTAGTGGTTTTAGTAACTGATCTCATTATGCCACAAATGCAAATGCATCACACATGCATATAAATAGCACATATATGCGTCCAAATACATATATCATAAATAAATATAAAAAGCACATGCATAACACATATCAAAGAACTAAATATATCAAAATAAGTAATGTAATCAAATATATATTTAACATTCAAATAAAAACAGTCAAATATTTTCAATGAGATATAAAATTACCATCTTTTTGACCTCCTCAATATCACTTTGATTATAATTAGAAGTAGGTCCTAGGTCGATGGTCTACAAAATAAAAATAAAAGATATTAGTTTTTTCATGAGAATAAAGTAATACAATAATATAATAAATAGATCCATGTTATTTTTGAATAACTCAGGCAAAATATCCTCAGTGTGGTAAGTGCCGATTATGTCATGTATTAATCTCATGACATAATATGCGCACTCTGAACCGCCCGGTTGTTTGCACACTAAGAATACAAAATAATTATCTATCCTTTCATAATAATTTTTTATTTTAAATTAAAAGATAAGTGAGTTACGTATGCTGACACATGTATAGGTAAATTTGAATTTCTTCTTCACACCCTTTGTCATCCGTTGTTGTCGTATCGCACTGCAAATAAGCATGTTATAAATACATATTATATATTATTGAGATAAAATATTGAATAAAGAAACTTATGTATTTATTATATTCTGAATTGCGAGTGCCCCCATAGAATCGTTATTAAGAGAATCCATGATGTAAACAATTTCTTTCGAAAAATTGACAAGAAGAATCTAATGGTTCCTGCAACTCATTATATTAATTAGATAAATTGTGCAGTAATTAAGAAATTAATTCTATAAAAAGAATATAATCTAACCCTTTATGGTACGACAGAAACATGAAAGGCACATCCTTAGCTTTTGTAAACATCTTAGTCAAATAATTCTAAATCACAATGAAGTTGAGATTACAATTAGCCTCCGAGCATTATATGGATAAAAAAAGCGACAACTGGTGATAAAGAAGTCATTGCAACACTTTACTTGTGCCCTACAAATATATATAATAATATATCTAAATTATTATTATAATAATTGAGAATTTTATAAAATATTTACATGCAAAATATCTAAACTATTGAGACGTCCAGCCAATCATTTCTCAACAAGTCGATGATGTCGTTCACTATGACGGATGCCTCTCCTACAAAGACGAATATATCCTCCGTGATATCGAATTTCAAAGCCGTGTCAAGGGCTTGCATCGTTAAAATTTGATGAAGATAGAGTGCATCATCATTAAGCCCTCGCAAAGTTACTTCGTCGAGGATTGGCTCGGCACGAACACCGGACGAGGCACTTGGAACCGCCACCTTGCCCTTTTCTTGACAACAGTCTTTTTGCCTTTTGTGCCTTTTGTTGCGGGGTATGCTGCATTAATAAATTATAAGTTATATAAATACAGTACAACCTAATTTTAATTCATATTTATTAAATTTACCTACACAACAGATAAGTCATGATCAATTCAGCTAGACATGTCCCCTCTTTCGTTGGATATGGCACGAGAATCTCACGACAACCATCATAAACCTTGTCAACGGAAACTCTGAGGTGGTTGATCGAAAGTGGCTTATCATGAACAATGGAAGCTCCAAGATATATTTGTCCGTCTGCCACCTCGAGACCACCATTGACCATCTGGACGTACAACTTGCAAGGAATGATATCGCCCAACGGCTGGCTTTGTCGTTCTACTTGAATTGTTGGCTCGCTCGTTTGAAAATGAGGGGGATATTGTTGAGGCTCATCTTGAGGTTGCCCGAAAGCATTAAAAACAACCTCTAATTTTTTATCGAAACCGGGTTGAAAGATTCGCTGTGATACTCTCCTCTCCTTTGCAAGTAACTCCTCGAGCTAAAAAATAAAATTTTAAGTTTCATTAGTGAAATAGAGAAATTTTGGGTTTATTATGGTTGAATTAAATTGCTGATTTTTTTTTAGAATTTATATAGATTTTCACCTGCTGTGGCGTGATACAATCCGCGTGACTATTTTACTTCTTCGGTGGCTTGCCATAGACGGTTATTTGTGTAACAAACTCAGAGTAAGCTCTCAACCTTCTCGGGTGCTCCGAGGTCCCAATTGAAGCAGATAATATGTCGTGATTCGGTTTGATTGAAATAATCCTTAAGACGCTAGTCGAGAATGCTCCTCCTACCAAAAAGAAAGCCACGAAATTAGGCGATTTTTTTACAATAATTACATTTTGAGTTGAAATTTTTTAAATAACGTACCATCTTTTTAAACACCTCCTGAGTCACCGGTATGGGGATAATAATAACTTCCTCCTCGTTTAACGTTCCTCACGCCAATAGCCATGTATTCGTCTTGTCATCCACAATCGAGCTCATAGGTGATGATGAGTTCGAAGATGATGATAAAATATTCTTACTCTTTCGAAGAGATTTGTAGCCTCCCGATCCGAGCCTATGGGGATGTATATTTTTATCCCTGTTAATCTTCCCTTTTATGCTCTTGACCTATTAATTGAGTATGAAAAAATTAGCTATGTTAACCACTATGATTTATGGTGTAGGTTCAAATTTACTATAATTTAGTGTTTTTTATTCAAATTTGCTGTAATTTAGGGTTTAGGATTGAAATTTACCTTAAACTCTCGGTCTCACACTATTGACAAAACACGACCCACTGCTGAGGAGTGATGTTGAAATCATTGCAGGGATTTTCCTCGGCCCCATTGTAGATGTATTTTATCCTTAATGGGCTCTTCCACTGCCTCCAACGATCGTCCATTATTCGAAGATAATTTTTCTTGGCGATGTCATTTTCAATATTCAAAAATTCCTGAAACAAAAAATATCAACAAGTGACAAATTTACAAAAGTAGTTTAGAAGATGTATGATTTACTTTTATACCTTAATTTCATTTCATATTTTATTCTTCAAATCTGGGTTATATGCATTGACCAGTTTCTAATCTTCAATAGTTATTGACACACGATCCTTCACAATCATGGCAATGAAGTTGGTGTACTTGCTAGCATTAACACTAGTTGGCACGCCAACACTTGAGAACTTGATCTTTCGCTTCTCAAGGGGAACGACATGTATATCCTCACATGTAGTTCTTGATCGTTTGCACGACATTTTTGTAAACATTAAAAATAAAAACAAGCAGCAATCATACATAGATGCGAGCATTGACTCAAAATAATGATATTTATCAATCACATAGAAATAAAGCAACAAACTAAATTACAAACAACAATCAGAAATAAACTATGAGCATTTAACAATGTAATGCATTTAATAATCTGATATATTTAACAATATGTAAACTAGCAAATACACAGAGCAGCAAGCAGCAAACAATAATGAGCATTTAACAAAATCCATGCCAAATTTCAACGTAAACCATCTAACTGCCGCATGATATAACTGCGAGCATTTAACAATATAATAGTATTTACCAATCTGCTAGATAGTAAACCTTAACTATGAGCATTTAACAAAATTCATGCCAAATTGTAATGTAAACCATCTAAATTGCTCCACAAACATACCAATGACACTCATCATCTCACGCAAACAGAAAACAAGTAGCAAGCACACAGAGAAATACCTTGTTTCCGTTGGAGGACAGAGAGGAGGAGGAGGAGGAGGAGGAGGAGGAGACGGAGAGGCCTAGGGTTTTAGCACTTTCAATAACTTAGAAAAAAACTTTAGTTTTGCGATGGAACTTCGACAGAGTCGCGCCCTATGCATTTCAAATGAAAAATTAGCAATGATTCTTATAAAAAAAACATTGTTAAACAAGCATTTCGCAATGTTTCTTATAAACGACATGGACAAAGAAATGTATGATCACCCCTTTGTCTTATATTTTCAATTGGGCGATTTAAAAATTCCTCAACACCTCTTAAATATTGAAATGTATTATGTCTCACTCCATACATCAATCTACTACGATCCATCTGAAGAACAATAATATATTTTCTGTTAGATAGGGTTCAAGATTTAGAATGATTTGAGTTTAGCTAAGATTTAGGTTTAAATTAACAATCGATAAAAAATATATAAATTATCAACAAATACTAAAATATCACAAATAATAATACTAAAATATCACAAATAAGTATCACAAATAAGTTTATTTAAACAAACAACACAAATAAGTCACACATAAAGCTCACACAAATAAGTTTATCTAAATAAATTTATCTATTTAAGTTTATGCCAACATTTATCAATATATATAAAAAAATAATCATGCATGACGATTGATTATATCCTCCAGCTCCTTGATTTTGGCTATCACAATATCACAAATGACCATCGTCGAACCTATAAAATAAAAAATATAAATTATAACAGTTAACAAATAAATTTATTAAACTAAATTTAGAAAATGATACATACCCGTCTACATATCAAGTTGCGGTGGCTCATACGGCACTCCTAGAGCTTTTGCCATCACTTGATTCATTGAAATCATTGCTTGATACAATAAAATCACTACATCTCTTTGAGACTGCATTTGTTGATCCTTTTGCCTTATAATCTCCTTAAGATTCTCAATTTTATTAAGAAGATCAGCTTTTATTGGTGTCATTCCTAATGAGATTGAAAAAAAGGATGATATTTTATATATTTTCATAGTCGGATTGCTAAACGGTATTTTTTCTTCGGTTTAGGGTTTTAAGTTTTCTTAGGTTTAGGTTTAACGTTATAGGGCTTTAGGATTTAGGATTTTGAAGTTTAGGGTTGAGAATTTGGGATTTAGGGTTTTATGACTTAGAGATTTAGGATTTTAGAATTTAGGGATTACAGTTTTGGGTCGGCCAACCATCATAACCCACTTTTTAAATATTTTGTCTCATTAGTGAAGATACGTTAGTCAATCTAGTGTTTGAGAAAAATCCAGCAGTATTTCCCTTTACCTCCTCGAGTACGCTAATGCATATTTATATGCATATACGTACTCGCAGGAACAAAAGGTGAAATACCGTACCGATAATTCTCAAACACAAGATTGAAATCAACATATCTTCACTAATCCTATATGAGATAAAATATTCAAAAAACAGTCCCAATAAGGACTATTCGAGATTAATCCCTATTAGATTAATTCGAACGGGCACCGACCTAAATTATTGAAAATTTCGGTAAAATGATCCTATATGACAATACTATCAATTAAATTTTTTTTTGGTAAATCAGCTATAAAAAAATAATAATATATTTAATATTTGAACATCATTTTTAAAAATTAAAAACGATGACTTAAAAAGCTCAAAACGCTCCAAATTTTTGCATCCCACGAGATTTTCATATAAAGAATTTAATGAAGATGATAAATTAAAATTTCGAGATGATTTGATATAGTTTTTGAGTTAAGCTCACGGAAGACTTCCGTGAGCTTAAGCTCACGGTATCTTTACTCTCTCTCTCTCTCTCTCTCTCTCTATATATATATATATATATATTTTCATTAATATATATGTAATCAATTTCATGCAAGTTACAACATGTCTTTTTATAAAATCGTTATAAAATATGTTCTTCAATATTTCAAAATTGCCACTCAACTCTTTTAACAACAATTAGTGCTTAAAACTTTTATTGAATGAGTGTTGTCTAAAGTCCATTTTGTTGTAGTGTTTATACAAATGAACCTTATAATTTACAACTAAAGAAAAATAATTATTTAGATCCACTGTAAAGTGTCACTCTAGTGCTATTTATATTAATTATGTGAGTTATTTATGATGGTTTAGTAACTCAAGTGGTAATTAACTAAGATGATCTCAAGAGTTTATGAGTTCAAACTTTCATGGACACAAAATGAAATTTGTAAGTTAAATTCTCATCTTTCTCTAAAAATAATTACATGAGTTATTTATATTTCATAAATTAACTATGTGGACACAATATGATAACTGTCATATACCAATGCAAGTTTCATGATCTGCTTCTTTGCTCGGATTTTATCTATACCAAATTAAATCCTTAATTATATTTTACAAATTAACTATTTACATTGACTATATGAACACAATATGGTAATTGTCATATGCCGATATAAGTCTTGTAACCTGCTTCTTTGCTTGATATTATTTATATTAATTATGTGCGTAATTTATTTTTTATAAATAAATTATTTATATTAATTATGCGAACACATTATGATAATTATCATATGTCAATACAATAGTATCACGACCAGATCCACTCATTGCTATTTATACCAATTTATGTAAATCATTTATATTTCATAAATGTTGGGTCATAAAAAAACGCCATTAAAAAAAGCTAATATGTGAAGCAACGAACAAAGATAAAACGAAACAAAAAATACAATAAAGATAATAAATTTCAAAATAAATTATAAAATAATTAATCTGTAGTTTCGAATGTTATTATAATAATAGAAGAAAAAACAACAAAACATCAAACATGCGACAAAACGATAAATAAAATTACAAATTGAATTAACAATAGCAATTAATATATAGAAAGATGGAGGATATAAATGTGCAAAGTTAAAAAGAAATGGGTAAAAGGCTCTGCCGAGTTGACTGTTTGCTGGCGCCTCTGCCTTGTTGGATGCAGGGAAATCTCAATCAAGTTAAACTATGGTGTCTATTTTTTTTATTTTTATTTTTCATTCCTGTTTTGTTGGATTGCTGTTGTGGATTGTCCATGTTATTGCACATTTAACACATAAAAGGTCCTGATTTGCTTTTGCACTTTAGGCGTTCGACAATTTACAAAATAGAAAGCTTGTGCAACAGCTTCATTTTGAACTAATTCTTACTTTTTGCTGTGAATTCTTTCACTTCATAGTTAATACCACTTCAAATGCAACCATGTGTATTTGCTACTTTTGCTACTTTTTCTAACAATATCCAATACCACCGTGATATGCCTTCATCGTTACTAATTAGTCTCCAATCAATTTAGGAAATTTAATGAGGAGCTCAATTGCAATCACAATGATATAGTTTTTAAAAATATCATCAGCTTCATGCTTGCAGTACATTAAAACATCGCACAATTTATCTAGGCAACAACTAATTAATTAAAATGAAGCATCTATAAAAACTCGTTCCATAGCCAAATCCAATGCTTGAATAAAAAAGACAACAGAGTACATTCAAGCTACTAAACAGAAATTGCAACAAAAGAGTACCAAAACACAAACACAGAGTTTAAATTTGGTTTTGCCCCAAATCTGCAATAAAATAGACTGAAGTATGAAATCAGATTCAACATCCTACTAAAAGAAAGTCGGTACCAGAACAGATCTGTCCTTCCACGATTTTATTATTATAGGAGCTAAATCCTTCTTTCCTGTTAATAAATTTAAATGAGAATGACACCATTGTAAATAATCGATAATGATCCTCCTATAGAAAAAATAAAGGAATTGAGTAGAATACATATGGTCATATATATTATTTTAAAATGCGGCCGCAAGGCCGCATATGCGGTCCGCTTATGTTTATGCAGTGCGATATCGCATGCATAATAGTATGCATCCACATATTCAATAATACATATTATTTTTAAAGTATTTATCGTATTAAACCTATAAAATTAATTATATTATATTTTTCATACAAAATATTTAAAATTATATTAATATCTTATTATATTTTCTTATTTTCCATTAAAATTCTTTAAAAATAAATGATCAATTCAAATATTATAAGAAATTTTTTAGAATACATGTCCGTATATGTAATATGTATATTGAATCACATATGCACCCGCACGTCGCATATGCGTTATGAGGTGGTCAACCGCATGTATATTAAAATCCGCATTTTAAAACCTTGGTCATATATATAACACTATCAAATGATTTTGCTATCTCAGTTTGCACATACAATTTGTTCCTTCAACTAGATTATGCCATCTTAATGCTATATGCCTGAATGATATTGCATGGAGGCAATGATTGTTCCTTCAACTAGATTATGCCATCTTAATGCTATATGCCTGAATGATATTGCATGGAGGCAATGAAAATTGGTTGGCTTTCCAACTACCATTTCAAAAAGATATTGCATGGAGGCAAAATTAGACATCATAAACATTTTGTACATCCTAAATGAGAAAAAAATATTTATATTATTCTTTTTAATTGGTATTAAGTACTATATATAGTTTTAAAAACAGAATTTGAATAAAGAATAATTTCAAAAAAAAACTTTATGCATATAGGTAAACTGTGCACAGGATATACATTAAATAAATTCAATGCAGAAAGAGATGCCCATTACTAACCTTATCTCAGGTTTACTGAGCTCCATTTGCTCTTGAAAATGCTGCCTTGATTTTTCTCACAGTTGGTGCGAAGAGACCATTAACTGTTGCAGCTGAGGCAAGAGGAAGGGCATTGCTGGGAGCTGTTGGCATCGGTATCTGGAAGGCCACTGTCAGCAGCGATCCATTTGTGTTCCTCCCTCCTATTTGTGAATGCACTTCATTTGGTGTGGCTCCATCTATTGGGTTTAATGTTTGGGACTGAGCCTGGAGGCCGTCAGGCAGGATGGCAAAACCTGATGATAGTAGCGGCACATCAATGCCATCTGCTCTGAGCACAATATTCAATGCAAAAGCATCGATTGGTGTAAAGATCATATATGATCCAGTGGAGCTGGTGCAGCTCTCTTGGAGTATGAGATGTCTTCGACTTGCATCATTGGTCTGAGTCCAATAGAAAAATACCATGTTTAACAAATGTATTAGAATAATACTGGATGAAATTGTCTATTTTGGGCTACGGTGCTACGCGTAACACGGATGGCTCGTGTGCTACGGATCGTTTCTCCGTCTTCAAAGTATAAATGGTCGATCCGATCAGTCAAAATGTTGTTCATATGAAAAACTAGTTGGAGACTAAATTTTATATTTTTTAAGATAGCTAAAAACTAACTTCTTTTGAATGATCCATAATAATTAAATCAAGTGATTTTCTAGCTATTTTAAAAAATAATATAAATTTTTAAAAAATATAAAATTTGATCCCCAACTAGATTTTCATATGAAAAATATTTTGACTGATCGGATCGACTATTTGAACTTTGAAGATGGAAAAACGGTCCGTAGCACACATGTCATCCGTGCTACGCGTAGCACCGTAACCAAACTCTCTCTCTCTCTATATATATTTTTTTTCATTTTCTTAACATTGTGTGGGGACGAATAAGATCAGTACAAGTAGAAAGTTACTGTTGAGAATTATGGACAGATGATGAATAGTGATTTTTATTCTATTCTGAATAATTACAAGGAAGGATTTACATGCCTATTTATAGGCAGAAATAGTAACGGTACAATTTGCCTATACAAGGAAATATATAAAGGAGATTTGCAACCCTAATCTTTTGATTGGTGGATGGTAATTCTTCTAAATATGGCCTATGATGAATTAACTCTGAGGCCAGCTGTCCCCTGTCCCTTCTATTTTTCTACAGTTACAAACAAATGAAAAATCAACTATGTATGTTCCTTACATTACATATCACTGAGACACTGTTGCCATGATCTCCACCAGTAGGTATCCTCACCATCTCTATGGCCACCCCACGGAACACCATGTCCCACTGTGCACATAACACACATAAACAAAAGATCATAATCTGCAATGAATGCTCACATTGCGGTGCTGCAATTTTGCAATCTACCACAGTTAAATGCCGATCAGCCGACAAATTATTAATAACTTTAAATATTTGTTACCTCATTGCGGGTGGTTCCATCACGAAGGTAAGCAAAGACTCTTTCAGGTGGCGCAGGAAGCCAAAATGAGGTGGATGCACTAAGAACATTGCCATATATGATCTCAAGTTCCTCACAGCTCCTGTGTATCATGACACGAATGTCCTCTGACCAGACGCCAGATAGGGTGGTCCACTGGTCAGTCACTGAGGCTGTCAGACTGTCAAAGAAATTTCCCACCATCTGATCTGCCATCCTGAACAGCCGCTTCTTTTTCTCTTTGGTGGTTATAACTACAATAAAAATTTGTATTAGAAACTAATAGAAAAATGAAATTACACGCAGCTTAAGAACACTCTAAGCTTCAATAGCTGTGTTTTTTGTGTAGGAACCTGCACTTAAAACATGCAATTTTGGGGGAAAGTAACCATGAAATTAGAAATTATATGTTACTGTTGTATTGCAATTTGCAACAGAGGAGCATTATTAAGAAAAACAAAAACTAGAAAAAGATAAAAGAAATTAAATTTTACTTACTGCCACCACCAGCACTGGGGATATAGCTTGACATAGCAGTAGTGAGCCGCCCGCATTGATGGTTGAGTGTATTAACCCATCTCTTGGCGCCAAAAGCAAGGCCAGAACTCACCAGTGGTTCGTAGAGTTCGTGCACGCCTCTGTGATGTGCTTCAACATGCTCCACCCATGTCACCTATAGTAGAGAGCAAGGAATTAAATATATTGAACCCACACCAGGAAAACATAAACACCATGCTACAATTAAAATTAATATTAATATTAATTGAATAGTATGCTTAACATGAAATTATATTACTATAAGCTGGAGGGGGCGGAATGTATTATAAACAGAAAAACAAAATGTTTAATCAAAGCAATTTAGCAGCGTCAAAGAAACATGATCGGATGGATTAACTAAATGGGTAACTAATTTATACTCCTATGAAAATGGTAAAAGTAACTATAATAAAAAAAGAAAAAAATATGAAAGTCTGCTTTAAATAACAATAGTCTTCCAATGGTAATGTAAGTTCATACATACAAATCTAATTTACTTTAAAATTAAGAACTATATATGAAAGTATATTTTTGCTCTTTAAGAAATTTCCAAAATTTGAAATAATATGTGATTACACAGCATTGTCATCAGATAGCTAGTACCTTCGAGCAACCATTGGGCATTTCTTGGATCACGCAACCCGAGGGCCTTCTTTGAGGTCGCACAATGAGGCCTGGATGTATGCCATCCAAAGAAACATCAACCACAGTCCAAAATCCACTGTGGTGCTTCTTGCAGTACCTCGCAAATAGGAAATCCCTTGCCGGCACCAGCGGTGATGGCAATTGAAACTCTGCTTTTATCTACAAAGGAATTTTCAAATATTATTATTTAAACTATAATTTGGAAAAAACTTGTTTAGTACTTGCACCTAGCTATATCCATTTTTTCCGATATATATCCTACATAGAACTAGTTTATTGTTTCAAAAGATTTGTGGTATGATCTACAAAACAGCAACAAGCTCTATAACAGCATTGCAGAATGTATGTACTCAACAAAGTAGGAGGTAGTGAAAACGTAACAATGTAGGAATGATACTTATCTCTATTTTTTTTCTTATTTTTGTAATGCTGTCATCAGCTTTTGGGTATGAAGCTTATTATGTGTGTAAGCAATGGATATTTTATAGATTCAGAGCTAGACGTACGGAAGACCTCATTTTCCAAAAAAATTACCTGGACATGATCAGAATAAATTTGCTCCAACAAAAATTGTGAATTTTTTTTCAATTCTTTTATTTTAATAGAGAAAAGAAGTTTAAACGTATATATATACCACTTGGAAAGCCCCGTCATAATTACCAGAAGATCCAGTTGAAAGTACTTCTTGTGTGACTGCTCTTGCAACAATGCTCGAGAAAATTTCAGACCACTTATTCTAGGAATCAGGAAAAAGATAAGACTTGATGTCACCAATAGATCATCAACTAAAAGGCTAGGTAAATCATGCTCAATTTTGTTGTATGTAGGCAAAAGAATTCTAATCATAGCTTAACGCCACTTCAGATTTAAGTTCTAAATTAAAAAAAACAACAACAACAACAACACGGTCTGCAGATTTTCCTTTTACAGGACAAATTTTGCTACTTGATAGATTGGAACCGTTAAAAGAGTATTTAAAAAACAAGATCCATATACCACGTCCATGAGAATTTGAATAATGTTGGCCCGATTCATGAAAATTACTGACGTTTCACGTGAAGCTTCAGACCTCAAGCCCAGTGCCCTTGGTCCAGAACTTTGTTGGAACATCGTCAGATAAGCTTGTTTATTTAAGATAGGATCTGTTGATCCATTCAAACCATGGATCCAGAGTGGCTCATTTTGTTGAGACATCTGGATCAGTTCCTCCATTGCTGACACTGGCAATTGAAACATCATTGGTCGGTCATCCTGGGATTTTCTGGACGCGCTTTGACCATTCCTAAACATGTTGGTGATGATGAACAGCAAAGGTCTTAGTTCAAAGGTTGAGGGAAGAGAGGTTGAAGACTGCAGAATAGGGTTTGGTCGTTATGTGACTAACGGCTTCCTATGTATCCGGCGGCTATCGGGGAAACCCTAACGGTATTTAAATAAGATGGAAAGATTTTTAATTGTGGAAACAAAAAAGCTATGAACAAAAAATGTAATTTGTGATAATCTACGTATGATAATCAACATCAGGATTTCAGGCTTGATTACATTCGTCCATTTGTTCTATTGGCATTTATTACCCTAATATTTTCAGATATGTATACTTCTATATTTTTTAGGTGGAAAAACCCTAATTTTTAGATCTTAGAGCCCAAAGTGAATTAAATGAGTGAAATTCATCCGTTTGAAGTTTGAAAAAAATTATATATAGAATTGATTATTTTAAATTTTCAGGCCCAAATCATATGATCAGACTCTTTTGCCAGAAAGGCCTTCCCTATAGTGACCCTTCAAGCACCCAAAATAAGGCTGTAGATTTACATTCTTTTTTTTCTGGCTTAATAAATTAAATAAAAAAGACAGAATTTTCGTTTCGAAACAGGAAGTAACCGATGAACGGTCAGTGAACAGAACTACTAAAACCATATTTCCTAATATGAAATAGCCTTTCCGTTTTTGCAAACACTTACACTTTACTAAGGAAAACAGGAGATCTCGGTGTTTGTCTCCACTCTATTAGTACAGGCATTCAGTCACTCAAGGAATATCTAGCCTTCCATTTCAGATCGGAATGTCCAGCTCACTTCTAATTAAAATTTTAAATTCATTGTATTTCTCAGATAAGTTCAGCTACTGGCCATGTATGATCTGGTCCTATCTGCCTTGGAATGCTTGGATGCTTTCTGTACCTAAGGGAGATGCCGGGTGCCCTCACCTGCTAAGTTTTCTACTGTGAAATTCTGCCGAGTTCTTTTCATACATGCACTTCACTGTTGGTATTTTATGAAATTAGATCTGGCCAAACTAATTGGTTCAAAACTTGTCCACTTTTATATAAAGTGGGTTTGGAAGGGGAATTGAGAAGCACAGAGGCAGAGAGGGTGAGCGCTCCTCTTCCAGTTAAGCACAAATAGAGAGGGAGCAACCGAGCAAGCATGCTCCCCTGTTTGGTTCACACACCAAGAAAGAGAAATAAGTAGAGAGATGATGATAATGAGAAAGAGGAGCAACTGAGGTGACATAGGTCAGGAAGCTTACAACTTCGACCATGCAGGATGCAAAGAGATGGCTGTTCAACCTAGATGGGAAGTGGCTACGATCATAGTGGACCCTCTGCACATGTTGTGTAGAGAAAAAATATATCTCGAGGTTTTGTTCAAGTAAGCCGTAAGTATTTCTTCTTTAAACAAAAAATGGGCATTTACCCTTCTTTTTCTTATATCTGCCTGTGTTGTAATTGATGCATGTAAGATGTCCGATGAAATGTTTCGAGGACAAAGAGTTCGATTTTGGATAGATATGCTTGGAAAGAGGAAAGAATAATTTAAAAAATTGACATTCTAAGCATATACGTGCAACAACTAGATACATCAGTGGCTCAAGCACTCCAAGATGCGCAAAACCAAACTTTTGTAAGAGACATACATACTCTAAGCGTTCAGACGTAACAAGTGCAATTACTGCAGTACATCTCGCAAGAGCAAATACATGAGAATTGTCAGGATAAGATAATATAGAACTGGACAATATCGGGTCAATTCACAATAAAATCTTTTTACATGGCAATCAAAGAGGGACTCCACATTACTTGTAAATTTAGTGTCATTTGGACACTACAACTGCCTACCAGAGTAGTAATTTTTCAATGGCTGCTATTTAAAAGTCGATTGTTAACGGTGGATAATCTCATCAGAAGGAGTTGGATCATGCCAAACATATGTCAATTGCATAGAAAAGAAGCAGAAACAACACAACACATGTTCCACCAGTGCGACTACACAAGGAGGTGATTCAAATGATAATACATCAAGTTTGATAGATAAGCTTCACATCAGATTTTCAGCAAGGATAGTATGATGCAGTCATGTTGGTAGTAGGAAATGAGAGTCAAAAGAGTTGCAAGCAACGTTATAATTTTTTATATGAAGAGAAAGATGTACAAGAATTTTCAATGAAGAATACAAAAGCACAATGAAAATACAGAGAGAAGTGACATCAGAATATTATTAGTGGTTTTCATTTCCATAAATGAAGCATAGTGGAATTACAAACACCAGCAGAATTTATTTTTTAGCATGATCCAATAGAGATATGGGATAGCCTTTTAATTTTTTGGAATTTTTATTTTTTATCAAGGCCAATCAGAGATACAGGATGGCCTGCATGCTGATACTGGTACCAAAAAGATAAAGATAGATGGGTCCCCCAGAGGTTTTCTGAATTGTTGTGCAGCTGACTGCCGCAACAGGTAAAAGGGCCAGATAGGATATAGGAATTAAAGGAGAGATGATAACTTTTATGTCCAGGGATTTTGTCAGAAAATAACTGGTTCTTTTCTGAAATATTGTTAGAGAATATTTGGTTACTTTCCTTTCTATTCGCCCAGGATTAAACTTGCAACAGGATATTTACAATATCACTCTTGTCAGAAGTCATGACGTCAAAGTAAAACGCATGAAGTTTTTGTTGTGCTTATCAGAAACATCATAGACATGAAAACTTTACTCATGATAATAGAGCAGATCAAGGCAAAGATTAAGGAGGGGATTATGAATCGATTTCTAATTTTGGAGGGAGCGCTCCCACTGTCATTGTGCAGTTTTAATTTTCCTTTTATACTTAATTTTATTCTCTCTTTTATCATTTATTTTTATTTTATTTTATTTTACTTTCCATAGTCTTTTTCATAAAGACTTTGACTTATAACTTGTAATAAATAACACCGCTGGTGTTATATTTATGTATAAAAAGACATTCTTTGTTTTCACATTCACATACTACAGTGTGAAAGAGTTTTGAAATTCCAAATGGTGCATGAGCAGGATTTCTTGTGATCTTTTGGCAAAAACCAAAATAGCCCTGTTATGCGATATTACTGCTCATCCTCTGATAGTTTGTGTATAGTAGTTATCACGTGACTAATTGTATTTAACAGTGATCACAAATGTTATACATTTCCAACCACACCTGTGAATGCTTTTTAAAAATTTAACAGCTTCAGATAATATAATCACAGTCTAGGCCATTACTAATTATTGCAAGCAATGCTGACAAACAAACTCATTCCATAGCTAATTTCACATTGAATTTAATACAATAAATTACAGTTAAGTGCTAGACAAAAATTTACATCAACAGAGTACTGAAACACAACAAAGGCAAGACCAGAATTCACCAAGAGCTTGTAGAAGCTGTGCACAGCTCTGTCATCTGCTTCAATATGGTCCACCCATGTCACCTATAGTAGAGAATAAGGAATTAAATTTATCAAATTCACACCACCTAAACATCAACGCGATGCTAATATTATTTTTTGACTAGTACGCTGAACATGAAATTCTCTTACTATAAGTTTGACGAGGTGGAATGTAATTTAAACAGAAAACAAAATGTTTAATCAAAAGAAGCACTGTAAAAGAAACATCAATATGTTGCATTGTCTTTAGTAAAAGGTTGACTAAATTTTACTCCTGTGAAAATGGTAAAATTGCAATAAGTAAAAAATAAAATATTTTCCTAGTTCTAAAATGCATATTTCAAAATTAAATAGAATATCCACATTAATAAGTTACATGGTAGCTTTCTCAAGTGTACACCAAATTTCTTGGAATGGTGATGTCAGTTCATAGATATAAACCTAAATTAGTTTAAACAACAGTGTGAAAATCTATTTTAGTTTTTTAATAAATAACCAAAACTGGAAATAATCTGCAATCACATAGCATGTCATCAGATAACTAGTACCTTTGAGCGAGCATTGGGCATTACTTGGATCAAGCAACCAGGGCCTTCTTCAAGATCACACAATGGGGCCTGGATGCACACCATCCAAGAAAACAACAACTACTGAGTACCGACCACGTCCATCCCGCTGCTTCGTGCAGTACCTCGAAAACATGAAGTCCCTTGTCGGTACCAGTGGTGATGGCACTTGAAACTCTGCTTTAATCTACAAAAGAATTTTCAAATATTGAATTATTTCAACTTTTTAAAACTTGCACCTATATTCATTTATATCTTACACAGTGCTATTTTATATAATGTTTAAAATATCTGTCTTTGCAAAATGTACATATTCGACGAAAAGAGTAGGAGGAAATGGCAACGTAACAAGCTGGCAGGGATGAATAATTTTCCTTTTTACTTTTTTGTAATGCTAGCTGTCATTAGATCTTGGGCACAGAAGCTATATATTTCATATGGGAGTGATGAGAGTAGTAAATTTTAAGTCCCGATTTCGAAGGGCCAAGAGTTCGGAAACCCGACTATCTCGAGATATTCCATGTCGAACCCGAAGAAGCAGCAGCACCAAGGACAAGCGAGTGTCAAAGGCAAAGCTCGAGATGGATGAGAGCCTAACAGCTCGAGGACATCAGGGAGCTCGGGATAAAGTCCTTACCCTGATGAAAAATATGACACTTCTGACATCTACCGCATGTATTAGAAACAGCTGATGGAAGCAACAGTGAAAGTGATAGAAGTGTGGCTAGATAATTAATGTCAATGTATAGCTAGAATAGCTAGGATTAAATTGATTGTATATGATTGCAGGTGCATTAATGGTACCGAACACTATAAATAGAAGAGTAGTGTAGTATAGAAATAAGAGAGATAAGAGAAAGAAAATACTTTGTAAACACAGTTGAGTTATAAACAAAATAACTTTCAGAGCACTATTTTCTTCTCCCCGATCTAGTAACTTTCAGAGCACTCTTTTCAGAGCAATAGTATTGGAAGGGTTACACAAACCCTTCAATCAATTTCAATTGTGATTCTAACCCAATTGCTTTATCCAAATTGAACTCGGGAGGGTTACAAAAACCCTTCAACCGAATCTTGAACAACAATTCCAATGTTGTACAGCTCCAAAGAATGATCAGGGACAGTAAAAGATATAAGAAGGACAGAGAGAGGAAAGAAAACTAGAAAAGAAATGAAAATCAAAGAAATTCAGCTCAAGTTCTTTATTGCACAATCACTTACATTGCTCCTCTAAGAGAATTACACCTCACAATGGACAATTACCTAGATCTTGATTATTCTGAAGGTGAATTAGCAAGTGATCAAAGGCCTGATCTTGATCGAGGGAATGGAAATTGAATTCTCTTAGCTTCTCTCTTTCTTTCAATCACTTTCTCTCTTTTTCACTCAAGGGATGTGTAGCTGCCTCCTCTCCTCTCTTTTTTTTTTCTTCTTTGTTAAGGGCTTTATATAGGGATCAGCTTAGAGTTAATTGCCAATTGTATTTTCTTTTAACATAATTTGTGTTTTCTCTCTCCCACGGATTGATGAAGTGACAATATCCTAGTCCTTGTTCACTTAATTGGATGGTCATGATCACTCTTGCTGTGTTTTTTGAGATTAAATCTCTTGGCTTGAATTGCTAGCATGGCAACTGTTGAAACAGAATCGGTTATACTCACTTGAAAATTACACAATTATCATTTATTTGTCTCATCTGATTTCACATATTTCCAGAATATTCAAGAACATTCTAATCACCCAAATACTCTCACTGCACTCCCTTTTTACAATTAAAACCTTTCTTGGATCCCAATTGTGCCTCCAAAACCGTTAATTCATCTCAAACCCGATTTGAAACTTCAATGCAATTTCACTTGTCTCTATGTTAATTTCTCCAATTATGAGGTTCATTAGCTTTAGCTTAACACCAGAAATCAGATCCCCATAGTTGTTTGATTATTAGCATGCTCCAATGGCGATTTTAAGCAACTCATTTCCTGGTACAAAAGGTGAGTTGGTGAAGCACTATACAGGATGCCTCCAGAAGCTGATCAGGGACTGCAGTTGGTGTCGTGTGAGTTCAAAGAGGCTCTGTGACTAATCAATTGAAGCCTTCAAGCGCTGGATTGCTCTCACCATATTTTGACCGAACCGACTTCATATCCCATGCGAGTGACGCACATAATGAAAATAAACTGTTCTAGCACGTTCTCCTCACCAAGAGCTTTCCAACGACATATTATTTGTAAAATTCCGTAACCGATTGAGCCCTTTTCCATTTTCAATTGGTTTTCTATTGAAAAATCAGGTCAGAGAGGAAGAAATCGCAGCAAGGAAGAAGGGAGTGAGATTCTGTCCTTGTGGGACCCCTAGTCAGTGAAGAGAATGAAGAGGGAAGATGACACTCTTCAGGTGGACTAGGTGTGTGTGATCCGGCCCCACACGTCGGGTTTAATGAGAGACAATATGCATGCACCGAGTTCACACACACTTCTCTTCCTTTTAAAAAAACTTCTCCAACGCCTAAGTAACTTCTCCCTTGCTTAGCATCCCCAACTTGTACTCAGTTAGGCGTTGTCTCCAAGTTGCACCCTTAAAGACTCTTGATCAAATTAGACTTGTATTGATGCTTTTAGGGCTTCGATTGATCTTGATTTTCAATAGTTTCTCTCTTGAATTTATTCTAATAGATCCTTTCATCCAAAACTTATCAATAGTTTTAAGCAACCCTAATTTCTCCTAATTACTTCCTAAGGCCCAACCCCTAAATACAACAGCCCACCACAATGAAATGAAGGCTACAATTCAAGACACAAAAGTAACAATCGATAGAGCACAATCTGGACAAGCACAAACATATCAGAATTCAACAAACAAGGGTCTCATACAACAACACAGCAACCAGACAATACTAATACAAACCAGTAACAAGAATAGCAAGAAAAGGCATGCACAATAATCTCAGAACCATAATTAACAGCCAACATACCCAACTAGTAACCAAAAATTGAGCTGGCAAGTATAGCAGGGAGGGTATGGCTGGTACCAGTCCAGATGGTACCAGAATAGAACACAAAGGCCAAGAAACCAAGGTCAATCCAGCCAACAAGAGTCAAATCCAAGGGAACATACCAAAATCGACAACTCAGTATAGATCAAGCAAAATAAATCACACACAACAAGCAGGTGACATACAATCAGACATTTCAGGTTCAACCATACTAGCATCAATAACGAGAGACGGTTAAGCCCTAAAACAGATAACCAACAAAACAGACAAAAAAATCCAAGGGACAGATCAGCAACCCAACAGGTACAAGCTCATCTCGAGACCACACCGTATATTCGGTGGATCTCAAAGGTAGAGGGTACCCCACTGAAGAACCAATTTAGCACATAAGCTATCAGCATGAATTCAACAAACATAAATCAGACAAAATCTAGGGTTTTGTTTATTAGTATCAGAGGGAAGGGACGGGCAACAGGGAAGGCAGCGAGGGTAGGCTAGTCAAGGCTCCCCTTCTCAAGAATCTTCAGCCCCACTTCTATCCCTTCAAGAACTGGCTTAGCGCAAATTACAAGTATCAGACACTGTTCTTATCAGCTTTATTTTTTTGAATCTAAGCTCAACACATGAGATACAAACGATGCAAAAAAGGGGATAGTAGGGGCCATGATCTCCTTTTAAAGGGGTTTTTCGGAAGCATTTCGGGGCTTTAGGTCAACATGTTCGGTGAAAGTGGGGCAAGGGCGATAATGGGCTGACGAGAGCCTCAGAAGAGAGAGATAGAGTGAGGCAATGAACCTGATTGGGAGTAGGTCGAATCTCGTACGGGGGTGGGCAACCTCTCGTCAGCGAGATGTTGAGAGATGGGCGAACAGTAGAGGGGAGAGGGGATAGGGCTCGCACAGAGGGGGAGAAAGGGGTGAGGGTCTTCGATAATAAATGAGGGTTGGGTATCGAGAGAGAGAGGTGGAGTGATGAGATGGGCATTAAATGCCTAGTGAAAATAGAGAGAATGTAAGGGGAAAGGAGAAAGAGAATGGGGATAGAGAAAATGGGATAGGGATCCGATGTGGCAAGGTTGTGGTGAAACCTGTGTGAAAATTCGATGAAGTAGTAAGATCAAACTTTATTTTTGTTAAATTTCAAAATTCGAATAACATCGATTAAATTTGACTGTTTTCTTAGCTTATCTTATTCGCCAATAATTTATCTAATTGATCTTTTGTTATTTTTATATTATACTCTCTCTCGGGGTTGATCTTGTCGATTGATTTGGTTGTTTAGTTACTTATTTATTAGGTTTTTAAGTAATTACCACGTTTAATAAATTTCTATTAGCCTTTATTATAATTATGCTTATATTATTGCTCATTTCATGTTGTTTGATAAGAAGGATATCGTTGTCATTTCAAGTCATTTTGTGTAATTGACGTCGAGTTATTTTAAATTAACTTCTTAATTATTATTGTTTATAAATTAAAATTTCTAGTTTGACAATTTTAAGGAAAATAGTTTCAAACAGTGTCCCTTCGAAACGACCATCTACGTGAAGGCGTGCAAAGATGAACTCCTGATTGTCGCACTGTATGAGATGATCTTATCTTCATGGGTAACAACCCTTATTGATGAGTTAAAGCGAGAAATGAAGCTCGAGTTCGAGATGACAGACCTCGGGATGATGAGGTACTTTCTCGTTTTTTACCTCTAAAAAAATCAAATCAATGTTAAGTCCATACCAAATTAATGCCCAGTCAACACCACATAAGAAGTCAAACTTTGAAGTTTATTAATTAAATATGTTGATTAATTAGTAAAGATGAGAATTAAATTTGGAAAATGGACTTCTCCATTGGTACAAGTGTTGGAGATAAAAAGGAAGAAAGTAGTATTAATCCTTGGCCTTCTTCAATATCGCAAAAAAAAGGAAGCAAAGAAAAAAACTGATGAGCTCTTCATCAGCGTTAAAAAAAAGAGAATAAATGGGCCTGTTCATTATCGAAAAAAAAAAGAAGAAGAAGAAAAGAGAGTAAATGCTAGGCTTTCTGTTCGGCTCTTTAGCGAGATTGAACAAAAGAAACGTTGGCCCATTTCCATCTCTCACTTGAACTGACACTGGGACCCATTGTCTGATGCTCCTTTCTTCTCCTCTCGACAGTTTCTTCTCCTAGCACAAAGGCAGTTACACAATGCGACAAAGTTGTCTCGAATCCACTCTTTCTGTTCCTCCAGATGGTCAACGTCGCAACAGAAACTGCTTTCTAGCGCCATCAAGAGACCAATAACAACCACCTGATTCAATTGATCAGTGGTTACAACAATTGCCACATCACTGATCCGAGGGAAGAAAACACACCAAGAAACACAATTGTTGCCATGTCACAGATCATCTTCTGTATCCAACCTCCAATCAGAAGATACTATGCGCTGGCCCTGCATACCTGTCAAACCCCCATTGAACCATCAGCAACTGAAGAACAAATGGAAACAACCAATTGGACATGCCAGGAATCACAAGAAGCACACCAGCAAATACCAATTGTACCCCTGTTGTCCTAATTCAAATCCTATATAAACCCCCTTGGCAGCTCCTTATTTCCAAGGCTACACGATACAAAACTCATCCCAAGTTCTATTAGTGGCTCCAATACAAAACCCAATCCCTTAAAAAAAATGAAAAAGAGAAAAACCAGAAAAATTAGAAGTTCTTACCAGTAGCAAAGCCCATATGATAAATCTACTAAAATTTTATTATACAAAATCATAAGCAGGATATGATAAATCTAAAAATTTTATTATACAAAATCATAAGCTTCCCTTTTTTGGATTTGGTGTTATGCTTTCATTTGTATCTGTCTTTTCTTGATGTTAATATATAACAACACATATTAAAACATTATTTTTTTTTCTAACATTGATCTTTTGAACTCTTTGTTTTTGTTTACTGGTATTTCATAATAAAAACAGTAAAAATATCAAAATAAAGCTGCAGACGTAACTATGGGCTTTGGTTAATTTTGCATGGGGTTATCATGGAAATTGACTAAATTTTACATAATATCAGCTTTGATAACAGATCCTATTATGCCCTGAGCACGGTTAGTGCTGGGGTTAAGAAAACAGTCAAGTTCTAAACACGGCTAGTGTTGGAACAAAGAGAAAATTGAATAAACCCTTTTATAAGGGTGTTCATGCAAGTTTAGTTGATTTCAGATTATCTCTGAGAGAATGCTTCAATTCAGTGTATGAAAATCTAACTAGATCTACAATGCGTAGGGACCAGCATTTAGAACTTTATTTTGCCAGAAAACTTCAAACTGGTACAAAGAAATGCAAAAGGTGCTGAAATCCTGTAAAAAGGAAAAAACGTAGAAATACTAATCCAATTGCTCTAAAAATTTACCATAATTTAGGAAAAAATAAATCTCTCTGTGAAATTTTATATTTTTCTGGATTTTATTCAATTTTCTGTGAATTTCCTAAGTTCAGAACTTACAAAAACTGCATTTTCATTTATGTAGAATTTTTCTGCTACGGGATAAATTGCTACCAAACACTGCCAAAACAATCTCAAATAAAAAACTTTTCAATACAAAAATTATTTCTAATAAGTTTCTTTATTCATATATACAATTTATTTACATAATTGTTAAACAAAAATTATCAAAATGTCAAAAATACCCTCTGACCTTCTTTTTTACTGACAGTAACAAACAAATTGAACAAACTATAGCAATCTATGAATTTGACATATCCATTTTATCTTATATTATTATTCTCCATGAAGATTAGAGACTAAATTTAAATTTTGAGACAAAAATACAAATATTTGAGTGTCCAAATGTCTTAATTACTCTTAACTGTCCATTAATTACAGTTTTGACTCCTTGGTCAAAGTCATTTAGAACATAATTAAAACAACTTCAAATAAAAATATTCTAGAAATAAAAGTTATTCTAAATAATCTCATTTAGTTTACTGTTACTTTGTATCAGCATGTTATTTAAGAAAGTTTGCATAAAAATCCAAAATTCTACTGTTTTTACAATCTTCTCTTTGAATGACACAAAAACCTCTTTTGAGTTGGGACTTTCTGTAAATATGACATGTATTTTATTTTATTTTATTTTATATTTTAATCTCTATTATAAATAATACTTAATTAAAATTAAAAATATTAAGTTTTAAGTATTCAAAAAAGTCAAAAATCAAATACAATAAAAAAATATAGAAGTAGTTCTCTTGAATAAATTGAATAATAAAAAAAAATAATTATTATAAATATTTTCTATGATAAATAAATTCCTTCCTTATAAATTCAAATAATAAGTAAAATATAATAAAATAACTTTTCCTTATTATCTCAAATATAAAAATAAAATAAAAGAGAAATATTGTCTTCTTTTATAAGTGTTTCATAAGGTGTAAATAAATTTTATTTTTCTAAAAAATACAATAACAATAATAATAGTAACTAGATAAATTTTAATAAAATAAAATTATTTTTTATAAAAGAGTATTATTTTTCTTTATTAAATCTCATAGAAGTAATGTACTTAAATAAAATAAAAGATAATAAGAAAAAGTTGTGGATGCTTTGTTCACTTTTTTTAGAAATTTTAACAAAATATAAACATAAAAAATTATAAATAAGCTTCATTAATTTTTGAGAGGGAACAATAAATATTTCTTTAAATTTCTTTTCGAAATTAATCTTTTTAATTTAAATAAAATAAGAATATAAAATGAGAGTGTAAATATTTCCTTAAGGAGTCATTTTTAAATATAATAAAGTTTCTTCAATAAATAAATAAGAATTACCGTTTAATTTTGTATTAACAAATTAAAATTAATTAAAATAAAACTTTTTAAAATCATTTGATTGATAAAATATAATTTTCATCCACTAATATTTTCTTTAAATAAAATACATATAATAATAGACTCTATATTCCTGTGGAAAAAAATAAAATAAAATTAATTAATAAATAATAGATAAATTGTAAAGTTTTTTTTTACAAATAAAATAAAAAATAAAATATTATTTTTAATAAATAAAATAAATTAAGTAAATCACAAATATTGTTTTGTTGTTGTTAGATTTTTTTATTCAACATGACCTATTCGTTTGCTTCTGTTTATATTCTAATTTTCTTATTCTTAGGATCGAAGGTTTCTCAGATTCATAGCCCAGGATAATTAACTGTGAGGGCTTGCGCTCATTGGAACAATAAAGTTCCCACAATCACTAAAAAACATTTAAATATATAATCCTAAATAGAAATATATAAATATGCATCCGATGGTGATACCGTGTCCTTCTTCCGTAGCTCTCACTCGATTTTTTTTAGTGAGAAAAGACGTGAAAAAGGGTCGCACACTCGGTCTCGAGATCTAGTAGGAGAAGTCGAGAATATTTATATCTCAAGGAGCATACGCCCGGGAAATTCTTCAAAAGTTCGGGATGAGTGATTGCAACCCGGTAGCGACACCGATGGAACTCGATACCAAGCTCTCAAAATTCGAAGGAGGAGAAGTTGTGGACTCGAACACCTACTGGAGTATGATTGATAGTATGAGGTACCTGACTTGCACAAGGCCCGACATAGCATTTACTGTGGGGGTCGCAAGTCGGTTCATGGAGGACCCGAGATAGCCTCACTTGAAAATAGTGAAGAGGATTCTCAGATATATCAAGGTGACAAAGGATTTTTGTGTTATTCTACCAAGAGACTAATATTTTTGAACTTGCAGGTTATGTGGACTGACTGGTGCGGTGACATTGATGATCGCAAGAGCACCTCGGGATATGCATTCTACATGGGAGGCACAGCCTTCACATGGTTGTTGAAGAAGCAGCACATCGTCACGCTTTTTACCTATGAGGCCGAGTATGTCGCAGCATCACTCAGTGTGAGCCATGCAATCTGGCTTAGAAGACTGTTATAAGAGCTAAAGTGCCCACAACTTGAATCGACCGAGATTCAAGTTGACAACAAGTCGGCTATCAAATTAGCCAAGAAAGGAGCAAGCACATAGATGTAACGTTCCACTCAATCCGGGAACATATCAAGGATAGGGAGGTTCAAGTTGTTCATGTGCAAAGCAATGATCAAGCTGTAGATATTTTCACAAAGACTTTGCCGAATCCACTATTCGAGAACTACAAGCATATGCTCGGGATAATGAAGGAGCGAGACTTGAGTTTAAGGGAGGATGTTGAGAGTAGTAAATTTCAAGTCTTGATCCCGAATGACCAAGAGCTTGGGAACCCGACCATCTAGAGATACCCTATGCCGAACCCGAAGAAACAACAGCACCAAGGACGAGCGAGTGCCAAAGGCAAACCTCGAGATGGACGAGAACCTAACAGCTCGAAAACATCAGGAAACTCGGGATGAAGCCCTTACCCCGGTGAAGAACATGACATTTCTGACATCTGTCGCATGTGTCAGAGACAACTGATGGGAGTATCAGTGGAAGTGACAGAAGTGTAGCTAGGAAATTAATGTCAATGTACAGTTAGGATAGCTAGAATTAGATTGATTATATAGGATTGCATGTACATTAATAGCACCGAGCACTATAAATAGAGGAGTAGTGTAGTATAAAAATAAGAAAGATAAGAGAGAAAACACTTTGTAAACACAATTGAGTTATAAAGAAAACAGTTTTCAGAGTACTCTCTTCATTCTCCTCGATCTAGCAACTTATTTTATTCTCATTTAATTCAGTTCTTCATCTGTTCTTGTTTGTCAGAGTGAACACCTGTATCAAACCTCGGGATAGTATTTCGAGTTCAAAAAGTTCGAGATAGATTTCGACATAATTCATTTCGGAATAAATAGACAAAAGATCAACAAAAAGCACCTGATATATTAAGATTAAGATCTGATGCAAGGCACCATTTTTTTTTAAATTTTACATACGATAGCTCCAACAAAAATTGTCAAATTGTTTTCTAATTCCTTTATTTTAATAAAGAAAAGAAGTTTAAACGTATGCGTACCACTTGGAAAAGCCCATCGTTATTACCAGCAGATCTAGTTGAAAGTACTTCCAGTGTAACTGCTCTTGGAACAAGGCTTGAGAAAATTGTAGACCACTTATTCTAGGATCAAGAAAATTTTAAGATTTGATTTCATCAATTAAGGATCATCAAGAAGAATTTGGAATGGTGATGTAAGTTCATACATAGAAATTTAAATTAGTTTAAAGAACAATGTGAAAATCTATTACCATTCCCTAGTTTTCTGTGAAATAAAAAGGCGTATATTACTTCTCTGTTTAATGAAATGAAGGTATATATTACACCATTGCTAGAACAAAGCCGTGTAACCTTTTGTTCTATCATTGTTGAAAACTCTTGATCAGAAACGGAATGAAGATTTGAATATGGGGCTAGATTGACGAAATCTAAAATATTGAATAATTAAAACAAAATATGAGGCCCAATTGATAGCTCCTAACCTATAAAAATATAACCAATTTTCAAAACCTCTATTATAATATTGAATAATCTAAAATATTGAATAATTAAAATAAATTATGGGGACCAGCCCCTTTGGTCCCCTTTCTCCGCCCCTGCTCTTGATTAGGGGCATGGAATTGATCAATTTAGTTCAAACCGAAATAAATATATGCTTTCAAAATTTTAATTGGTTTGTTAATTTTTTGAACCAAATCAAATTATAAAAATATCTACTAAATAAATTAAAGACCGAATAAAGTAATATTTTATTCAGTTAAACTGAAATAATATACTATATTCAGTTAAATTAAAATTATATTAGTTAAAAATGAGTAAAAAAAATATCGCTAGCTATAAAATTTGATAAAAAAACAAATAGTTTCAAAACACAAAATAAATAACTGAATAAAATCTATAGAAAATAAATATATCCATATTATCTTTAATATAATCCTTACTTGAACCAAGTAAAATGAATTTGCTTAGTAAATTTAGACTTTTTGATTTATTTGATTTTGAAAAAAATATGAACTGATCCACTGTACAAAAATCAAATTAGACAAAAATTTTAAACCAAACTGAAAAACCAAATAAAAAATTTAAAATTTAACAATTCAATTCAAAAATCAATTAAACCACACCCCTACTCTTCCCTTGCCATACTTAATTGTAACCTTAAATTATTTTGGATAAATTTACTATAATTCAAAATCGTGACCTATGTCACTTCCCTGTTTAAGTTTAGCGCAATGATAGCATAAAGTAATAGTTGGCTACGAAATATCATTTGTTCATCATCAATCACAGTTAAGAGGTTGGTTCGCAATACAGAGTAGGGATGCAAGAAATATTCGTGACTTATAATTTCATTACATTTGATTCAGCCAAAATTCATAATCAGCTCGTTTGAATTTCAACTCAAAATTAATTCGAATCAAATTGACTCGATTCAAATTAATTCGAACTGAACTCGAAGTCAAACCAATTCGTTCATAATATTTTCATCAATTTCTTGAGTTCGAATCTCAACAGCATCTCAACTGTTCGATGAGTTAAAATATTAAATATATATATAGAGAGAGTGTGTTTGGCTCGAATTTCAAAATTCTGCGTTCAAAATTTTAATTTAAATAGCTTAATAAATTCTTCATATCATAATCTTGTAAATTATTAATTTTCATCACGTTTGAAGTTAATTTACTATACTTAATAATTTTTGAAATATAGAAAAATTTAGCCTATAAAGATTGGTAATTTTAATTATTTTTAAAGTTATATTTCAAAAATTATTAAGTATAGTAAACTAATTCTAAATTTGATGAAAATTGATAATCTACAATATTATGATATGAAGAATCTTTTGAGATATTTAAATTGAAATTTTGAACGCAGGATTTTAAAATTTTAGCCATAAATATTTCGGCTCGAAATGCTTATGAAATCACGGTTGCCGGTCCTATATATATATATATATATATATACGCTTTCGCTTCGGTCTCAACTCCAAACCCTACCAGTAGAAGCGGTCGACCCTCTCTCTCACTTGTAAAAATCACCCCTCCCCCGAATCCAGATTGCCTATCCCTCTCCTCTGTCAGCAGTCACCACCAGAAGAGGCAGATCACCTCTTCCTATTCCCTCATCCATTGCACACCATCTCCTCTCCATCAACCAACCCCTTTCTCTCCCCTTTCCGTCAGTCACCAACAGTCCAACACCATTGCATCAGGCACCACCTCCTCTCCATAAACACTCTTTCTCTCCTTCCCGTTAGTCACCAGCACCACCAACAGGGAGCACCAGTGCACCACCACACCAGGTACTGATTTATCTACTGAGTTAAAGTTTACTTGTATCCTTACTAGTTTCTTCGTCTTTGGCAAGTATCAGCTCAAGTATTCACTACATCAGTATCTAGTATAAATTTTTTCTAATTAATTATCATTTAAGGTCTGATAAATTGCTTGTAAATTGTACTGGAGTAAATTGCTTGTATGATATTCATGTACCTGATAAATTGCTTGTAAACTGAATTGAGCTAAAATCAATACCTGTTATTCAGTGCAAACTGAACTGAGCTAAATCAATACTTATTATTCAGGTACTGATGCTTGTAAATTGCTTGTTCTCTTCCATAGTTCTGTAAATTATTTGTTCTCTCTTACCACTAAATAATACCTTAGTCAAAAAGATAAAAGTAGCAGCAGTACATAATTAAATCTATTAAGAGGGATTATCTAGTTTGCTATCTAATTAATCTATCTTATTTACTATAACTATGTTATCTGATTTGAACTTTTGTTATCTAATTTGCTATCATATATAGGATGTTAGAGTCTGAACCTATTTATCCTCTCAATATTCAAGCACCGTCAGAAAATATAGATGAAACTATAGATGTTGATGGAGAAAGTGAGAATGAAGTTGATGATACTGAGGCAACAGATGGGACAAATGTCTCGATTGAAGATGAGGGTGTAAAAAAGTCTAAAGTTGAATGCAAAAAAAAAGTCGAAAGTATAATAGTATTTCAAAGAGTTTGAAATAAAGGTGAAGGATGATGAAGTTTTTGAAGGGATGTTTCAAAAAGTTGTACTCAAGTGATGAGATTGAGAAAAATATTGAAAAGGTTAGAAGGAAGGTGTAAATACTTTTTTAAAAGTATAAGAACGATTTTTGTGGCTTCTAGTGTGTCGAGTTCTTCAAACTTAGTTAGAGAAGGTACTATCTTTGATAACACCCAATCCGATGATGACTACTTTAGTTTTGTTATCGAGGTGTATTTAGAGGAGAAGGTTTTTGTTATTGGAAAATGAGAGAATTTTGATGTGTTAGGTTGGTGAAAAATGAATTGTGTGAAGTTTTCAGTTTTGAGCCAACTCGTCCGAGACATTCTTTGCATTTTGATATCAACGATTGCCTCACAATTGGCTTTTAGTGTCGGAGATCGTATACTTGATGACTATCGGAGTTCACTAACTGAAGATATGGTTGAAGTTTTAGTTTGTGAAGGGGATCGGATAAGAGCAAGCCCAAATGCCACATTGCACACTTTATAAGTAAAATCGAATTTATCATATTTTTATTTTTTTATATGTTGGTAAAATAGAATTATCTTTTATAGCTTGCACTAAAATTTATTTCATTTTATAAATTTTCAGGAAGCAGTCAAAATTAAAGAGAACCTTCAAGTTTAAGTACCCGAATCTGATGGAAAAACTGATAATTAAATTTCACAATGTAAGTACTCAAACCTGATGCAAAAATCTGGTCTATTTGGTGTTGGGGCTGTTTTGAATTAAGGATGTGCTGGGGCTGTATTGGGGTTGTTTAGAACTGAGACTGTACTGAGGCTATTTGGAATTAGGACTGTTTGAAATTATTAGTATTTATGAGTCAAATGTGTTGCTTGGTCTTGGATTTCTAGATTTAGCTGAGAAGGTTTATGCTGAGATAGTTGAAAAAGGAATAGTTCTTGATACAATTAATGTGGCCATGCTTAAAATTAGATAAATGAATGAGGAAACTGTAGAGTATTTTGATAGAAATGGTTCATTGATTAATTTGTTTATGTTTGAAATTTATAAATTTTAGATTAACATGACACCTCAAACTTCAGAGAATTTTGCTTGAACGGTGCAGTGCCATGTCAATATTTATTTGTTACTATCTAACATTGCTTATATACATCATTATATACATCAAATAATCGACACCATTAGCAAGTTCAAGTGCAGGGAGGGTTGAAACGCAAGGAGCTGTTGACTATTGGTTTTAATGCTTAGGAGTTAGGCCTTTCATTTATGAATTAAATTTAATTTGTACTATGAACTTATACTGTGACTATTTTAAATTTGGGTCTAAGTATATTTAAGATTCTTAATTATTAAACTATGAAGTATGAACTTATATTTTTTTTTGTGAGAATGAGACTTATTTAGAGTTGTTGTTTAAACTGCTTTGTTTGGGTCTATTATTTAGGATCATTAGTTATTAAATTTTGAACTTGTATTATATAGTCTCTTCTGTTAGAATGAGACTTATTTAGAATTATTGTTAAAATTATATTTTGAAATTATAGTATTGTAATATGTAATTTTTAATTTAGGGTTGTTATTTAAATGTCCTACAATCAATTTCAAACTACTACGAACGAATCAAATCGACCTAATGCGAATTATTACGAATCGAATTCCGAAATTACTTCTCATTTTAGAACTATATATCTAATTTGAGCTCAAATTAAATTAGCATAGAATCTAATTCAATCGAATTTAATTTCATTTGCGGCCGTAATGCGGACAAGCTCTTATACAAGCTTTGCATTGTGAATTTCTGGGAATTAATTCATATGCACTTCACTTTTGGATATTTTTCTCATCTTAAAGCCAGCCCAAATATTTGGCCCAAAATGTCAGAACTACTCCGATCTTAAATTGGGTTCGTAGAGGAATTGGGAGGAGAGGGTGTAAAAGCTGTTCCAGTGATGAAAAAAAGATAACACATCCGCTTTCATACTATATTCGATTATGACAGCCGACTGTCATATGAATGTATGATTATAATTGATAGTACGGGATTATATTATTTTTAAAATTTAAAATCCTTAACAGTAGTTTAGTTGGGCGGCAAATATATGACAAGAATGTCGAACCATAGATAGAGGTAATTACTAAATTTATTCTACTTGGACATTTAGATGTGCAAATAAATAAAATGAATGGAGTTCACTCAATGACAAATCTTTTTTTATTTTAATCTGAGTCGTTTAAATTCATCTCGAGATTGAAAAATCTGTGTTATATTTTTTTGTCATATGGTAGCGATACGGATCCCGAAAAAAAGTAGTTTATTTTGGATAAAAATAGAGAAAGAGGGAGAGAGGGATGATGATGCGGAGTGTGATGAGGAGAGAGAATAGTGGTGGTGCTGTTGGATAAAAATAGAGAAAGAGGGAGAGAGGGATGATGATGCGGAGTGTGATGAGGAGAGAGAATAGTGGTGGTGCTGTTCACAACTCCGGCCATGTGTTGTGAAATGATTTTCTATGATTACCACATTTGTACATCTATTGTAGGCCGAATGAAATAAAAAGATAAACTATTCATCGTATTTACGTTCCCTTTTTCCAAATACTCAAATTCTACATCTACGGGAATTCTGTTTAGTGTTCTATTTCAGGATGCAAAAGGATGGCTGTTCAACCTCCATTGTAGGTGGGGACAACCATAGAGTGTAGCTTCTGCGAATGCTGTGTAGAGATGACAAAGGTAAACCTTTTTTCAGGTAAGGTTTTCTTTATTTAAACCAAAAGCGGTTTCTATCCTTTCTTGTTCATGTATCTCGCTATGTGGTGTTTGGTGCTCACAAGATGTTTGACGAAATATTTTAATGACATTCTCTGGCCTTATTTGATTTCTTGCATTCAGAAACTACAAAGGTAAACCTTGAGGCTTTTTTCAGGTCAGGGTTTCTTTATTTAAACCAAAAACGGTTTTTATCCTTTCTCATTTGTGTATCTTGCCATGTGGTGTTTGGTGCTCACAAGATGTTCGATGAAATATTTTAATGACATTCTCTGTGCTTATTGGATTTCTAACATTCAAAATCTACAAAGGTAAACCTTGATGCTTTTTTTCAGGCAATGGTTTCTTTATTTAATCCAAAAAAAGTTTTTTATCCTTTCTCGTTCATGTATCTCGCTGAAATGTTTTAATGACATTCTCTGTGCTTATTGGATTTCTAACATTCAAAAACTACAAATTGGAAGTGTTTCTAATTTCTAAATATCTAGTGGTATAACACGAGCAGAGTTTCTTGTGATCCTTTGGCAAAATAGCCCTATTAATAGTTTCTAGTAATTCTCAATCAGTCTGTATATAATCAGTTATCATGTGTCTTATTCAATTTGATAGTGAGTACAAAAGATGCATGCTCAATCAATTTCAATAGCGCCTGCATATGTTTAATTTTCGAAATTTATCAGCTGATTGCATAAAAAATCATCACAATTTATGTATCTAGTAATTTGAAAGCAATGCTGAAAAACAAACTCCTTCCATAGCAAATTTCACATGATTGAATTTAAGACAATAAAGTACAGACAAGTACTAGACAGAAAATTACAACAACAGAGTACCAAAACACAACATGAAGTTTAAATTTGGTTGTCCCAAAAACTCCAATAAAGATAGACCTAATTATAGAATGAGATTTAATACCCTACTTAGAGAAAGTCAATACCCGAACCAACTACCCTTGCTTTGTGGTGATTAAGGGATGATAATTATTTTTTGGATAAATTGCCCCAAAATTATAGGCCGCAAAACACCACATGGCAAGGAGAGTCTGAGGTGCGTTCTTGACTTACCCATGAGATTATCTTTCTTAGAAGTTGAACTCTCTTTCCTGTCAAAATTTGCAGATGACAGCATTGTCAATAACATAACAAACATTCTCCTCTAACAATGAAAAGGAAAAATTAATTGCACACACACACATCAAATATATCACTGCTACATAACCCAACAAAATGATTCATAATTTTTGTAATTGTGTATTCAAAACTGTTCTTTTGGTGGAGGAAATAATAATAATCACAACATTTTTCACATCTAAATTATAACTATGTGAATTTCTGCTTAAAAAAAACAAGGTAATTAAAATATTTTTTAGTAAATTAAAACTGCATGAAGATGGCCATTCACTAACCTTATTCCTCGGGTTCACCGAGCTGCGTTTTCAACTGAAACTGCCGCCTTGATCCTCTCCACAGTGCATGCAATCAAACTATTGACTGTCGCAACTGAGCCAAGAGACAACTTTGCAGTTGGCACTGAATCGACCAGTATCTGAAAGGCCACTGTCAAAAGTGATCCATTCATGCCACTTTCTCCAACACCAAGTCCTTGCACCTCATTTGGTGCGGCTTCATCATGTGGGCCTATTGCTTGGGAATGGGACTGGGGACCATCAGGCAGGATGGCAAAACCGGATGGTAGTAGCGCCACATAGTCTGGATCACCTCCATTGAGTACAACATTCATGGCGACAACATCAACTGGTGCATAGATCACATATGATCCCGTTTCGTCGGTGCAGCTCTCTTGGAGTATGAGCATGTTGCTTTGGTTTGCATTAGAGCTCTGCATAGAACAGAATACATGGCGTTCAACAAAGGTATTAAGTGAATTTTGGTTATTTTTTTCTCAAGAAAGGAGCTCATAATAGATCTACTAAAATTTTAACTCTCCCATAATAAAAGCTATCTGAAAAAGGATATAAAATTGTAATTTCCTATAAGAAATATTGAATATAAATCTTGAATTAACAATTAAGTAAACTGATAACAACTACATACATCTATATGGAAGTTCTTTCATGGTGCATTTTAATTAGGCTATACTGAATAGTAACATTTTTGCTAGTTTTACATAGGATGATAAGTTCAATTGTCAATTGGCATCCAATGCAGGTATGAATAGATCAAAACAATAGATAAATGGGACATCAAGTTAACTGTCTATCTGTTACTTACATTGACACGTAATAGTGAGACACAGTTGCCATGATCACGGCCATTAGCTATGTGCGCCATTTCTTGGACAACACCTCCATTTGACAATATATCCCACTGTAAACATAAACATCCATGAACAGCAAATTTGGAGTTAGACGGCAGGCAGCAGATTATCTTACTGGTTAGAACCCAAGTACAACCTCTAAAAAACTCTCAGGTCCAATTATTGCCCATCATATGTAGTTATAGTTCTTTATTTTTATTTTTCAACAATTTGTTTTATTTTTAATTTTACATATTTCTAGGGACCAAAGATGCCCCAGTTACAAGTTTACTCAAAAAAATAATATAAATATATAATGACAATATGCAATATACAAATTGCAGCACTGCCCCTTCTCACCCATCACAATTAGACTTGCACATCAGTAAAGGACAACTTATTAACTAATAATGGGCATATGTTACCTCACTGCGGGTGGACTCATCACGGAGGAAATCAAACACTATTTTCGGTGGCACTGGGAGCCAAAATGAAGTGGCTGCATTAAGGATAATGCCAGGGGGACGGCCAGGGTCGTCAACACTCTTGCGGGTCATGACACGAACATCCTCAGCTCCGCTTCCTGACAAAGTGGTCCACTGGTGCGTTGTGGAGGCTGTCACACCACCACAGAAGCTTCCCACCATCCTCTCTGCCAGCTTAAGCATGCTCTTCTTTCCCTCGGGTGTGGTAATCACTGCAAAATATTTTGTAAAAAGAGATTAACCATAATTAGCTGTTGTTTTATTGCAGCATTACACTTAGAACATGAATTGTTTGGAAATAACCATAAAACAAGAAATCCACTCAGAACCAAGTACATAAATTCATCCTTACCACCAATATCTCCATTGGGAATATTGCTTGCCATGACACTTGCAAGCCTCTCACATTGACGTTCAAGTGTGCCAACCCATCTCTTCGCACCAAAAGCAAGGCCAGAATTCACCAAGGGCTTGTAGAGGTTATGCACAGCTCTATCATCTGCTTCAACATGCTCCACCCATGTTACCTATAGCAGAGAAAAAGGGTTCTTTCTTTATGAATATACAAGCAAGTTTACATAATTTTTTGATCATATAGCTTGTAGTTTACAAGTAAAATGGAGACTTCTTCATTCCCACAATTTGATAGACAAATTTACCTTGGAGTAACCATTGGGCATTTCTTGGATCAAGCAACCCGAGGGCCTTCTTCGGCTACGCACAGTGGGGCCTGGACGTAAGCCATCCAATGACACATCAACCACAGCCCACATTCCATCCTGGTGTTGTTTACAGTATCTCACAAACATGCTCTCTCTTGTTGGTACTAACGGTGAAGGCACTTGAAACTCTGCTGACATCTATAAAAGAAAGCTCAGTTATTGAGTTAATTGTACCCTTAAATTGTAGTTGTTTAGTAACATGAACCTAAATATTGTCTCATTTAACTCCCATTATTTTAAAAGAAAAAAATTAATGTGTACCACTTGGAAGGCTCCATTGTAATTGCCAGCTACTCCAGTTGAGAGAACTTCCAGTGTAACTGCTCTTGAAACAATGCTCGAGAAAATTGTGCACCATTGATTCTACAAATTAAATAAATAAAATTCATCTTTGACCAGTCATAAACCATAGAAATAACAAAGGTTAATTTTTAATCTGGGGCAATTGCAGGGAAAGTGGCAAAAGAAAATATGATCACTGGTTAACTTCATATGTTTCAAGACACTTTCATGTTATATAACCAGGATTTTTTTTTTTTTGCTCTATAGAATAAATCCCATGCAAAACCATTATAAGTATTCTTTTAGAAAATATTCATGTACCACATCCATAAGAATCTGAACAAGATTGGCATGATTCATAATGACCACTGCGGTCTCCCGGGATGCCTCAGACCTCATACCTAGTGGCTTGGGTCCAATACCTCTAGGGAACAACCTCAGATATTCATCTTCATTTAAGATCTCTGTTGACCCATTCAAACTATGAACCCAGAGGGGCTCATTGAGCTGGGCCATCCGGACCATCTCCTCCATAGCCGTCACAGCCAGCTCAATGATCAGTGGTTTGTCAGCATCTGACTGGCCAGTCACACCCCGAAGTAATTCACCGGGCCCAAACATGTCAGTGCCAATAGGTGAATGACCACTGAACGATCCAACTCCGAGGTCTAGGGAAGAGCGGTTGGAGATTGGGCTTGTATGTGGTTGGTATGAGACCAAAGGCTTGCCTACATATTTGGCAGCTATTCCAGATATCCTATCAATCTTTAAATAACATGAACAAGTCATGAAGTTAGAAAAACAATGAAGTCAGACAAACAATAATTTGAAATGTGTAATTACATGAATCATTCAGTATATATGATTGTATGTTTCTCGGATTAACAAATAGATTCATGCATATAAGTGGTACTTAATCTTTTCTAGCCAATGCCTTAATTAACAGTAAAATTGGATATCTAAACAAGTACCTCTTCACGAAGACGTGCATTCTCAATCCGGAGATGGTGTTCATCAAATGACATCTCACCAAGAGATGCAGGACCACCGCAATTGGGGCAGGAGGCATTGGTGAGAGCCTCCTTGTACCGCATGTTCTCAGCCCGAAGTTTCTCATTCTCAGTCCGGAGCTGACTATTTTCGCTCCTTTCATGTTGAGTCTGATATATTTCAAAAAAATAAATTAAAGATATTGTTAGTCTATACATGTCATAAAAGATCAGGAGCTAGAAAATGCATCAAACATATGATCAAGCAAAGCACTAAACATTTCAATAGCTTCTACATCTTCAATTATTATTTGTCACATACTGCCATACATGAAACAAACTAATAAAACTTGATTAAACACACTTAGGAAATGCCATTATTTACATTAATTCTCAATTAGGTAAGAAGAATTTTTTTTAGAGTGGCGTAAAATTTCTCAAAAAGAAATTAAGTGTGTTAAAAGTGATTTTGAATTGAATATTTATTTGTTTCATGGAAAGGGAAAGCACCTTCATTTGTGTGCGCTTGTTTTGAAACCAGAACTTGATTTGTAAAGGCTCTAATCCCAGCTCTTGACTTAGCGCCTTTCGCTGCTTGTCATCTGGGTGTGGGCATTCCTTGAAGAAACTAAAAGAAATAAACAAAATAGACAAATTAGGTTTCAAGTGGTACAGTAACTCTTGTGCTGTAATTCAAATTGTTTTTGTTCTAATTAAGCTGGGTCTAACTAGCGGGCACCATTACTGCTAGCCCTAATTGTATGGACAGAATATTGAAAAAATGAAGCAGACGTATACAAACACATGCAATATGAACACTAATTCGAAATTGTTCTTTTACTACCGTTGATCTGTTACTTACGCCTCCAGTTCTCGGATTTGGTGTTGTGTGTGACGGTGATAACGCTTCTTTTTTGGCCTCTGGTTTGGATCCTGAATATCATCACCAGATGCGCCTTCATCACCATTATTCTCACTGTTCATAGATTTGCTTTCAAATTCATCCTCTCTCGAACGTATTGTTCCATGCGGACCCTCGCCGGTTCCCAGGGATACGAGCAGTGAATCACTGATGTCTGCTGGGTGTAGATGTTGGTGCTCATGATTATCATGAAATCTCATTGGAATTTGCTGAGCCTCTAGTATGTTTCCCTGACAAAAGAGGACATAAAATGTATTTAAATCTCAGTTTAAAAATTTGCATACAAAAGGGACAAACACTTATATATCTAGAAACTCAACCTGTACAAATGCTTATGGAGCTACGTTTTCATTTCAATTTTCTCATCTATTTTTTGTCTTATCCTATTTAATTTTTGCAATTTTTTTGTTAGTATGCTTAAACTTGAGTTTTTTGTGACAAGAACAAGGATTTATTTACATGTCATGAAGCAATTTAATAATAATTAATGAATTATTGCATTATCAATTAACCACGTACCGTGAAGCAATTAAAGAACTAGATGATATATAATGAATATTGTACATAAAAGTACACATTAAAGTTCTAGTCTATGTTGCCATTGAACCTATCATCGTACGGACTGGTATTAGTGACTATCTTTTATCGTAGGGAATTGGTTAATGGTTATAAATTCGGTTGGAGCACTGAGGGATAGAGCAACGAACACTACAACAACAAAAAAAATAACGGTTTTTACATAAAAACCGTTACTGATTATAATAGCACTGAAAATTTTTTTTATTATATTTTTTTTATACCTTTAGTAACGGTTTTTTATCAAAAACCGTTATTGAATATATATATTTTTTTTGGAGCAAGCTGTTTTTCTGGCCATCCCAATTTATGCTAGCCATATACATAATTTATTTACACATACCAGCAAAAACTTTTAATATAACATATTATTTATTCATTCAATAATTAATATGAAAGAAATACAATTATATATCAATTGAAAAAAATATTTACTCAACAATACGCATATCTTGCTCATGCAATAATGTGAAAATCTATATAATTTATAAGAAAAAAACAGAAAAAAAAAACACAAAAGAACAGAAAAAAAAACTTCAAATGCGTTTTTGAAGGTCAAGATAAGATTTTTTGGCTACGAAAATGGCGGCAACAGCATTAGATGTTAAACATGTAGATATCGTTGTGGGCTTTCTGTGGCCGTGTAACATGCCTCAATCAGAATTTTCTATCAAAAGTTATGACCATTTGAAGTTGAGATAGTTAGATTTTAATTTTTATTGATTCTATCTGATCTCTTCTTTCTCTCTTTGTCTCTCATCTCTCCTTCTATATGTGAAAATAGATGAAAAGAGGTTGGTAATCTGTGAAACTTCAGTTTTTGAATTTTGATTTTTGGATCGTTGAATTGGGATGAACGAACGGTGAAATGAAAATATCTCACAATCTGTGGGAGCAAATGTCATTGGTGGAGAATAGAACAAACAATAACAAGCGCTAGGGTTAGAAACCTTTAATAACGGTTTATTCTAAAAAATCATTACTGAAACAATCAATAACGGTTGTTAAACAATAACTGTTATTGATCTTTTATATTTAATAATGATTTTTAAAAAAAAACCGTTACTAAAAGTTATGCCGAATAATATATCCGAAAAACACACTTTTCAGTAACGGTTTTTATTTATAACCATTACCAAAATGTTATCAAATATTATCAAAATGCCACCGACCTTCTCTACTAACGGTTTTCTTAATAAACCGTTAGTAATTGGATGTTAGCAAAAGTCATTTATGTTGTAGTGAAATACAGACTTTGCAAATGAAAAAAATTGCTTGGCCTTGTAGTACATATTAACTAGCTAGTATATTAAAATATCTCGCTTTATTACTATATTACAGAGTAAACTTACATATATATATATCATACAAAATTGTTGACCATTTAGTTACATTATCTTTGTTGACAGCAACTAATTAATAACAGGACAGGATGCTACTTCACAGCATATTATGAAAAAATAATCAAAATATATTGTTCTTCCTACATATTTCCTGTGAACTGAATATTGAACTAAAAGATAAGATATATAGCCTTTCTTTGAAAAACCATGGGCGCGGCAGGCTTCAAAGTCGTGAGGGATGGGGGTGGAACTAAGGTGGGTATTAGCTGATTAAAGTTTTTTTTCTTTTTAATATATAATGAAAAATAAAATTTCTTTTAATTCGAGCACTCTTCTTTTCTTTGTCCGAACACTGCTTATCGATTGTTTCTTATTCGATCCCCGCTGAGAGAGAATTAAATTCTCAACCTTATCGATAAACTACAGTCCTACATTTTTTTTTTTAGCCAACTTCGCTACAGCCCTTTCCCTTTCTCTGAAAACTGCTAATTTCCAAGTGAAAACTGAAAAACCTCTCTTTTTATCCAGTGAAAAAAAAATCTCTCTCTCACTCTTAAATAGTAATACAAATATCGGTTAACATGAAACCCAGCCAACAGTCAGCGTCTAACAATATATAAACAAACGAAAAGATTACACATTATCAGCGCATGGAAATTAATGCCTGAAAGTAAAGATTACATGATATATGTATACAAAAATATAAGTTGTATGTAAGAGAATCAAATAAATGAAGGAACCCTAATTCAAGTACAACAAACCTGTCCGATAGAGAGAGGAGAAGAAGAGCCGTATCCTATGGTACCATTGCCTCTACCAATCATCGATTGCATGTTTCGAGATGGAAGCATCATGCCAGCAGTCATATTTTGAAATTCTTAACCCTAGAAATTTTTGTATCCTCTTGCTCCAAACACACTTCCACCTTTCTCACTTGTTTCATGCTAATCCAGCTAGGTTATTTGTTATAATTAGGAAATCAGAATTTTAATTCTAGAGACGATTAGAGGAAATTGGTTGTTAGATCAGATCGTCAACAGAAATAAAATTAAGATGCTTAGAAAAGTTTAGAGAAGGGAAGTGAAAGTCATTTCCGAAAACTTTGGTAGATCTAGAAAAGTACTACTCATGCATGTAAGATGAGCAGAAAGAAAATAGGAATTTTAAACTAGTGACAGAGAGAGAAAGAGAAGGTAGGGGAAAGGAAGAAGGAAGCAGGTCTCACTCTAGTATGTAAGAAAGAAACCAACAAATCGTGATTTGGTTGGAAAAAAGAAAAGATAAAAGGAGTGAAAAGAGAGATTGGGAGAGAAGAAGAGAAAATGAGGAATAGAGGGGGGGGGGGGGGGGTAGAGAGAGAGGAGGCCGAGGAGGGTATTGAATAGGAGTTATTGCTGAGAGCATTGAGAGGGTGCAACTGCATTTATTGATAGGGTATACTGATTTATTGTTCCTTGTTCTTTTCAGAGAGGGAGAGAGAGAGATGGCGCTATTGTGTTTTGTGGTTAGAAGTTTTTGGAGAGGTCAAACGGTGTAAATGCGAAGTGGAAAAGTTTCAAACTTGTTTCAATTTTTTGTGGTTAAAGTTGGATTTCTACTTTTAACGGAGCAGAAAAGTGTCATGAAGGTCAAATGGCACTGCTTTTCAACTCTCAAATCTATTAATTAGTGTTATTTAAGTCAAAGAAAAAAAATGAAGAAAACAAAATTGAATGTACAAATTAAATGTGTAATTTAATGTTTACAAAATGATGAGATACGACGTAATGCATGGTAGTACATAATTAATATATATATAGAGAGAGAGGATAGGGTGCTCCATGGAGTATTAAACCTCTTGTACTTCACGTTCGTATCTCGAATTTAAAAGTTTAAATGACCGATCCAAACCGTTGAACATGATCTTCATATTAAAAAATCTTTCGAGATCAAATTTTATATTTTTTTGATTTTTTTTGTTATTTTTTAGATGGGTACAAAATTTATTGATCTAATGATTTCTGCACTATCTAAAACTAGTGATTTCGTACATATCTAAAAAATAGCAAAAAATTCAAAAAATATAAAATTTGATCTCGAAAGATATTTCAATATGAAGATCATGTTCAACGGTTTGAATCGGTCATTTGAACTTTTAAATTCAAGATACTGACGTAAAGTACAAGAGATTTGATGCTCAATGGAGCACCCTTGTCTATATATATATATATACACTTATGGATATCCAACAACTAAATATTTTAGTAGGAACTACGTACATTAGCCTGTACATAAAAAGATCACGTCAAATCAAATTCTATCAGGTACTAGATTAATTCTATTTTTTTATAGAGAAGCATAGTGTATTTGTACGTTGGGTTACAGCCTTACACATACTTAAAAAAATGCACAATTAAGGATTATTAATAAAAACCTAGCTTGATAATCTAATCACATTTGGTAAAAAAAACGATCTTGGATGTGTATCAATTTTATGTAACTTGAAAATCATTTGGATAAATCTATAAAATCACAAAAGATCATTGACAAAGAAAACTTATGATAATATTTTTATCATTTTTTTGAAATATATGTATATGTGCGTAGAAACTATACATTACATTTGTATTGTCAGATTTCGAGGTTTAAATTATTTTTCTCTGACTGTGAAGATTGTAATTAGCTTTTTATTAATCTGTTGTCAAAAAATTAAAAATACAATATATATATTCAAGATATTGCCATAGAATTTTTATTTAAACACGTAAAAGTGTATAATATTTTTTAATTGGGCAAGTATATATATCATATATATTCATGTAAAATGTGAGTAAAAAATTGTTGAGGTCAAAAGAAGAGTTGTTCTAATCACTACAGAAAAAGGCTTTTGTAGCTCTATTTAATAGCGTTTATATAATAGAACAGCTATAAAAGACATTAATAGCGATTATTTAATAGCAACCGTTATTAAAATTGAGTTTTTATAGTGGTTGCTATTAAACAACTGCTATTAAAGTCTTTTATAGCGGTTCTACTAAAGAGCCGCTATTAAAGGGTACCTTTAATAGCGGTCCCTCCAAAAAATCACTATTCAACCTTTAATAGTGGTTGTTCAAAAGCAACCGCTATAAAAGGGGTCCTACGAATATGCACCACTGTCCACGTTTCGCCAATATATTTTTTAATCTATAACGTCCTTTTTAATCGATCCAACGCTCAGAAATCACTCAGAAAATTCCCACTGATTCATCCTTTTCTTACCTGTATATATATATATCACTCTTCATACCCCATTCATCTCTCATTTTCTCTTCATCTTCCTAATTTCTCAAAATTCAAACACAAAATATCAAACAAAAAGTTCAAGATTTTAAAAAAAATTAGCACAGATTTTTTTTTGTTCTTATTAAATTTATTTGTTTATTTTTTCTTTTTAATTTTCTGTTCAAATTTCGATCTCAAATTATTATTTTTTCAAATTTCGAACTCAAATTATTATTTTTTCAAATTTTCAATTCAAATTACTTTTTTATTTTAAATTTTATATTCAAATTGTGATCAAATTTAAAACTCAATTTTTTTTTATGTTCTAAATTTTTTGTTCAAATTATTTTCGATTCTAAATTTTTTTTGTTTTAGAATGAAAAAATAAAAAAAATTAAAATCTGATGGATGTGACAAGCTATACAGCTGTCACATCTGTCAGGATTTTTTTTAAATTCGGTACAACATTTAAATTAGAGGTGGCATTCGGGCGGGTCGGGTCGGGTTCGGGTTCGGGTCGGGCGGGTCGGGTCAGTTTGACTTTCTGGAAGAAATCAGGTTGGGTCGGGTCGGGTCAGGGTCGGGTCGGGTCGGGTCAATTTATATGTTGTGTTTTTTCAGATCGTTGATAGATTTCGATTGGATTGAAGGCCATTTGATCTCGGGTCGGGTCGGGTCAGGTCGGGTTCGGGTCGGGTCGGGTCAGTTTGACTTTCTTAAAAAATCGGGTCGGGTCGGGTTCGGGTCCGAACGGGTCGGGCGGGTTTGTCGGGTCGGGTCGGATTCTGCCACCTCTACATTTAATAGCGGTTGTTATATAACAACCGCTATTAAAGGGTGTCTTTAATAGCGGTTGTTATATAACAACCATTATTAAAGTATATTTTTTAATAGCGGTTCTCAAGACTTTTTATAGCACCCTTCAATAACAGCCCCCTTGAACCGCTATAAAATATAGTTTTTGACCGCTATTAAAGACATATTATATAGTAGTGAATAGTCATACTCCACAAACCCACATGTTACCTCAGCGTTTAACGATGTGTTATAACCATGCACCATATAACATTTTTCTATCGAGTATTAATTACTTTGAGACAGATTTGCAGTATAATATGAATAATTTAATAATAACAATTAATTGTTCTCCGTATCTTTGCAAGGGAGGCTTGTAAACAAAGAGACAAAATTAATTTAATGCAATTAAAGGCTCTCCTACGGAATTCTCAACCCTTGGATGTATTTTGGTTCCTCCAGTGTGTGTGGTGAGAAAATTCGAACGGCTGAGATCATATATACTGCTAATTACTGCACAGTGTACAGCACGGGAGATGTAGACCCAACCTATTAAAGGAAAACCATTATGTTTCTAGCTTTTTTTCTTCCCACGTATAATAAATATCCGATTAAATGTCAATGTCAAATCATTGTTTCAATCGCTAAATCTCAAGTCCTTTCATAGCGATTAATTTTACAATTACTATTTGTGTTTAATCGTAGCAATCCGAACCGCTATATCTTTTACAACATAATAAGTTTACTTGGCAATCAAGACTATTTGACAAAACGTAAAATTGTAAAATTGTAAAATTAGAAAAATAAGTGTATGTATATATAATTAAATAAATTTGATAAGCAATCAAGTTGTCCCGCAATCGGTAAATTGAAATATGTGTTTTCCACGAAATTTTAATAGATGATCAATAAATTAATGAATTATCATATTGTAACAAACTTACAATATAATTTTTATATATATATGGTTTATGGTGCTTTACAAAATAAAAAAAAATATTATTATTTTGGGGTGAGATTTCATATCCTAAGGTTTTAAATGATCAATCTAAGTTACTCAATAGTTTCTTCATGTTTAAAATCTTATGGGATAGTAAATTTCATATTTTTTTAGCTTTCTAACTATTTTTTAAATTATTTTTAAAATGAACCCTGAAATAGGCTATTTTTGTGTTAAACAAATATGATTTTAAAAATAACTTAAAAATAGTTAGGAACCTTAAAAAATTATGAAATTTAATATCCCATAAGATTTTGACGTGAAGAAATTATCGAGAAACTTAAATTAACCATTTGAAATCCTGGGATATGAAATCTCACCCCAAAACAATAATAAACTTTCATTTTGTAAAGCACCATAATGTGTGTGTGTATATATATATATATATATATATATATATATATATATATATATATATATATATAGTAGAGATACCGTGAGCTTAAGCTCACGGAGGCCTTCCGTGAGCTTAACTCAAAAAACATATCAAATCATTTCGAAATTTTAATTTATCATTCTCATTAAATTCTCTATATGAAAATCTCATGGGATGCAAAAATTTGGAGCGTTTTGAGGTTTTTAAGTTGTGGTTTTTAATTTTTAAAAATCAGCTCTAATAATAATAATAATATATTCAATACTTGAACATCATTTAAAAAAATTAAAAACGGTGACTTAAAAATCTCAAAACACTCCAATTTTTGCATCCCACAAGATTTTTATATAAAGAATTTAATGAGAATGATAAATTAAAATTTCGAGATGATTTAATATATTTTTGAGTTAAGCTCACGGAAGGCCTCCGTGAGTTAAGCTCACGGTATCTCTCTCTCTCTCTCTCTATATATATATATAGAGAGAGAGAGAAAGTTTGTCTAGCATACTTCCGTTAGCATTTCGAAATATAATGAGTCAAATTTTAATTTTTCATACTCAAAATTTTAATTTAAGTAGATCAATAAAATATTTATATTATAATCTTTTAGAATACTAATTTTCATCATGTTTGAACTTAGTTTACTATGCTTAATGATTTTTGAAAGATAGCCCTGAAATAATAGAAAAATAATAAAAATTGTATGTCAAAAAACTTATTTTCAAAAAATTATTAAGCATTGTAAACTAAATTCAAACATGATGAAAATTAGTATACTATAAGATTATGATACAAATATTTTATTGAGCTATTAAAATTAAAATTTGACTCGTTAGCCTTTGGGCAGAAGTATGCTAAATAAACTATATATATTCACAGTTATTTGCTCAAGAGATATGTGCAGTGCGCTCTAGATGTGGACAATCCGAGACGAAAATACCCTGGAGGTAAACGTTATAATAAAATCCTTCTATGATCTAGCCCAATTAAGGAATATTATTAATAAATAATGAATATGTCCTACAACGGACAACTGATAAATCAAAATTTAATTAAGTCAAAACAAAATACAATTAATGCATGCATTAAAAAACCACCAGGGAAAATAATGATTTGCCATGTGTAATTTAATTATCTTTTTAAAAATTCCATATCGTTGGAATTAATGAACAAAGATCATATTTTATGATTGTATTCAAATATGTACGTAAAAGCTAGACTGTATATAAATGAATACCTGCCACACCACTGAAATAATAAATTGGATTAGAGATGCTTAATCCTGAAATAAATCAAATATGGAATAAAATAAATCAAAACAATAATAATAATACAAAACAATAACGTCCAGAATATACAGTAAAGTACAACGCCCGACACTGACGGGGTTAACTCCATCGGAATGGATAGCAAAAATCTCTTAAATAAAACTCAAAGAAAGAAACAAAAACCCCATACCCGAGAAGTCATAATCATCTACCCGCCTCACTTTGCTGACGCGGCGAAACACCTCTGATATCACGCAAGACTGCACCTAGCACTCTCATCAAAAATCAATCCGCACCTGTAAACTTGGATCCCACAACCACAGTGGAAACGTGAGTAATTTTAAAAATTACTCAGTACGGATTTAGATCCAGTCTTAAGATTTGATCTTCTTTCCTAAACTGGACCCAAATACCGATACTGACTTTCTAAATACAGTAATTATCTATTTATAAGTAAAATTATAGTTTAATGCATCTTTTTAACAATTCGTTGTGATGCAATGACATGCAATGACAGATAAACCCGAAATATAAAAATCTGTGGATAATAATATAATATATAATATAAATAAATATATATATATATAAGGTACGAAATTTAAAGCACCCGTATAAATATAACCCAATTACAGATCATCAGTACATCCACAAGCGGACACGTGATCGGGCCCTGGACTTGTGACTTACCTAAGCGGGCACGTATTCGGGCCCAACTTACAAACTTAGGATTTTCGAGAAAGCGGGAGCCAATGCCCTAAATACCTTGGAAAAATTCGACCTCCCGGAGCGATAACGCCCTAGGAGAGTGACGGCTAAAAGCACGTACTCGGTATTCTGAATTTGATGATCCACCTCACAGAACAATAATAATATAATAAACAAAGGGGATTAAGAAGTTATGCTTTCAGTTGCCATATCGCCAAAAAGATATAACTACCCATTAATTGAAAAATCGAAAACAAATGGGAGCCTACACTGTACCAACCAAGGGTCAGAGCACCGCTTCCCGTAAAAATAACAAAACGAAATATATGCAAATGGGAGCCTACACTGTACCCACTAGGGCCAGATGACCGCATCCCGACTTTCTCTGTATCAACCAGGGGCCAAAGGAGAAATAAAATAATATAATATATCGGTGTAGATTTCAGTCTCGAATATGGACTCCCACACTAAATACTGAAAGACATGGTATCCTAATCGCTCAAATTTGGATTAAAAATCTTAATCATATTAAGAATAGTAAAAATATAATATTGATCAAAAAAGAAAACACTCTGACACAACCGAACCCGTCAAATGACGGGGTCAGTGGATAATCCGACAAGTAAAGATGCGCAGTGCATATACAGACCGATGGGTCCCACAGGCCTAAGGGTCATCGTACGTAACCACAACGGTCTAGTTATGCAAGGCAACCTCAGACTGAGAATTACCCGGGCGACCTCTCAGCACTCCCATGCATTTAATGCATGATTAACTACTTAAACTAAATAAATACTTAGTAATAGTAATAATATTATCCTAATAATTATAATCTACAACTGAATTATTTAATTCTATCTAATCCTATCTCAGGACTACCCGAACCCTAATCCTATCCTGTCTACATGCGAGATGATATGATATGACATGCGAATGCAGGTAGGCCCAAAAAATGCTGGTCAATTTACCGGATGCTATGACAGTTCACATTTGGTCTCTAAATAGTGTTTGGTTCAAAAAATACCGCAGTTCAGATTTATTTTAAAAATATTTTATTTTCGGTTTGGGTTCCTAATTCTGAAGAAAGGAAATCAAACCCCAGGAAATTGTACCTAGGAGTGCTGATGAGGATCGCAGAGTCGCTCTACTTCGGAGGTAGTACGCCGGCCTCGAGGTCGGCGTCTGCGTATGTCGGGTCAAGAACGACCTCGTACTCCGCGAGTGGATCGAGTCGACTATATCACCTATTTTAATATAAATTAGATGTTTATTAGTTTTAACTTGATTTATTTCACAATTAACAATCAATCATACTAATACTTTAATTAAACGTTTTGTTCGGGTTTTATCGTCTTTTCTTGAAAAATTCGGCAACATCTTTGCTACATAATTGAGATGTCGGAAATTTTAATCGTTCGCATATTGATCCATTAAATTGTGTTTATCGATCTTGATCACTTTTATACGTTCATTCTTTATTTTAGTTCGGAGCTCGTGGATTTAATTACTTAATCAATTAATTTAAAATAGAGAAATTAATTAATATATAATATTATATAATTGATATTGTTCTTATTAAAAATAGAAAAATTAATTATATATATATATATATATATATATATTATTCAATTTATTTAAATAGAGAAATTGATTAATATATATATATTTATTTAATATTATCTAACTATTTAAATAGGGAACTTGATCAATATATATTTGTAAGTTGTTATTATTATATTTCTTATTATTTGAAAATAGAGAAATTAATTAATATATATTTATAACTTAATTAACTACTATATCCTAATTATTATCTTATAAATCTTAGAAAATAAAATAAAATAAAATCAATTAAACTCAAATTAAATTAAACGTTTTTATTTTATTAAACTGTGTTGGTGTTTTAATGTTTGAGATCATAGCCTGCCTAATTATAACCCATGATATTTGTTCAATAATAATTTAAGGCAGTTCGTATAATTATATTTCATAATTTTCATTAAGTATTAATTATATTCACGCATATGTTATTCATGGCACTGACTAATAATTAAATTGCACTTTCTTCCCATAATATCATACGCCCATAAATCTAGATCATATTTAACTCCCGACTATATGTCAATTTACTATTCTTTGTTCAATTATAATTTATCTGTTCTTATGTTTTTGTTCAATATCTTGAGATGAAATTGAGGGTTATAGATGTTGTTAGTACTCTTTCACATAACCGAGAAAGAATTGAACTCATAAGATTCTATGTTATGCATAGTGCTACATATTTTGTCAAAGTACATATGAAATAATCCAGGGATTTCATGTGAATTAGAAGTTCCTTTATTATAGCTTATTGAATTTTATTATTGATTTTTAATATGGAAACAAGAAGACGTAGTGGCAATTTGGACTTGTATTAAACAAAATAATATCAAGGCACCTAGGTGTGCGACCCTTTTTCGCGCGCTCCGCACCGCTGCAGCGATGGGATGCGAAAGAAGGACACGGAGATCACTCCCGAGCGTGTATTTATTTAGTGCCGGTTGAATTCACCGCTCAGACCCATTGGGATGCACATTCAGGGGGTTTTTGTTAATTGGGAGCGCAAGCCCCCACCGTTAATTATCCTAGGCTACTAACCTCGAGGCACCTCTGGATCTCGAAAGGGGAAGTAAATACTATAGCTAAATGATAATTAAGTGGTCAAGTGCTTCGGTGATGGGATCACTAAAAAACTCTGGACTTAATAACAGATCAGTCCAGTGAGGCAGAAATGGCAGAGAAGATGAACTTACTAACATATCAGTTTTATCTTCGGGGTATAGTGTAAATTGAATCTACAAACAGATCGATTCAACTTACGTAGAGTTTTAGCAAACGAACTTACTAAAGATCAGTTCGGAGTTTTTAGAAACAGGTGAAAATGAACTTGCAAACAGATTCGTTCAAATTCAAAATAGATAATAGATGCAGATACATATATAGATGAACTTACTACAGATCAGATCATTGAAACATATGATAGAGATATAGATGAACTTACTACAAATCAGTTCATAAATGCGGGTAAAAAGGATACATGTGAACTTAATATAGATCAGTTCACATATACAGATACAGTGTAAATTGAATCTACTAACAGATCGACTCAACCTACGTGGAATGTGGGCTGACGAACTTACTACAGATTAATTCGCTGATTGATGGCAGATATATATGAACTTACTAACAGATCAGTTCATCTTGTAATAGAGAAAATGAACCTACTACAGATCGGTTCAATCTTTATAGCTCTGAGAGACGAACTTACAAACAGATCAAATCAACCTCTATGGAGGGATAGAAGATGAGTCTAATAACAGATCGACTCAATCTTAATTGATCTAAATGATGAACTTACTAACATATTAGTTCTGTTTACCCATCAAAAATTTCAAGGATGAAGCAGCTGGACAATTAAGGATAAATATCAATTATCAGCAATAAATCATAAGAAAGAAGAGAGAAAAGCAAGAAGAGAGGGTCCACCAGTCAGGAGAAGTCACTGCTGAACCCCTGAAAAAGTTTATTTGTCCCACAAAGAAATCCTGGACAAAGGGTCAAAGGTATAAAATCTTTGTCACCTCCTATTCATTCGAGATGGTTGACTCTTAGGAGATTCAGGAGAGAAAATCTCCTGAGGGGTCATCCATTTGATTATTGTTCACTGGCAGGTGGGTCCCACACCTCAGTGATAGACATTAAGGAAGTCAAGATCAAACCTTGAAAATTAATTCTCAAAGCAAACCCTAAGAGATGAAGCAATACAATCCCTGTATAACAAAGAATTGTGTCAATACCAAGCCAGTATTTTGATACAGCCAATCACAAGAAATCTCAATGTGATTTTGCTTTCAAGGCTGACCAGGTGCCAAAGCTGTGAGAAACCACCTGATCAAGCCAAGGTTTGTGCAATTGTTGACAAGTAATCAGCTGTTGACCAAATCACCTTCATGAATATGGATTGAAAGTCAATTTCACAAGACTGATCAGGTGTCAAAGTTGTGAGCAACCATCTGATCAAGTCTAGATTTGTATCAATTGTTGACAAGTAATCAATCTTTGATCAAATAAAACCCTAATGAACATCAATATAAGTCTAATTGGTATTTAATTAGGGGGAGTTTCTGCAAGGAAAGTTTATTTGGCAGAGACACTGAGCTATAATTGAAATCTGGGATTAATTTAGAAAGGAAAATAGGGTTTTCTTGGCAAATGATTTTTTAATGCAAGGAGACATGGGCAAAAGTGGAATACAAAATTACAGGGGTGATCATCATGATTTTTGAGATTTTTGGTGAAAATTTCATGATTTTTGGACAAATGGAGCTATCAGAATAAAATCAGAGGAGAAAGATAGATTAATCAAGGGTTGAGATTCAATCAGAGACTTGTCTGGGTGCAACTTGGGGACAGAAACACTGCTGGGTGCAAACTGGGGATCTCAAACATACACACACAGGATTAGAGAAGAGAGATAGGGTGCCATGTGGCAGCACCTCATTGGTCCACCTCAAACATGTGGGCCCCACCACTACACTGACCTGACATGTGGGTCCCACCAACATGCCACGTGGCAGGTCATGACAGGTCCACCTCAGCACTCACATGCCACATGGCAGCATAGCAGCAACACACCTCAGCCCCACCATGCCACATGGCAGCATAGCAGCAACACACCTTAGCACACATTAACACTAACACAGGCAATTAATAGAGTGATTAACTAAGTGGCCCTATCAGATTGTGTCAAGTCAGATCAATTAAGCATAAGCAGAGAATTAATCAATCCATAATTGAATCTATGGGCCTAGACTCAGTTGCTTATAAAAGGGGCCCATTTGTCAGGTTTATAAGTGTATATTCCATACAAGCAGATGTGCACCAAGCCCATGCGCAAATCTAAACATAAATTTAAATCAAAAAGAAAAGGCGATGTGTACCTGGCTCACATAGCTTGCGCCTCTGACAGTGGACCCCAGTGCATTGTGGACTCTGTGCGCCGAGTTCAGCCTCTCTGGAGGCTTCTCATTCTCCCTTCCCTCTCTTCTTTCTTCTTCTCGACGAAGCGGGTGGCGCCATTAACGCCGATCGAGCTCTCCAAGGCTCATAACTTCAATTTCTTTTAGTTAGAACTAGCCTACACATAAGAGAGGATGTGTGAATGATCAAAATTGAAAAGTAGCAAGTGAATAGAGTGACTAAGAGAGATGAACACCTCGAGTGATCAATGAGGCACTTCAATCTTTGCTTTAAACTTCAAAATTGATAGTGTAAATCTCTTCTTCTCACTTAGGCGATACTGTAAATGAAGAAATGAACAACAATTGTGAATTGAATTGAAGTAATTGAGTCAAAGTACTAAAATCGGGCAAATTAAGGAAAGTTAGAACCTTGCACTTTAAACTCGAATTGACAATGCTCATACCTTTCACACACTCACACGATGCTGCTAGAGTGATGAAGATTGGCAATTGAATGAGGGGAGTATGGTTTTGATCGAAGCTTGAACTCGGGTGAGTGAATTAGAGCTTGAGAGGTGAACTACAATGGCAGAGAGGAAAGAGGCGCCTTAGATGTATTGAGATGAGTATATATATATAGTATGTTGAGAGGCCTAGAAGGTTCTGTGAATGAAGAGAAGTGAGGAGGGGGTCAAATTTGGTCAACAGTCAAATAATTGAGCTTTGGATTCGTTCAAATGGGGCTCACACTATAATAGAATGAATAACAGAAATGGAAAGCCATGTTCATAAGCCAGAGCAACTTAATTGTTGGTGTATGGATGGTGTATAGCCTTAGCTCCCTTGTGCACCCTTTTCAATTGCTTATATAATCTCAATCAAAAGCAAAAAAAAAAAAAAAAGGAGAAAAGAAAGAGAGAAGAGAGTATCTGAGAGATATACACAACAAAAAAAAAAAGGGCAATTGAAAGAAGAGGATTGATTGCAAGAAGAGAAGAGGATCAAGAAACCGATTGATCTCAGTTTTAACTTGAGAACTCGGTTGTTATATCTCCAATTGTTCACTAGAGGTTAGTCCTGAGCTTAGATTTGATTGAATTTGGAGCTCCAGTGTTCAATTTTCAATGTAATTAGTGTAATTGTATTTGAATCTTAGAATAACAGTATAATCGCAATCGAATTTTCAATTTCTTTCTTTTAATTTCGCAACTTCACATCTTTTTTCTTTTAATACTTGATCTAAATTTCATTTCTTGCTTTATTTTTTGATTGAATTTTAAGTGAAAACTAGTAATTGAGTTGAGAAAATCGATTGATCTCGGTTAAAACCTGAGAACTCGATACCAGTAAAAGCCTTTGCTTTGATTCCTTGTTTAAACATCTAATTCATCTCAATTTGTGTTTGAATTACATATATCCAAAGTCATAGTATCATCCATAGTCGATAGATCTCAGCCAAAGCTTGAGAACTCGATGAAATTAGAAATTTCAGTGTGTTATCTCGTCGTACTAACCAAACTGAGCTTCAAATCGGGATTAGAAAGAAATTGCATACATAATCAAGCATACTCCGTTTGTAATTATTGTCATGAAACTTGTCGAATGAGTAATTAGCGTTGTAAATAAGTTAACAGCAAAAATTTAGAGTAAATTATAATCGGTACCGAATGGTACTATCGCATTTCAATTAATACTCAATACAGTGGAGTTATAAATCAATTTGGATAGTGCTAATCATGATAATATACATTAACGATGCAAATTAAGCAGTTAATTATAGAAAACATCGATTAATTTCATTAAATTAGCAAGAATTGAGATTCGGACCGAATTTTACCAATCCGTTGCATTTGGTACTAGCACACAGTACGATTCACCGTATTGATTGTTGATCGGATACCATAAAACAATTCTTCGAGGAAAGACGACGCTAGAACACTTACCTGATCGGGAAATGGTGGCCTTAGTCACCGACGACACCACCAGCACGAATCTTGGAGGCGCCAGTAACCGGAGAGTCAAAGAAACGCAGCAGCACGAATATTGACGCACAAACACGAACCTTGAAGCGTATGCGTGAATATCGGAAGGGATCAAACGTTTGTAATTATGCGACCCTTTTTCGCGCGCTCCGCACCGCCTCTGGGCGATGGGATGCGGAAGAAGGACACGGAGATCCCTCCCAAGCGTGCATCTGTTTAATGCCGGTTGATTCTACCGTTTAGACCAATTTGAATGCACATTTAGGGGGTTTTTAGTGATTGTGAGTTCTTGTAGATTTCGGTGGGCGTAAGCCCCCACCGTTAATTACCCTGGGCTGTTAACCTCGAGGCACTCTTGGATCTTTAAAAGGAGAAGCAAATAGTATAGTTAAATGATGGTCAAGTGGTCATGTTCCCTTATGATCGGGAATCATTAGAGCACCCTGGATTCACCAGAAGGTTAATCCACTGAAAGACGAACCTACTACAGATCGGTTCAGTCTTTACCACCTCGAGAGATAACCTTACTACTGGTCAGATTAATCTCTTCAGAGGGGTTCGAGGTAAGTCTACTACAGAACGACTCAACCTCAGTTGATCTAGAAGATAAACCTACTACAGAACGGTTCAATCTTAACTAGTCAACAACCAATCACACAAAATACAACTCGAAGTACTAAACCGGTTGATCTTGAGGTTGGTGAATCAGGAGAAGGGCGGATTTGGCCCACTTGTTCCTTCTCACTGATCTTCTAGATCATGAATCCCAAGCACTAAGCCGATTCATAAACCTAGGAAACACAACTGCACACAAAGTCAAACCTGAAGCACTAAGCCAGCTTGACATTGAGGAGTGTGTCAGTGAAGGAACCTACTATAGAACGGTTCACATTCACTATTTTGTGGATGAATCTACTACAGAACGATTCAATCTCACAATCTCGGGAGATGAACCAGAAGACAAACTTATCGACGGATGAGTTCAGTCTTACTAGCTCAACTAGTCATGAATTACTTGTTCATGACATCGAGTCATTAAGATGTCACTTCTTTCGGACATCGTAATGTTCTTCTCTTTTAAAGTTGACATATCTCTTCATGTTGATGTCGCAGTTTTGGTTATTCTTCAACGAGCGTCAAGATGTTCTTGTCCTGACTAATTGTCTTGAATGTTGCATTACTTGTGCAAGATTACTGTGTTACTCTACACCCCTTGTGTGAGCGTATTTAATCACCTCTAGAACGTAAAAAGATTATTACATTTTTATTGATTTTTTTTATTATTAAGATAATACCTTTCATTATTATCTCTATTACAAAGGTGAATTTATTTTTATTTTTAAACTCTATTTATTTTTGTGGAAGATTACTTACAAAAATAATAGAAATGAGTTAGTTATTATTTGAATTTAGATTTATTTAGATTTTTGGGATTTTACAATAGCTAGAGTAATAGAATTTTATTTTTATTATTTTTAAATTCTATTTATTTTTTTGTAGAAAGTCACTTACAAAATTAACAGGAAATAAGTAGGCTATTATTTATGGTTTTATTCTTGGATTTTTTTAAGATTTTTATAATAGCAAAAGTAATGGGATTTTATTTTTTATTATTTCTAAATTCTATTTATTTTTGTAGAAAATTATTTACAAAAATAAAAGATGGGTTAGCTATTTTCTTTTTTTTTATTTTGGGATTTATAATAGCTAAAAGAATTATTATTATTTTTATTTTATTTATAATTTTATTTGAATTTTAGGCTTTTATTCTTATTACTTTTATTTTTATTCATTATTTGTAGGAAAGTAATGAAAAACGAATTTTATTTGAATTTTAACACTTTTAAAGTCGGATTTTATTTATTATTATTTTTTATTGCTTTTATTCTATTTATTACTCATAGAAAAATAATAGGAAAGTGATTTATTATTTGTTGAAAAATAATAGAAAATGAATTTTATTTGAATATTATAAACTTTTAAAAGTAGGATTTTATTATTTCTTTTTATTTATTGAATTTTATAATTTTGAATCTTAAGCCTTTTTATTACTTTTATTTTATTTATTATTTGTAAAATAGAAAATGAATTTTGTGATTTTATTTGGATTATTTGATTTTTAGAATTTTTATAATAGCTAATAGAATGAGATTTATTATATTCTTTATTACAATTATTATTTTCCTTATTGAATTTCATTCACAAAAATATTAAGAATGATTTAATTTTTATTATATTTCTTATTAGTATTTTTAAACTGAAAATAATAGTTTTTATTCTATTTTATTATATTTTTTATTTGAGTTTTAGATTTTTATAATGGCTAAAGTAATAGGATTTATTCTATTATTTCTTATTGTATATCATTATGAAAACATCACTTGGAAAATCAGTAAAATATATTTAATCATTATTTAAGATTTTTATTTGAATTTTTGGAATTTTTATAATATCTAAAATGACAAGTCAAAGCTAAGTCAAATATACCAATGCATATAATGTCTTTTGCTTTTAAATTGTTTTAATATAATAATATTTTTAAAACTGAAATATTTTTATATAGAGAAATACTATGAAAAATAAAGAATTTTTAGAAATAAATTTGAGTTAATTTGGAGTTTAGGAACATTTTTAAATGATTTATTTATTCTTTATTTTTTTATTTTCTGTTATTAATTGAGAACTGGGCTTTGTGAATTGAGCTGAGATTAATTTTTTATTTTCTACGAATTGGGCTTGGCAGACGGGCCAACTTTGTTTTCCTTTCCTTTCTTATTTATTATTTTTTTTACAAGTTGGACCCAAGTTTATTTTTTGTTGGCATTTTTATTTCAAATTGGGCCCAATGTTAATCACTTCAAACTTGAGCTTGAGTTAGGCCTAAATCACATTTTTATTTTTGATTCTTGAACTTGGGCCAGTTATTAATATCTTGGGCTACCTCCCATGCTTATGACTCTTGATTTAGGCCATCAGATGAACATCGAGATTCACGTAACTGAGATGAGTGGCTTTGCCTTAATCTCTAATTCGTGCTTCTGTGTTATTCGTTGGATTGCTTCACGATTCGTGTCATTCTTTAAATCCCGATCTCAGTCATTTCCTTACAACTTCTTCTAACAATCCTTTGAGATTCGTGCACTGATGGCTTCTCGATGATCGGCGCTGCTGATCAGAAATCGGTCAACGGTGTTAGCATCGCCGGAGTAAGGAGAGTACAGCGGCACCTTTGTTGAGTGCATCGGTGAAGTAGGTGATCGGCTAGGCCTGTACCGTTTTGCTGCTTGGTACCAATTCAGGACCGAGAAATATTTGGTTCCCATTCTCAATGTTTAAGTGCTTAATTGAACCAATTCTTTATTAACTCTTGTGATCTTGGCACTAATTATCATATTACAAGACTCTAGCATCGATTTACGTTGATTGTCAGTATTAGATGTTGCACACCTTGATCTGATAACAATAATCCTTACTGAGTTTAAGGTTAGGCTCCAATTGAGGTTTCTTGTGTGAGTAATCAGATCACAAACTAGGGCTGGGAGACTATAGTCTTCGACCAGCTATGAGTGATGGTTAGGAGGCAATAAGCTTGCTCTACTACTAACCCCTTTCTCTCTCCTCTTCTCTTCTCAATGTTATTTATACAAACATATCTTTGAGTAAAAATAATAGAATAAAAGGGTTAAGAAACTGAATATTCAAAAGAGATTCTCAAAAGAAAATTGGAAAAATAGTAAAAAGTGCAGAAAAGAAACAAGTTTATTTCTTTACTCATAAACCATGCCAGCTCTTTCAAGATTTACATTTTGAAAATTAAATATTACTTAACTCAGGGTGTGTGGCAATGGATGAGCCTGCAAGAGATGAATTTGATGTGATCTAGTTGAGAGATTTTAATCTACTATCAACTGATCAAGTCGTCAGCTTTCTTGGATCTTCACTGGAAATCTTGACTGTTGCACTCCATCTTTCTGTTCACTGGTTTTTTGCTCAATTAACTGGTTTTTTTTACTGTACTAGCTAAGTTCTCAGGTCCTTGACCGAGATCAATTAGCTTGGGATATGGTAGATGGAAGGATTTCTGTTCTTCTCTTAGTGTAGCCCTGTGTACCAGTTAGAAGGGATGGAGATAGGCTATGGACTGGGGCAGAGAAAGGTTATGGAATGGAGAGGAGAGTATAGAAGTATGGCTGGATCTTGGGGGAAGAGTGTTCAATTGTCTCCTCCCTCTCAATTGCCTCATTTCTGTTATTCTTGTCTAGGATTTATATAGACTATGCATGAATGTATAATGGTGAGTTTGTGTTTGTTCAATTTCTCGGATTGACCTTCATTGTGCTTCTTTATACTGAGTCCACGGATTGATGACTTGGCAGCTGACTAGTGTAACAAACTATAGTGAGTTAGTTACTGTTTTCCTTGTATTTACCATCTTTCCATTTGTAACTGTCGCTTGTACTCCTTTCAACTCTTCTAGAACCTTCTCCAATATGAATAGCATTCTCCTCAATCAGTTGATTGGGTCTATATATATCAATTAAGTATCACTAGCATTTTCTTTTCTGATTTGCCTCAATTCACAACCAAAGCACCTCTCCTCATCTCTTTGCTTATTTCTCTAATTGCAAGCTTATTCATACTCTTCCTAGCCTCAGATATCAATTCCACATCCTTTCTTGAAAACCTGCACTGCTGAGATCGAGTATCAAGGACTTCTTCACTGACTCGGGTGGTGGATTGGTGTAGCACTAGGTTAGAGCCTTCCTTGTGCTAGTTTGAGCTTATAGTCGTCATCGTGAAGGTCGAAACGCCATGTAAGCATCATCAATTTGATCTCTCATGCTTGCATAAGCCGATTGTAAGTTTCAATTTTACAAACTGCCTTGATTGATTCTTCTCACCCTCTTTATAATTTTCTGAAATTCATTGCTCATACTCGTTCTAATCCATGTCGTCTTGTTCATTTTAATCTTATCCAGAGAAAGTAACGCGCTTGAGGCACTTCTCCATGGCACCTCCTTCTGTGTCGCGCGGAAGAAAGAGACGAAAGGGAAGAGAAGAAGAAGGAAGCAGTTTCGATCGGGATGGTCTAGGTGTATGTGGGCCGCAACAGCAAGGGGTCCACCGTCAGAGAGGCTTTGCACAAGAGTCAGGTGCTCATTTCCTTTCTTTCCTTTTTATTTAAATTTCGATTTTAGTTGAATGAGCTTGGTTCACTGTATTGCCATGCACCTTTTCCTTATAATGCTTACAACATGGGCCTACTTGTCAGATTTTAATCTTGCTGTTTAGTTAAGATTTAGGGATTAATCAACATTCAGCCTTAATTAGGGCCCACTAGTCAGTGATATAGGGTTTAAGCTAATGACTTTCACATGGTTAATTGGGGTGATGTGTCACCAATCAGGCAGTGACACGTGTTAAGTAGGGGTTTAATTGTATGAAAGTTAATCTGCTGATGTGTGCTGCCATGTGGTATGGCTTGCTGAGGTGGCCTTATGTAGCCATGCCATGTGGCATAGGTTGGGTGAGGTGGCTCTGTAGTATAATGCCATGTGGCACAGACTGAGTGAGGTGGCCTTGTAGTATGATGCCATGTGGCATAGACTGAGTGAGGTGGCCTTGTAATATGATGCCATGTGGCACAAAATGAGTAAGGTGGCCCTGTCATGGCCTGCCACGTGGCACTGTGGTGGGGCCCACCTGTCAGATGACTTGTGCTTGGGTGGGACCCACTTGCTGACATGGACCAATGGGAGGGTGCCACGTGGCACCTGGCTGCTGAGGTGGCTTCATGTTGTGCTGCCATGTGTTAGCTTGGGTCCAACTCTTTGCTGATGTGGATTACTACGGCTGTGCCATGTGGCATGGCCTAATGAGCTGACCTTCTGTGATTGTGCCATGTGGCAAAAGCTGGGATGAGGTGGACCAATAGTTGACTGCCACGTGGCACTATGGTGCGGCCCACCTGTCAGTGACTTGTGCCAGGGTGGGGCCCACTTGCTGACATGGACCAATGGGAGGTTGCCACGTGGCACTCGGCTGCTGAGCTGGCCCAATCTGGTGCTGCCACGTGGCACACCCTCTCTCTTCCTCTGTTTTATATCTCCTTTGTTCTCTGTACCTAGTTTGTACCCAGGACTATTGTTATCCCCAAGTTGCACCTAAAAGAACCATTGATTAAATCTCGACCTTCTGATTGATCTTATTCTCTTCTTCAATTTATTCCAATAGATCCCTTCATCCAAAAATCATGAAATTTTCACCAAAAAATCTCTAAATTCATGATGATCATCTCTATATTTTTAAATTCCCAATTTACCCCTGTTTGCTTGTGTTAAAAATTCTCTGATCACAAAACCCTATTTTTCTCATTTAATCCCAATTTCTCACAGTTGTAGCTCAGTGTATCTGCCAAATAAAATCTCCTTGCAGAAACTCCCCCCAATTAAACACCAATTAGACTTGTATTGATGCTTATCAGGGTTTGATTTGATCAACAGTTGATTACTTGTCAACAATTGATACAAATCTTGACTTGATCAGATGGTTGCTCCCAGCTTTGGCACCTGATCAGTCTTGTGAAATTGACTTTCAATCCCTTAACATGAGGGTAATTTGGTCAAAGAACTGACTACTTATCAGCAATTGACACAAATTAAAGCATGGTTAGGTGGTTGCTCACAGCTTTGGCACCAGGTCAGCCTTGAAAGCAAAATCATATTGAGATTTCTCATGATTGGTTGTATCAAAATACTGGCTTGGCATTGATACTATTCCATATAGTATAGGGATTGTATTGGTTCAGCTCATAGGGTTTGATCTTGGCTTTTTCTCTTGTATTTCTTCCTTCGACCTTTCAGGGGTAAACAGTAATAAGCTACAGTTTAAAGGAAAATGATAAGTGAATCTGGGCCTCTCATCTTATATGACTCAATCTCAAAGCAGATCTAAAGCCCAAATAGAATAAAGATTTAAATAAAAGATCTGTGTTAATCTTGATACAGATCCAACGACCCAGATTAATCCCAATCTATTAAGCCCAATAGTCAATTAATAATAGAAAATAAAAAATAAAGAGTAAATAAATCATTTGAAAATATTCCCAAACTCCAAATTGACTCAAATTTATTTTTAAAAATTCTTTGTTTTTCATAGTATTTTTCTATATAAAAATATTTCAGTTTTAAGAATTTTATTATAATAAAACAATTTAAAAGTAAAATGATATTGTTTGCTTTTTTCTGTTGATCAAGGTTTGACCTATTCTTTTAGCTATTATAAAATTCTTAAAATTCAAATAAAATTATAAATAATAGCTATTCATTTTCTATTATTTTTGTAAGTAATTTTCTACAAAAATAAATAGAATTAAAAAATAATAAAATAAAATTGTATTCTTTTAGCTATTATGAAAATCCCAAAAATTCAAATAAAATCATAAATAATAGCTAATTCATTTCCTATTATTTTTGTAAGGAATCGTTGTAACTATTCCCTGAATCGTTATACGGTTCACCAAATCGTTGAACGATTTACAAAGCGTTGGCAACAATTTCACTATTCTCTGACAAGTCAATATGCTCTAAGGAATCGTTATAACGATTTCTTGAATCATTATATTATTCATCATATCGTTATAACGCTTCACAAGACGATGGCAACGTTTTGACCCCTATTGACCAATTCCCTGAGATGTCTGCTATTCTCCAGAAACGTTATAATGACATGTTGAAGCGTTATACCGATTGATAAGGCGGTGACAATTTTTTTGTTGATTGTTGATAAGTCATCACAACATGGCAGCTTCTGAATGGGTGTGCGACCCTTTTTTGCGCGCTCCGCACCGTCGCTGGTGGCGATGGGATGCGGAAGAAGGACACGGAGATCCCTCCTAAGCGTGCATTTGTTTAACGCTGGTTGGTCCCGCCGTCTTAGACTCATTGGGATGCACCTTTAGGGGTTTTTTTAGTGATTGTGAGCACTTATAGATTTCGATGGGCGCAAGCCCCCACTGTTAATTATCCTGGGCTATTAACCTCGAGGAACCTCTAGATCTTGAAAGGGGGAAACAAATAGTATAGCTAAATAATAGTCAAGTGGTCGCGTGCTCCAATGATCGGGGATCACTGGAGCATTCTGGATTTACCAGAAGGTTAATCCAGAAGGATATGGTGGTGAAAAGATGAACTTACTACATATCAGTTCAATCTTTACCGCTTCGAGAGACAATCTTACTACAGATCAGATCGACCTCTGCGGAGGGATGGGAGGTGAGTCTACTACAGAACGACTCGACCTCAGTTGATCTAGAAGATAAACCTACTACTGAACGGTTTAATCTTTACTAGTCAATGACCAATCACACAAAATACAACTCAGAGCACTAGGCCGGTTGATCTTGAGGTTGGTGAATCAGGAGAAGGGCGGATATGGCCCACATGGTACTTCTCACTGATCTTCTAGATCATGGATTCCAAGCACTAAGCGGATCCATAAACCTAGGAGCACAACTGCACACAAAGTCAAACCTGAAGCGCTAAGCCAGCTTGACATTGAGGTGTGTGTCAGTGAAAGAACTTACTACAAAACGGTTCATTCCACTGTTTGAGGAAGAATCTACTACAGAACGATTCGATCCTCTGGACTAGAAGACAAACTTATCGACATATTAGTTTGATCTTACTAGCTTGACTGGTCATGAATTACTTGTTCATGACACAGAGTCATCATGATATCACCTCCTTGGACATCGTGATATTCTTTCGCTTGTGCTAATGTCATAGTCTTGGTCATTCTTCAACGGGCGTCAAGATGTTCTTGTCTCGACTGGTTATTCTGAATATTGCATTACTTGTACAAAAATCATATTCGATCATCACTAAATCATGAGTCCTGAGCACCTAGTTGATTCACAGATTCAGGGTTAACTTGTGCACAATATTAGACTTGGGGCTCTTGGCTGGTTTAACATTGAAACAGGTTTATTAGAGGATGAGCTTAAAAACTATCATACATGTTATGTCTCATCAATAGTCAACAAGGTATATCATCACCTTGTTGATCATTCACATTCTAGAAATCGTGTAACGATTCAACAAACCGTTACAACACTTCAACAAATCGTTATAACGTTTCCACAAACCGTTATAACGCTTTCATAAGATATCAGATTTGTCAGAGAATTGGTCAATAGGGGGTCAAAACGTTGCTAACGCTCGTATATCGTTCAACGTTTTTAGAAAATCGTTACAACGATTCAAGGAATCGTTACAACGATTCTTTAACATATGTTGACTTGTCAGAGAATGGTCAAAGTGTTGCTAACGTCCTGTGAAGCGTTATAACGATTTGATGAATCGTATAACGATTTAGGTAATCATTACAATGATTCCTCGGAATATATTGACTTGTCAGAGAATAGTCAAAGTGTTGCCAACGTCTCATGAAACGTTCAACGCTTTGGGGAACCGTATAACGATTCAGGAAATCATTATAACGATTCCCTATTTTTCTTGTTTCATTTTTATATATGTGTATTTTTATTTTTATATATTTTTATTATTATTCATTATTTTTATTTCTGTGCTTATATATATTTTTTTATTTCTTCTTTCTTTCTTTCTTTTTTTTTATTTTTTTTATTTTGTATATATATATTTTTTATTTCATTTGCTATTCTTTTTTTTTATTGTCATATCATCATATATTTTATTTTTTTATTATTTTTTTATATATATTTTATTTTTATGTATATGTATTTTATTATTATTATTATTATATATTTTATTTCAAACTCCAATTATTTCTATAAAAAATGAGTCGCAAAAATAGTAGGAAATAAGTTGGCTATTATTTATGATTCTATTCGTATTTTTAGGATTTTTACAATAGCGAAAGTAATAGGTCAAACCTTGGTCAACAGGAAAAGGCAAACAATGTCATTCTACTTTTAAATTTTTTATTATGATAAAATTCTTAAAACTAAAATATTTTTATATAGAAAAATAATATGAAAAACAAAAAAAAATTAGAAATAAATTTGAGTCAATTTGGAGTTTGGGAACATTTTTAAATGATTTATTTACTCTTCATCTTTATTTTTTTATCATTAATTGACTATTGGGCTTAATAGATTGGGCTTAATCTGGCCCGTTGGATCTGCATCAAGATTAACACAGATCTGTTATTTAAATCTTTTATTCTATTTGGGCTGTTAGATCTGCTTTGAGATTAAGTCGTATAAGATGAGAGACCCAGATTTACTTATCATCTTCTTTTAAACCGTGACTTATTATAAACGTTCGATCTTTTCCGAGATTCACGTATACGCTTCAAAGTTTGTGCTTGTGCATCGATACTCATGCTACTGCATCTCTTTGACTCTACGGTGTCGCCAGCGATCTAAACGGTGGATTCTCGATCAGCCAAGTGCGTCAGCGTCGTCTCACTATGAGGAGCCGATCTTCGGTGCTTGATTGACGATCGAAACGATGAATCACCATGAATGCCAACACTAGTCACTGTGTACTGGTGCAATTCAGTATCGATAAGTTCTATTCGGCAAATTTGATCAGATTAAGCAACAATTGCTATAATTCTAAGCTTAATACTCATCGTTTTAATGAAATGATGCGATTATAGCAACTCTAATCACTCTGAAATCATGTTAAGTTTCGGTATTAACCGATAACACTTGGTATCCATTGGTACCGGTTTCGAAATCATTAGAATAGCTAACAATCACTCACTCTTTTATAATGTTCAACCACGATTATGTTGTTATCCCAAATTCAAACGCAATTACAACAATTATACTGAAAATCAGATGCTGAAGCTCCAAATTCAATCAAGTATAAACTCAAGACTTACCTCTAGTGAACAATTAAAGATATAACGACCGAGTTCTCAAGTTGGAACTGAGATTAATCGGTTTCTTGATCATCTTCTCTTCTTGCAACCAATTTCTCTCTCAATTGCCTTTCTCTGTTGTATCTCTCTCAAAGGCTCTCTCTCTCTTTTAATATTAATCTTTTCTTTTCTTTTTTTTGTATATCTCTCTCTATCTTTCTGTGTGTCTTGTGTTTCTTCAATTAGGGGTTTATATAGACAATTAAAGGTGTGCATAAGGGGGCTAAGGCCATACACCACACAAACACCAATAATTGAGCTGCCTTGGCCTATGAACATGGTCTTCACTTTCTGTTATCCATTCTGTTATGATGTGGGTCCTAATTAAACGAATCTAAGGTGAGTCTTTGATTGTTGACCGAATTTGACCCCTTCTCACTTCTCTTCATTGATGGAACCTTCTAGACCTTTCTAGATGCTATTTATACTCTCTTCAACGCATCAAGGCTGCCTCTTTGCTCTCTGCCATTATTGCTCTTCTTCAAAGCTTAGAACTTAATCACCCGATTTCAATCCTTGACTCAAACCATATCTATCGTGTTCAATTGCCAACCTTAACCACCTAACCAATGTCGTGTGAGTATACAGAAGCTACAAGCACTGCCAATTCGAATCTATAACACAAGGTTTTAACTTTTCTCTATTTGCCCGATTTCATCACCTTGACTCAATTACTTCAATTCATCTCACAATTGTTGCTCATTTCTTCATTTACAGTATCGCCTAAGTGAGTGGAAGAGATTTGCACTATCAATTTTGAAGTTTAAAGTAAGGATTGGAGTGCCTCATTGATCACTCGAGGTGTTCATCTCTCTTAATCACTTTATTCACTTGTTACTTTTCAATTTTGATCACTCACGCATCTTCTCTTATGTGTAGGCTAGTTCTAACTGAAAGGAATTGAAGTTTTGAGTCTTGGAGAGCTCAATCGGCGTTAATGGCACCATCTGCTTCGTCGAGAAGAAGGAAGAAGAGAGGGAAGGGAGAAAGAAAGAGTTCCAGGGAGGTTGAACTCGGGGCCCACTATCAGAGGCGCAAACTCTGTGAACCAGGTACACATCGCCCTTTCTCTTTGATTTAAACTTCTGTTTAGATTTGTGTATGGGTTTGGTGCATGATTGCTTGTGTGAGCTGTACACTCATAAACTTTACAAATTGGCCCCATCTGTAAGTAATTGAGTCTAGGCCCATAAGATTTGATTGTGAATTGATTAATGGTCTGCTTAAGACTAACAGATCTGACTTGGCATGATCTTATAGGGCCACCTGTTTAATCACCCTATTAATTATCTGTTATAGTATTAATCTGTGTTGAGGTGGCTCTGTTAATGAATGCCATGTGTCACTTGTGGGGCCCACATTGTTTAATTGTACCAATGGCCAACTGCCATGTGTCACTAGGAATAGTTCAATCTGTTGAGTTGTGTTGCTGCTATGTTGCCATGTGGCATGTGAGTGTTGAGGTGGCTCTGCCATGGCTTGCCACGTGGCATGTTGGTGGGACCCACATGTCAGGTCAGTGTAGTGGTGGGACCCATATGGCTGAGGTGGACCAATAGGAGAGTGCCATGTGGCATATAGATCTGAGGTGGCTTCTCTGTGTGCTGCCATTTGGCACCTCTCCTTGCTGCTGTGTACCACTCACAAGCTGCCAAGTGGCAACAGTGTTGAAGTGGCCTGTGATGTGGACCAATCAGGACTTGCCATGTGTCTCTAGATGGTATGACATGGTTGAATGGTGTCCTGCCACATGGCATGGGCTGGGTGAGGTGGATCATTGGTTGACTGTCACGTGGTACTGACATGCTGAGGTAGACCAATGAGGTGCTGCCACGTGGCACCTTATATCTCTTCACTAATCATGTGTGTGTATGTTTGAGATCCCCAGTTTGCACCCAGCAGTGTTTCTGTCCCCAAGTTGCACCCAGACAAGTCTCTGATTGAATCTCAGCCCTTGATTAATCTATCTTTCTCCTCTGATTTTATTCTGATAGCTCCATTTGTCCAAAAATCATGAAATTTTCACCAAAAATCTCAAAAATCATGATGATCACCCCTGTAATTTTGAATTCCACTTTTGCCCATGCCTCCTTGTATTAAAAATTCACTTGCCAAGAAAACCTATTTTCTTTTCTAAATTAATCCCAGATTTCAATTATAGTTCAGTGTCTCTGCCAAATAAACTTTTCTTGCAGAAACTCCCCCCAATTAAATACCAATTAGACTTATATTGATATTCATTAGGGTTTGATTTGATCAAAGGCTGATTACTTATCAATAATTGATATAAATCTAGACTTGATCAGATGGTTGCTCATAGCTTTGGCACCTGATCAGTCTTGTGAAATTGACTTTCAATCCATATTCATGAAGGTGATTTGGTCAACAGTTGATTACTTGTCAACAATTGACACAAACATTGGCTTGATCAGGTGGTTGCTCACAGCTTTGGCACCTGGTCAGCCTTGAAAGCAAAATCACATTGAGATTTCTTGTGATTGGCTGTATCAAAATACTAGCTTGGTATTGACACAATTCTTTATTATACAGGGATTGTATTGCTTCAGCTCTTAGGGTTTGCTTTGAGATTTAATTTTCAAGGTTTGATCTTAACTTCCTTAATGTCTATCACTGAGGTGTGGGACCCACCTGTCAGTGAACAATAATCAAATGGATGACCCCTCAGGAGATTTTCTCTCCGAATCTCCTGAGAGTCAACCATCTCGAATGAATAGGAGGTGGCAGAGCTTTTATACCTTCGACCCTTTGTCCAGGATTTTCTTGTGGGACAAATAAACTTTTCTAGGGCTCATCAGCGACTTTTCCTGACTAGTGGACCCTCTCTTCTTGCCTTTCTCTCCTCTTTCTTATGATTTATTACTAGTAATTGATATTTATCCTTACTTGTCCAGTTGCTTCATCCTTGAAATTTTTCAAGGGTAAAAAATTTGCTTGTCTAGAAGCTCGCCCTCTGATAAACCTATCTCAATATTAGACCAGCCAGGAGCCCCGAGTCTAATTTTATGCGCAAGATAACCCTGAATCTGTGAATCGGCTAGGTGCTCAGAACCCATGATTTAGAGGTGATTAAATATGCTCACACAAGATGGTATGAAGTAACATAGTGATTCTTGCATAGTAATGCAACATTCAGAATAGTCAGTCGAGACAAGAATATCTTGACGCCCGTCAAAAAATGACCAAGACCGTGACATTAGCATGAGCAAATATGTTAATTTCAAGATAGAAGAACATCACGATGTCCGAAGAGGTGACATCATGATGACTCTATGTCATGAACAAGTAATTCATGACCAGTCAAGCTAGTAAGACCAAACTAATCGTTGATAAGTTTGTCTTCTAGTTTAGGGGATTGAACTGATCTATAGTAAATTCATTTCCCGAGATTGTGGGATTGAATTGTTCTATAGTAGATTCATCCTCAAAATAGTGAATATGAACCGTTCTGTAGTAGGTTCTTTCACTGACACCCGCCTCAATGTCAAACTGGCTCAGTGCTTCAGGTTCGACTTTGTGTGCAGTTGTGTTCCTAGGTTTATGAATCTGCTTAGTGCTGAGAATTTATGATCTAGAAGATCAGTGAGAAGAAACACGTGGGCCAAATCCACCCTTTTCCTGATTCACCAACCTCAAGATCAACCGGCTAAGTGCTTCGAGTTGTATTTTGTGTGATTGGTCGTTGACTAGTAAAGATTGAACCATTCTATAGTAGGTTCATCTTCTAGGTCAACTAAGGTTGAGTCGTTCTGTAGTAGAATCACCTTCCATCCCTCCACGAAGGTCGATCTGATCTATAGTAAGATTACCTCCCGGAGTGGTAAAGATTGAACTGATATGTAGTGAGTTCATCTTTTTTACCACCCTATATACTGACCTGTTGGTAAGTCCAGGATGCTTCAGTGATTCCGATCACTGAAACACGTGACCACTTGACCATTATTTAACTATAATATTTGTTTCCCTTTTTAAAGATCCAGAGGTGCCTCGAGGTTAGTAGCCCAGGGTAATTAACGGTGGGGGCTTGCGCCCATCGGAATCTACAAGTACTCACAATCACTAAAAACCCCTAAATGTGCATTCCAATTAGTCTAAACATTAGGATTAACCTGTGTCAAAATAAATGCACGCTTAGAAGGGATCTCCGTGTCCTTCTTTCGCATTCAATCACCACCAACGGTGGTGTGGAGCGCGCGAAAAAGGGTCGCACAAGTTCAATCTTAACTAGTTAATGATCAATCACACAAAATACAACTGGAAGCACTGAGCCGGTTGATCTTGAGGTTGGTGAATTAGAAGATGGGTGGATATGGCCCACTTGTTCATCTTGTTGATCTTCTAGATCATGAATTCCAGGCACTAAGCAGATTCATAAACCTAGGAAACACTTATGCACACAAAATCAAATATGAAACGCTGAGCCAGTTCAACATTGAGGCTTGTGTTTTAGTGAATGAACCTACAAACAGATCGGTTCGATTTCACTGTTTAGAAGATGAACCTACTACAGATCGGTTCAATCTTATGGCTTGAGAGATGAACTTACAAACAGATCAGTTCGATCTCATAGACTAGAAGATAAACTTACAAACAGATCAGTTTAGTCTTGCTAGTATGTCAAGTCATGAATAGTTGTTCAAGATACATAGTCAATAGACAGTGGACAGAGTCCCTACAGTTGTCTTACTTGACCTCCCAAATCATGAATTATGAGCACTTGGCCGATTCATGGATTTAGGGTTACCTTGTACACAAAATTAGAATCGGAGCTCTTGGCTGGTCTAATATTAAGGCAAGTTCGTTAGAGAGTGGGCTTCTAGACAAACTAGTTCAAAAGCTGCCATATTGTGATGACTCATCAATAGTCAACAAAGTGTATCACCACTTCATCAATCATTCATCACTTTAGGAATCGTATAACGCTTCAACGAATCATTTTAACGCTTCTGGAAGATAGTAGACTTGTCAGAGAGTTGGTCAAACAGTCAAAACGTTGCTGACGTTCTGTAGAGCGTTTAACGTTTTAATGAATCATTGTAATGATTCAAGGAACCGTGATAATGATTCCTTAGAACACGTAAACTTGTCAGAGAACAGTCAAAATGTTGCTAACGTTTTGTAAAGCGTTCAACGCTTTGATGAATCATATAATAATTCAAGGAATCGTTATAATGATTCCTTATGCAAGGACACTAATGTCCTTTTGTAAGGGATACTCATCATCCCTCATCTGTACATTATCAACCCTGGGAGGTAACTTGTGCATTGATAGATTCAGGGTTACCTTGTACACAAAACTAGACTCGGAGCTCTTGGCTGGTCTAATATTGAGACAGGTTTATTAGAGAGTGAGTTTCTGGATAGTTCAACTCAACTCGTCTAATCTAGTCAGATCATGGCTTACAAGCAGATCAGTCCCATATTTGTGCACCACTAGCCTTGGGATGTAGCCAGTGCATTGATTATCGATGGATCACCAATCTTAGCATCTTGATATTACTTCTTCAAATGTCATAATGTTCTTCTTTGAAATCAACACACTCACTGTGTTAATGTTACAGTCTCAATTGTCTTCTTGGCAGGCGTTAGGATGTTCTTGTCCTAATTATTATTAACTGACTGTTCTGAATGTTGTATTATTTATGCAAAAATACTCTGTTACTCTACACCCCTTGTGTGAGCTTATTTAATCACCTCTAAAATGCAAAGGAATTATTGCATTATTATTGATTTTATTAATAAGATAATACCCTTTATTATTATCTCAATCACAAAGGTGAATTTATTTTTATTTTTAAACTCTCTTTATTTTTATAGAAAATTACTTACAAAAATAATAGAAAATAGGTTGACTATTATTCAAAATTTTATTTAGATTTTTATAATAGCCAAAATGGCAAGTCAAAGCTTGGTCAAACAGAAAAAGCAAATAAAGTTCTTTTGCTTTTAAATTATTTCTAGTGCAATAAAATTCTTAAAACTGAAATATTTTTATATAAAAAAATACTATGAAAAACAAAGAATTTTAGAAATAAATTTGAGACAATTTAGAGTTTAGGAAGGCCTCCAAATGATTTGTTTACTCTTTATTTTAATTTTCTGTTATTATTGACTGTTGGGCTTGGTTGACTGGGCCAGTTTTTAATTTCTTTTATTTTCTGCTAATTGGGCCTGGATTCTGGATTGGGCCGGCCTTTTTCCTTTATTGAGCTGTGATTTATTTGGGCCATCAGATTTGCTTTGAGATCAACTCGTCTGAGATGAAAGGTTCAGATTAGTCTCTTCCTTTTCCTTTAAATCACGACTCATAGATGACGTTAGATCGCATTGAGATGCGTTCTCATGTATCAAGATGTGTAAGCACGCTTTAATATTCGTGTTAGAGAACTTCTCTGACCGTCCCATCGACCACCTCGCTGAGATTCATGCTAGAAGTTATTTCCGATGATCGGAGCTCCGCCCCTTTGATCGGATAGGTCTAGTAGCATCGCCTTGCTGTTAAGAATATTTCCATCGTATCTGATTCAGCGTGTATGAGGGTACCATTTTCGGTACAATCTTCAACTCAGTACCGATCGAGTTTTCAATCGTAAATTCAACTCAATTGATCAACGATTCTCACAATTAACCTTCTATTGTTAATCGTCTGCGCCTTTTAATCGCATCTGTGAAGTTAATTTCTTTTGAAACCATCGTGCATTGCTTGTTCTGCCTTGATGTTGCCAAACACGACCGATCATGCTTGTTCGAGCGTTGTACACTGAGTTGCCTTCAATTATGAAGCTTTTTTGCACCTTGAATCGATTGCAAGCATTCAAACAATCACTCAAATAATGTAATTAGGAGGATTAGGCAATCCTTCTACTGATTCAATACTGAACGAACCTTCAATTCCCATGGTGAATGGGAGAGCTATACAACTCTACTACCAATCCCGTTTGTACAATCAAAAAACACGAAAAAAAAGAGAGAAAAGATATAAACGATTATATGAAATTCAAACCGAAAGCTCAGATCTTTGCTTATTCAAAGTTCATAGCCGATTTTTAAATGCAACACTGGTAATACTTGGAATTCAATCGAGAAATAAGAATTGAGAACAAAGAATGCAAAGAAGATATGAGAATCAAGATAAAAGAACTGAAATTGAATGAAAAATAGCAAATTAACAAAACTGTTTAATGCAAGAATCAAATTTATTGCACAATTTCACAAAATTGTTTTCAATTACATCTCAAACCTTGAGAGACACCTACTAGTGAGCTTGTAGATGATGAATAGACTATGTAGAGGCTATGAATGAATCGAATTGAGAGACTTTGGCTTGAGAAACCAGGTCTACTATCAATTGATTTAGTTGAATCTCTTCCACCCATTCTCTCTCTTCTTTTTTTCTAAGTGTTAGTTGTTGATTCTCCTCCAAAAAAACTCTCTTTAATTACATTGCGTGAAGGGTTTATATAGGTTATGCATGAATGTGTGGTGGTGTGCTTGTGTTTGTTTGATTTCCCTGATTGCTAATGTGACACTCCATCTCACCCTTCATTTGACAAGTCAAGGGTTAGGATTGACTCTCCTTGTGCTTCTTTATGCTGAGTCCACGGATTGATGACTTGGCAACTGACTGGTATAACAAATTGTGGTGAGTTAGTTATTGTTTTCCTTGTATTCACCATCTTGCCACTTGTAACTGCTAATTGCACTCCTTTCAACTCTTCTAGAACCTTCTCCAATCTGAGTAGCACCCACCTCAGTCAGTTAATTGGGTATATATATATCAATTAGGCATCACTAGCATTCCCTTTTTTGATTTGCCTCAATTCACAACCAAAGCACCACTCTTCGTCTCTCTGCTTATTTCTTCAATTGCAAGCTTATTCATACTCTATCTAGCCTCATATATCAATTCCACATTCTTTCTTGAAGACCTACACTGCTGAGGTCCAGTATCAAGGATTGGTGTAGCACTAGGTTAGAGCCTCCCTTGTGCTAGTCTGAGCTTATAGTCAGCATCGTGAAGGTTGAAACACTATGTAAGCATCACCAATTTGATCTCTCATGCTTGCATAAGCCGATTGCAAGTTTCAATTTTGCAAACTGCCTTGATCGATTCTTCTCATTCTTTTTATAATTTTCTGAAATTCATTGGTCATACTTGCTCTAATCCATGTCGCCTTGCTCATTTCAATCTTATCCAGAGAAAATAGCGCGCTTGAGGCACTTCTCCATGTCACCTCCTTTTGTGTCGCGCGGAAGAAAGAGACGAAGAGGGAGAGAAGAAGAAGGAGGCAGCTTCAATCGGGATGATCTCGGTGCATGTGGGCCGCAATAGGAAGGGGTCCACCATCAGAAAGGCTTAACACAAGAGTCATGTGTGCATTTCATTTCCTTCCTCTTTATTTAAATTTCAGTTTTATTTGAATGAGTTTGGTCCACAGAGTAGCTATGCGCCTCTGATTTGTAATGCTATATAGCGCCACTTGTCGATTTGTAATAGGGCTTAATCAATATTTAGCCTTAATTGAGCCCACTAGTCGGTGATCAGATTTGTAATGCTTATAGCATGACCCACTTGTCAGATTTTAATCACCAACTGCCACGTGGCATATTGGTGGGGCCCACTTCTCGGCTGACTTCACTGGTGTGGGGCCCACATGTGCTGAGGTGGCCCAATGGATGTGTGTCACGTGGAACATGTGCTGACTTGGGCCATTCTGGTGCTGCCACGTGGCACACCTTCTCTCCTCTATTGTTTTATATATTCTGTACTTCTTGTACTCAGTTTGCACCCAGAGAAGCCTTTGTTCCCAAGTTGTTCCCAAGTTGTACCCAAAGTTGCCTTGATCAAATCTCAGCCCTTGATTAATCCATTTAATCTGTTTTATCTTCTCTGAATTTATTCTAATAGCTCCACTTGTTCAAAAATTCTAAAATTTTCACAAAAAATCCCTAAATTCATGTTGATCACTTCTGTAATTTTTAATTTCACTTTTGCCCCTGTCTCCTTGCATTAAAATTTTATTTTCCAAGAAAACCATGTTTTCCTCTCTGAATAAATCCAAATTTCGATTGTAGCTCAGTGTCTCTGCCAAATAAAATTCTCTTGCAGAACCCCCCCAAGTAAACACCAATTAGACTTATATTGATGTTTATTAGTGTTTGATTTGATCAACAGTTGATTACTTATCAATAATTGATACAAATCTTGACTAGATCAGATGTTTGCAACATTGGCATCTGACCAGTCTTGTGAAATTAACTTTCAATCCATGTTCATGAGAGAAAAATCACATTGAAATTTCTTATAGTTGGTTGTATCAAAATACTGGCTTGGCATTGACACTTCTTGTTGTACAGGGATTGTATTGCTTCAGTTCTTAGGGTTTGCTCTGAGGGTTGATTCTTAGGGTTTGATCTTGTATTTCCTTGAAGTTTATCACTGAGGTGTGCGACCCACCTGTCTGTGAATAATAATCAAATGGATGACCCCTCAGGAGATCTCTCTCTTGAATCTCCTGAGGGTCATCCACCTCGAATGAACAGGAGGTGGCAGGGCTTTTATACCTCTGACCCTTGTCTAGAATTTCCTTGTGGGATTAATGTTAAATCATTATTTCGGCTTGATTAGATTTAGTGGATAGGCTAGATTCAGGCTGTTGAAGTTGCTCGTGTGGGACTGTCAGGTGGGTCCCGCTTGTCAGAGGAAAATGATTGCATGGATGACACCTCAAGAGATCTTTTTCTCTCTCCTGAATCTCTTGAGTGTCATCCACCTCGAATGAACAGTAGATGGTGGGGGATTTATACCCTTGTCCTTTATCCCAACATTTTCTTATGGGACAAATAAACTTGTTCCGGAGTTCAAGAATGACTTTTCCTAGTTGATGGCTCATTTCTTATGATTTACCATAAATAATTGATATTTATTTTTAATTGTTCAGTTGTTTCATCCTTGAGATTTTTCAATGGTAAACACCAGGTCAGCATCGAACATGCATGTAAGGCACAAAGCATCAGCGTATCAAAACAATCAATATTGAGCCTATTACGATAGTGAGACTAACAAACACCAGCTACGAGGCTCAACCTCATTTTACTGGTACCAACTGGTACTAGTATACCAATCCTAACAAGAGAATTAACACACCAAGAAGATCAAAGTAACAAGCACGGCTCAATCCGGTATGCAGCCCACACCGCCAAAAATAAGAAAGGTGTTACCAATTTTACAGAGGCAACGAGGACAACAGTGGGGATGGCTCGGCCTCAGCATAAAGGGGACTCGACCAGGGGCAGTGCTCGGCTTGACTCAGGCAGCAAGGTCGGCCCCTAATTCAGGGTTGAACAGTAGTCGAGTCTTGGCTCTTGGTGTGGAAGAAAGTCGAGTCTTGGCTCTTGGCCAAGAATACCACCAAGCAGCAACAAGGGGATGCTCCATCAGAAGTTGATTTGAGGCAAATTTGAGAGGGGGTTTACGAAGGAGTGGGAGGAATAAAATAGAAGAGGGTAAGGGCCTGTTATCGCTGGGGAGAGAGGAAATTAGAGAGACGAAGGTGGGATTTCAAGGAAAGGGGAAGTGGGAGCAGGTGGGTGAGAAGTGATGTACAGGGGTCTGGACTCACGGGGAGAGAGAGAGTAGGGGCGTGGTCTCACCAGAGGAAGTTAAAGAATAATGAAAAAAGAGGAGGCAACCGGTGAGGGAAGTGACAGGGGAAGAAAAATGAGAGAGAGAGGATGCAGGAAAAATCAAGATCGGGTATGGTTTGGCAGTGTGGTCATTCGTGCGGAGAGCTGCCTACGGCTCTCTTTCTTAACCCATTAGGTCACCCCTGTTATATCACAAAAGGTCACGGTTCTTACAGAGTTATATTGGGGGATTTTCTAGATCTATTAAAATGCGGTCTTAGTGACAATTCGTGTGGCCACTTTTTTTTTGCAAGAGTAGAATTTGAGTTGCATTATTATAATCATCATTAGTATCTTGATTATTTAATTCATATTTTGTCATTAGTCATTTGTTCAAAGATTTGTTCGAGTCAATTTGATTCTAATTTGATCGAAACTCGATTAATTAATTGGAGTCTATCAATTTCAAATATTTTGTCTAAGACGTATTTACATCTTTGAACATTATCGGCTTGTTGCTATTTTACTCTGATTATTTACTTGAGTTAAATTCGGTTATTAAATCTTATTTTATTAAATATTTTTCATTATTTAATTAAATCATATTTCTTGAATTTATTGATTAGCTATTTTATTTATTATATTTTATTTCGTTTTAAAATATGAGTTTGTCTTTCATATTTTAGATTTTTAGAGGATTTCTTTGTTGTAAATATTATTCCTTTAATTTAATTGAGATCAAAATAATTTGTGTTAGTTATTTAATTTTATATTAATTTAATTCATAGCTTCATACTTGTTTAATTTGAATCTTTGGATTTTGTTTTATATAATTTTTTATTTGGTTACTATTATTCTCGACTTTATTTATATCATTATCAGTTTTATATAATTCTTTTACTTTTATTCAAATTTATTAAATTTCAAATTTGGGTGATTTATTATTTGTTTCAAATTTAGAGTTTATCCTTCTTTGATTATTCATTTAATTCTTTTAATTTATTGAGAATTGGATCTGTATCTACTTATTTAACTCATCGGTAAATAATAAATTTATTATAATTTTTATTTATCTATTTATTTAATAATATATGTTGGTTTAAGTTATTTATTTATTTAATTTAAATTATTTTAATTATTATCTTAATTATCATTATTATTTATTTAAAATTCATGGCTTAACAATACCTTATGCAAATGTGAGCTTCCTATTATATATATATAATAATCTATACTATATCTAAAGGTGTTTGAGTTTCAATTTTTATTGGTCACACTACGACAGATTTGTGATTTAATAACGATTTTTAATGGGCTTTAACAACGGTTCACAACCGTTATTGAATGGGGTATTAGGAAAGGTCATTGAACAACCGTTGTTAAAGCCCTTACTTTAGAAAACAGAGCAACTTTTAACAACGGTTATTACTAAATAACCATTTTTGAAGGGGGTATTCAACAACGGTTATTACGTAAAAAACTGTTATTAAATGGGTATTCAACAACAGTTCCTTTAAAAAATCATTGTTAGATGACCTTTCAACAATGATTTTTCAGTAGAATCGTTGTTGAATACCCATTTAACAATGGTTTCTTATTGATAATCGTTGTTAAATATCTTTATTTCCGTTGTATTGTCTCTTTTGCAATGGTTATTAAAATAATTGTTGTTGAATTTTTTTTAGTAAATTATTTATTTCTCTGTGCTAGCTCACTGTTGCTAGCAATAAAAGGATTATACAATCAAAACAAATAGTATTGTTACATTAAACATCTTCTTTGATTTGTCGATTTGCAAAACAACATTGAATTTTACAATTTGCCTTGTTTGAGTTTTGTGTAGGGATTAAAATGCAAATGATTAGTGCACAAGAACCAAGACTAAAATTATTTATTTCTCTGTGCTAGCTTAATCAAGAATGCATTAGGCTTAGGTTTAGTTAGACTCAAACTGGTTGAATTAGTTAAGATAAATTGAGCTTAAACAACAAAGAAAAATGCTTATGCCCAGTGAATCGTTATAACGGTTCAGTAATCGTTATAACGGTTCATCTCAATACACAAAAATATTCTAAGGCAGAAAAGTTCTCATAGAAACCAGAGCGTATCGTTATGTAACGATTCAGTAATCGTTGCAACGATTTATGAAACGTATAACGATTCACTGAATCGTTATAACGTTTCAGCTTAATCAGATCTAACAGCTATTATTTCTAAACTGTTATAACGATTTGAAACGGTTCAGGCCGAAAATAGTTTCTTCAACTATTTTAGAAGATCTATTTTAAAAGGATCACCTCTCTCACTTTATATATATCTGATCCATCTAACTAAATCATTACTCTAGAGAGCTTACTAGCCATATACAAAGTGAGAGAGATAATTTAAGAAAAAAAACACCCAATTAGCCAAATTCTTATTTAAGCTCAATCTAGCTTCTCTCTATTCTCCCAACTTGATCCTTAGTGGTCTTCTTGTAATCCGGTTTTTGAGCTGTAGTGCTTACCTTTCTTGAACTGTAGTGCTCACCTTTTTCTTGAGTGTGTTGTCACTCACTTCTTATTTTGAGTGTGTTGTCACTCATCTTTTTGAGTGTGTTGTTACTCTTATTATCGATAGGCTTGGTAGCCCATTTTTGTATAAAAAAACCAAGTTCTACAAGTGTAAAACTATTTTTTAGTGTTTCGGCTCAACCTTAATTGTTGGAGGTTGAGAGTCCCGGAGACGTAGGCATTTTTATGCCGAACTCCGTTATATCTCGTGTTCTTGTTTGATCTTTTCTTTTATTTTCTCACATTTATTTGTTTGCTATATTTTTATGACAATTGAATCGAATTGAATTGCATTCTGTTGCCATTATATTTGAACACTAAGCCTCAAATCAGTTTATACATTTCTATCTTAGGTTCTTTATATTCTTGCACTATTTTGACCTTTAATACCACTATTCTAGGGCTATCAAGTATTTTATGCAATCAAAACAAACAACATTTAAAATAATAGATTATATTTATATATGCATAATACATGCATATATAAATAAAACACACATATATAAATAATATATATATATACAAAAAGAATAATTAAAACTTAACATCAAATGTTTCATAATTATACAAAAAGAATAGTTAACAATATTTTATAAATTGTGTTCACTATTATTATATTTTTACCACTGACCCCTTTCAACAACGGAAATCCTCTATAATCGTTGTTAATTGAGTGTTGTCTAAGCCTCTTTTTGTTGTAGTGTCATGTGGCGTCGTATCTCTGCGCATATAAGCGTCATAATTCTGTAACGATCTAAATTTTTTATTGAATTTCTAGAGCTAATATCAGTCATCGGATTAAGTTATTCGTCAAATAATATTACTATCTCTATGGCCATTTGTGTTGAAGTTATAATTTTCTCTCAATTTTAATTGTTACATGAAATATTACATAATTTAGGAGTATAATTGTTCTACTTTATTTTCTTTTTTTAGATTGCAATCAATTATGAATTTTAACTTTCCTTAAATTCTGAATATTAAATTTCCTCTCAATTATGTATTTATTTACATTGATTATGTATTCATGATTGAAATTTACATTAATTACTAAATTATCTTCATTTTTATTTTCTTTTCTTTTCACACGAAGCTATGAATTTTTATATTTTTAAAAGATATCATCGTAGCAACGTACAAACAAGATACTAGTTTAATATTAACCATTTGACGTGCTCTTTATCACTACCACAAAAATAATTTTAGAACAGATGTTATAAAGCATTCAACACTAGCACCGAGTATACAACCATTTTAAAACATGAGTTGCTAACAGATATAGTAATCGATGCTAAAGGGTTACTCGTTAGGAGCGATAGAGAAAGTCCTTAGCATTAGTTATTAACTAAAAATCGACGCTAAAGATCACCCTTTAGCACCGATTTTTAACAACAAAGCTAGTGAAAAAGTCACCTTTAGCATCTATTATTAATCAAAAGTCGGTGTTAAGTCTCTTTAGCATTGGGTTTTTAGTTAAAAATCAATGCTAAAGGTGTTATCATATTTTTTTTAAAACATAATGTGTTTCAATTACTGAATATATATTCATTATTCAAGTAATATGAAAATCTAAACAATTTCTAAGAAAATCTTGAAAAAAATGAAAAAAAAAGAACTAAAACTTCAAATGCGTTTTGAGATATTAGATGTTTCTTTGTTGGCCATAAAAATTATCATAATAATGTAAGATTTCTTTGTAGATCTCTTCAGGAGCTTTTAATTCATGGCCGCATAGAAACACCTCAATCGAAATTTTTTATCAAAAATTATAGCCGTTTGAAGTTGAGGTGCTTAGATTTAGATTTTTTTGTCTCCATTTTTATCTGAGATTTAAAATGAAATAAATGACGAAGATGAAAAGAGAGTGACAGATTACAAATAGAGATTTTAAAATTTGTTGGTATTCAATTAGGATCATTAGTTGAATTAGTGAATGCACGATAGATGTAATAAGAGTTCATAATTAGTGGGTCATTTTTCTGAATTCTTATTGGTTAGAACCTTTTGAAATTGTTTTAAAGGTTCCTCACTTCTGGCATATTTTTATATTTGAGAAAATTATTCCGACCTTTAGCATTGGTTTTTTAGGAAAATCGGTTCTAAAGGTAGTACCGTTTTTTTTTTTTGTATGAAAAAACTCAATAAAATATCTAAAAGTTCCTCAATTTTCATCTATGCCCAAAATTAAAAGGGCGTTATTGGACCTTTAATTGTTATTTAAATTGATCAAATATTAAATAGATAAAATTTGAGATGTTAGACGAATTAGTTACTTAGCTATGAGGGCAATACCAGCAATTTTTCATTTTTGATGCATAGTAGTTTAACTTGTTAATTTCGATATTTATGTTCTTTTTAGGTATTTAGAATTGGATTTACATTTCTTCATATATAGAGAGCCCAATTAATGATCATCACCGTCATATCAAATTAATCGTATCCCCTCTCTAATATAAATATAAAAGATTATGCAGTTTTTTAGTAATAATAAATTTTATTAAATTATTATTATTAAAAATAAGAGTGAGAAACGTAAAATTTTAAATATACGAATGGCAGCGCGCCACTGTCAGTGGCGCGTTTCATTATTTTTACGAAACACATCACTGGCAGTGACGCGTTTGCTTCTTATATATACAAAACGCGCAGCGCCTCTTCATCTCACTTGCGCGGGGTCTGGACGAAACGCGCCACTGGTAGTGGCGCGCTGCCGTATATTTGAAATTTTACGGTTCTCACTCTTATTTTTAAGGTATAAAGCTAATCCTTTAGCACCGTTTATTCATAAAACCGTGCTAAAGAATTTTAGAAACAATTTTTTTCAGAAAAATGGTCTTAAATGTTTTTAGAATCGGTTTTTATAAATAACATGTGCTAATGGCTTACTTTACAACATTTTTTTTTTTAAAAAGTGCTATAAAAGCCTCAACAATTTTCTCATCTTCTTTGGAAACGATTTTTTTTTTATAAAATTGTTGTTGAATATTTCACCAAAATTTCTTTTATGTCACTGATCACTTATAGCAAATGTTATTCAATTAACTGTTGCTAATTGAACATTTCTAAAGTTTTTATGATAGTGTATCTTGATGGGAATGGTTCATATATCATTTCTTACCTCTTCTTTTAAAAGTGTGTTTATTGTTCCTAAGATGCTATAAAACCTTTTGAAATGATACTTTATATTTTTTTATATAATTTTCATGTTAAATATTTTTTATATATAACTAGTTAATTGCATGGTTATTCATTATACATAATATTATTTTTTTCAAGAAAAATATTTATATGTACGTCTGCATGTAGATTTGTGTATAGAAATGTTTTTATTTTTTAATTTTAATTAGAGAAGTCCAAAAATTAATCGATTTTTTGTAAAAGTCATAGTGATGTTTGAGTTTAATAGAAAGTGTGAAATGTTATAGATGGACAAACCTAATATAATTAAATATATCTTGAATGACAAAATTTTATATCAGCGATACCTCTTAGGAAGTATCACTTGTAGATATGTTTTTGGAGAGGGATAAGTGAGAAATAAAGTAATTATCGTCACCTCTCTTACAAATGATATATAGAGTTGATCGACTAAAACGAGCATGCTCCTAGGAGTGCGGAGTTTCTCTGTAATTTTAGCTCAAAAATTATATTAAATTATCTTCAAATTTTAATTTATCACTCTCATAAATATTTTCATATTAAAATTTTATGAGGTACAAAAATTTGAGATGTTTTGAGTTTTTTTAACTCACTGTTTTTAATTTTTGAAAATAATATACAAATGTTAAATATTTTATTATTATTTTTAAAACTGATTTTCAAAAATTAAAAAGTGACTTAAAAACTTGAAAAACTCTAAAATTTTATATCCCATAAGATTTTCATATAAATAATTTAATGAGAGTGATAAATTAAAATTTAAAATTCTAAATATAATTTTTGAGTTAGAATCACGGAGTGGCTCCGTACTCCTAGGAACATGCTAGTTTTACACGAGTTAATCATCACTTATTATCAATTTAATTATCTCGTGACCAAACAAAGCCCATAAAAAATGAAATATATATGCAATATTAAATAAAATAAAATCTACCGAAATATTTTGACATGCATAAATTAACTTTGTTCTTTTGAATACACTATGTCGATGGAATTAAATGAAAAAGAAATGTATCATGTATGACTGTAAACCAGTAAATGACCAGAGAGATATACATATTGAATTATTGAAGTGTGTTTTCTTAAAACAAATGAAAAAGATATAATAATTCAATTACATTAAATAGGGTACTCCAACTATACCTACTTATTTAATGACTTCTTTTATTTTTATGTAGTTCTTATTTAATGACTTGAATGGGTTTGAGTGTGGTAACCGATTTTTTGGTATATATATATATATATATATATATATATATATATATATATATATATGTTGGGTTCGATCAGACGGGTCAAAGACGTCTGTTTTTCCATGAATCTTTGCACTTCCCAACTCCAACCCCCCACAAATTAAATGACAGGTCTCAGGGCAGAGCTATCTGTGTGTGCGCGTTTGTGTGTGTTTGTGTAGGACCGTGGAGGTTGGTGTTAGTCCGATTCTCGGATCCATCGTCAATTGGTCCTGCTGTTACTTAACTATTTAATCCGGACCGCATGAGATTCAGTCCGCCTTGATCTGTGCCGAAAGGACTTCATCAACGGTGAGGTTTTCATCATATTAATAGAGATTAATAGAGGTGGTAATCGGCTCGTCAGATTAGGTTGAGTTTAGGTTCGGACTGATTGGATTGGGTCAGTTTATTTTTTTTTGGAAGAAATCGGATCTTGTTAGGATCAAGTCGGTCGAGTCAATATATATATATATTATTTTTTTTCAGATTTTAAATTGATTTTGATTGGATTAATATAGGTCATTTAATTTCGAGTTGAGTCCGTTTGAATCAGATTGAGTTAGATCAGTTTCATTTTTTTTAATTGAATTGTAGATAATTTGATCTCAGATTAAGTCACTTTGGATTGGTTCGAGTTGATTAAACTGAATTCAGATTCGAACATATGAGATAAAGTTTTCAAATCAGATCAAATTTTGCTAGGTCTTATTAATATACAGCAGCCCCATTTTATTGGAAGGTATATTAATTCAGTTATTATTTATCAGCCAGTACTGGTGGTGCGTGTACTTACTGAAAGAAATGATATGTCATGACTAATTATATTACGGTCTTGTATATCACATAACATGTTTCATCTTAGATATGATACGTACATCATAACACGTTACAGGGTTATATGAAGTCATGCACATCATAACACGTTACATTTTTTTTAAAATTAACATAAATATGAAATACATTTTTTGCTATAAAACTTTTTAAAATTCTTCTTATAATTATATTCTAATTATATACACATGAAACAATCAGTCGAAAATGATCGAATCTCTCTAACTAGGTATATTATTCTGTGGCCATGCCTCTGCACATATTGTACACAAGGAAAACAATATATTAATGGTTGACCAAAATTACATTCATATTAATTTTTATTTAGTTAAATAATTGTTAACATTTATTTTAGAGGAAAAATATTTGTCTTTATATAGGTCTTAAACTCGAAACCGGAAGAAAAATACTTTGTCATATTCAAAGTCAAGTTTCTTACTTCATCTTTTTTTTTTAAAAAAAACAATAAGGATTAAAAAAAGGATAGCGATATAGGTACATATTGGATTTGTAGAAATTGGGCACCTAAAGTTTTTCTTTTTGGAATCCCTAAGATTAATAGGAACTATAAAATTTGAAAAGTATCCGATAACTTAGATTATAATTATGCATATTCAAGACTGTAAATTTGAGGATTAATTATATTCTGTAAAGAGGATTAAATTCCCTTGTCTCTCATACATGTCATATCATAAGGACCCTTTATTTACTTTATTTTCTTAAATAATAAATATCTGATCAGAACGTAAGGAAAATTTATTCTCACAATAATTAAACGGTGTTTCTTGAATCTACTAATTATAAAAATGTTAGTGGACTTATAACTCAATCCGTAATTATTTAAAAGTAACCTCATCATTAATTATTGTGAAAATGAGAATTACAATATTATATATCAAAATTGATGATCGGCGTCACATTATTTTAGTTAGTCTTACGAATTGTTGTAATCTTTCTCTCATTGAACTTTCGATCAATGAATTATATAATGAGAAAGGATCGGTTGACAATGGGTTATTTTGACAACTTTGACAATGAATTTCTAAATAAATACAAAAAAAATCTTAAAAATGAAAAAAGTTTATAGATGTATTTTTATACCTATAGATTGAGAGTCATTTAAATTTCATACAATTTCATTATCGTTTGATAGTCCATCAAAGACCATTAAATTTTTATGCAATTTATAACGGTTTCAATTTAATATTCTTTGATGGACTACCAAACAATAATGAAATTGTATGAAATTTGAATGATCATCAATCTAAAAGTAGAATAATACATCTATAAATTTTTTTTAAGATTTATTTTATATTTATTTAGAGGTTCATTGTCAAGGTTGTCAAAATAACCCATTGTCAATGGATCCCCACTCTTATAAAATTAGTGGTCATTAAAGTGATATAGTCATTTAACATTTTAACTTTAATTTTAATGTTTCAGAAGTATCATTTTGACTTTTAAATTATTATTGCACTTTAGTTTGATACTATCATACCAATATTGTGTTCCATTAACTTTGTGGTAATGCACAAATAATATAGATAAATTGGGCATTAATACTATTTAGACAAATTCTGTAATGGATCAGATAAAGTGAGAACTGTTCATTCTTTTAATTCGACGATGAAGATAGTATACTGCATTTTCGCCAAAAGGATAAAATCGTTATTACGAATGGTCTCCGTTAAATGTAAGAGATTTTTCTAATTCGACACCGGATAAATCATCCTTGTGAGGAAATCATCCTTATGAGGAAATCATATCTTTGCAGTTTCGATTATTCTCTTCTCCTCTTTATGCCTCATAGTTTGCGACTTGCAAGGAGAGATTAGGAGGAAAAATGACAACAACAAGTGTACATCTCGCACATACTTTTCCTATGTCGAGGTATCTCTTCGTTTTTCGTCGGAGCATCTATGGTGCTTCTGGCACATTATAATTGATTACCAAAATGAAGATTATGTTATATTGGTTTTCTAAAGAATTAGCTTGTTATATATAAACGACCCAAAAAAATCAGGAACACTAATTTAGAAAGCCCGAGAAATAATATTGAGTTACTTTTTTTTTTTTTAAAAAGACAAGATTGCCCGTTTCATTAAAGAAATTTTAACTTACAACCAAAACAAACACAAAAGTACACTTATAACACTTTACTCTTATACCTTACCCAAAAAAGAAAATCCTAGAGAAAAGATTCAGTATTATCCGAGCATCATCGAGTCATCCACAACACAAATCCTTAACTGATGTATCAGTGTAGTAGCTGTATCAGTAGTATATGTTAGTTGATTAAGGATTGTGTGTGGCAAGATCTCTATACATATATCATCATTATATTTTCTCCTACTGAAACATAAAACTAAGTACTACCAGAAATATCTTATCCACTGAATATTAAAAGCAAATCCACTAAGTATTACAAACAACCATTCAGCACAAACAACAACCAACAAACAAACAATCACAAATATGCAGCAACTCAAGTTGTAAAAAGAGCATTGCGGGGACCTATCCAGACTCTTTTGACAAGATTCTCTTTTCAATTTTTTTCTTGAACATAAGGTTACTTACGGGGGCAAAGAGGTAATTCTTTTTTATTTCCCACACTCGGGTAAAAGAGTCAAGAGACCGATGAGATTGAACTTTGAAGGGATCATAGAGAGTGTGAGAGTAAGAGAGGGAGCTGAAATTGATGAGTCAGGGAGAAGACATGATAACGGTGGCAGGGGAGGGGAACAAGAAAGAAGAGATGTAGGAGATGAGAGAAGAGAATATTTTAAGAATTATAGAAATACATCTTTTTAATATAGTTAAATTTTATTTTTTTAGTTAGAAATATGTATATAAATTGAGTATCGGTGGCAAATAACTAAATAAATATGATTTAAAATGGCATTGGAGGGAGGTGAAATTTTAAGATAAAATTTTGCTAAATTTATAGTTTTAGAGTGGAATGAAACTAATTTCCTCTTGTTCCTTCTATTTTGTAGTTTTCTTAAAAGAAACTGTGGGTATACCTAAATTTAAATTTCATTAATAAATAGTTTTAAATTTTTTTGACTGGTTATGATTGTCTAACCGACAGGGAGAGAAAACTTGATAAACTTAACAACTAAAATTGAAAAAAAAATCGATAGATTTTTAAATGATCGTAAAATAATTTTTTATATTTTATTTGATAGTCCATTGAAGACAATTAAATTGAAATAGTTATAAAATTATATAAATGTTGATGTTCTTTAAGAGAATATTAAATAATACTTAATTATATATTTAAAATATTATCAATTTATAAATTTAAAAATATGCATACTATTTTTTCTTTCATTTTTATAATTTTTATTTACTTGAAATCTTATTATCAAAACTAAAGATTGACAAAATATACAAAATAACAAAATTTTAAATAGCACAATATAACACCTTTAAGCATTTTTTTTTACCCAAAACGCTGCATTATAACAACTACAACTAATATAACATTGATAACACTGCTATAGCAAGTAGATTAGTAGAACATAACACTAGTAGTTGCCATTGTATTCATAAAAATTCTAATTATTTTTTTCGTCTTGTAGGGATGAAATTTATTTCTTACTTCATATTAGTAATTCTATAAATTTAAACTAATTAATATGTTTTAATTGAATTCGGCTAGCTTATGATAAATAAATTTTAACTGGTGTGCCTCCATGTGACATTCTGGATCAAGATGCTACAAAAATGAGTATCTTCCGCGTTCATTCGATGAATATCAAACATACATCGCTACAAGATGAAATAAAAGAGACGGAAATAAAATAGAGTCAACTTATAAAGTTTAGTAATCAATTATTTTATGACGCAACTTTTCTATATAATTAAAAATAATATAATGAATCAATTTAATCAAATAACGATTCTATATGTAATTATAATACTTAAAAATACATGCTCATAGTAAAAGTTTTTTTATACATTTCTACTATTAAACTGAAAATTATTTCTTATAATATAATATTTTATATATCTCAGTTAAATACCATGCAAGCTGATCTTATCATATTATAATCATCACATCATATATCGTAAATATTATGCATTTTTCATTACTATAATAAAAGACATGAAATTCATTATTTTTTAATTATTAAAATAAATCACTTTATAATGTATGTACATAAACTAAAACATGATTCAAATGAATTTGATTAACAGAGACAAATCGAAAATCAAATAGCTCATTTTAGATATGTCGGTATACTAACACAAATTACTTAGTCTGATACATACATATGATGTGTTCGAAATCTTCAACCCACATCTATTATGTCATAGACTTTTACCATCTAATAGTTTGATTTCAGTTCAGATTGAATTAGTTAGATGTGCAATTATTCAGATATATCAAGCAAAATATATTTGAACATATCTAGACATATTGATCGAGTGATATGCCTAGCATGTATAGGTCCGCAACAGTAATATAATCCTTTTGTCCAATCGATACTGGGCGACAGTAAGAGGATAAGTTATGTATGTGCATAGAACTATTTTTTAAAATTAAGTTGCAACCCTATACCACGTATATATTATTTTTATTAATAAAATTCAGACCCACAGGTATCCCACATACAAATTTATTCCATAACATCTACATGTCCATTGCATTCAAAAAATTCAATTATGAAAACAATTTGAACAAATAGTAGACAAAATGACATTCATAATCATTTATTGTATAATGTATATGACGTAAGTTTCAAAATATAATAATTAATATTTAATATGCATAAAATTATTAATTATATTTTTAAAATTTGAATAATTTAGATGGAGATATAGCAATAGTGTGGCTCACTAAACTATTTAATATTATTTTTCGGTCCAATAAGATGCCTGATGAGTGGAGAAGAAGTATATTAGTACCAATCTTCAAGAATAAAGGAGATATTCAAAGTTGTACTAATTACAGAGGAATTAAGCTCATGAGTCATACTATGAAACTTTGGGAGAGAGTGATCGAGCACAGTTTAAGAAAACTGACAACTGTCTCTAAAAATCAGTTTGGTTTTATGCCTTGGAGGTCCACTATGGAGGCAATTTTTTTGATAAGACAACTTATAAAGAAACATCGAGAATAGAAGAACGACCTACATATGATATTTATTGATTTAGAGAAAGTGTATGATAAAATATCGAGAAATATCATGTGGTGGACGCTAAAAAAGAAACTAGTCCCAACAAAGTATGTTACCCTTATTAAGGATATGTACACAAATGTTTTGACTTGTGTTAGAGCATGTGATGGCGAGTCCGATATATTTTCTATTAAGATAGAATTACATCTAGGGTCAGCATTGAGTCCATATAATTTCACCTTAGTAATGGACGAGATCACAAATGACATACAAGGAGATATTCCTTGGTGTATGTTTTTTGCTGATGATGTGGTGCTGATTGACGAAAACAGAATTGGAGTCAATCAAAAACTAGAGTTGTGGAGACAAACTTTAGAATCGAAAGGTTTTAGACTTAATAGGATCAAAACTGAATATATGAGGTGTCAGTTCAGCGGGGAAAACTCAGATGATGGAGATGTTAGTTTGGATGGATGAGTAGTACTCATGAATGACACATTTCGTTATTTGAGATCGATGTTGCAGAGTGAATGAGAGATCGATGAAGATGCTAGTCATAGAATAAGAGTTGGATGGGTAAAATGGAGACAAGCATCTGGTGTTCTTTGTGACAAGAAGATCCCAAATAAACTAAAATATAAGTTATACAGGACGGCGATTAGACCCGCGATGATGTATGACGCAGAATGTTGGGTTACAAAAGGACAACACGTTCAAAAGATGAGTGTAGCTGAAATGCGGATGTTACGTTGGATATGTGACCACATAAGGAAAGATCGAATCAGAAATGATGATATTAGGGACAAACTTGGGGTAACACCAATTCAAGATAAGCTAGTCCAACATCGTTTGCGATGGTTTGGTCATATCCAACGAAAGTCTCCTGAAGCACTAGTATGCAGCGGTATTCTGAGTCGTCCTGAAAATATAAGAAGAGGAAGAGGTCGACCGAGACTGACATGGGAGGAAGCAATAAAAAGAGATTTGAAGGAATGAAATATATCCAAAGAGTTTGCTTTAGATAAGAGTGCTTGGAAGATGGCGATTTATGTACCTGAACCATGATTTAGGAGTTAGAGTATAATAGTAGAGTTATAGACTTCATGTTCTTAGATTTTTAGAATTTTAGGATTTAGAATTTAGAAATAGAATTTTTGGATTTAGAATTTAGAATTAGGTTTTAAAATAGGATTTTAGAATTTAAAAATAGATTTTATAATAGAGATTTATTGTACTATTATTATTATTATTACTATTACTATTAGCATATTATTACCATCATTATCATTATCATCTTTATTTATTTATTATTATTATTATTATTTTATTTATTTATTTTATTTTTTCATCATATTCATTATTATCACTGATATTTGAGATCTTTGATGTTATGCTTTCCGATTGAGTTTCATTTCTAGCTTACCCTAATTTATTTGGGATTAAAGGGTTTGTTGTTGTTGTTGAATAATTTAGATCTTTGATTTATGTCTTAAATTACATGTCAATCAATCAAAATAAATTGATAAAATAAAATATAAATTATAGAACAATTTGATTATCTTAGAGCATCCGCATCCCATTGTCAAATTGATTGTCAAATCTCATTTGACAATTGTCATTTGAATTTCAGAGATGCAGAGACTAGACAAAATTAGATAATTATCTAAATTTGACAATTCATTTGACAAGTCACGTCAGCAAAGAAGTAAAAAATTAATTACAAAAGTGTCATTTTGACAATTTCGTTCTATTCAGGGATGCCACTTTTAAAATAAATTGTCAATTGATGACATGACATAAAAATTTAATTTTGACGGTCGACATCAATGCGAATGCACTTCTATGAAATAATTCAGTTTTATGATTCATATCGCAACCACGCTCGAGTCCATCTCGACTTTTTCTGATCCAGAGCGAAAATCGCAACAGCCGACGCTGATCAGAAATTCATACAGAAAATTTATCTCGCAATCTCTCTTTTCTTCCGGTTCCTTTCTTTCTCCATGTATTTATTTCTCTCTCAGTTCTATTCTTTAATTTTTGTTTTTTTGATTTATTTTTTCATTACTTTTCCTTATTTTAATCCATCCACGGAGTGTGTTTTATTAGAGGTGGCAATCGGACGGGTCGGGTTCGGGTCGGGCGGGTCGGGCGGGTTGGGTTCGGGTCGGACGGGTCGGGTTCGGGTCGGGCGGGTCGGGTCAGTTTGACTTTCTGGAAGAAATCGGGTCGGGTCAGGGTCGGGTCAATTTACATATTGTGTTTTTTCAGATCGTTGATAGATTTCGATTGGATTGAAGGTCATTTGATCTCGGGTCGGGTCGGGTCAGGTCGGGTTCGGATCGAATCGGGTCAGTTTGACTTTCTTAAAAATTCCTAAAAAAACAGGTCGGATCGTGTTCGGGTCCGACGGGTCGGACGAGTTTGTCGGGTCGGTCGAATTCTGCCACCTCTAGTTTTATACATAATTAAGTCGGTTTGGTTATTGTCACGTCCTAAATGAAAAACCTTTAATCTCAAATAAATTACACAACAACAGCAACATAATATTTGAGTCGGTTTGGTTACTGTCACGAAATAAATTGGGGACGTGACGGTAACAAAACCGAAATTAAGTCGGTTTGGTTACTGTCACAACATAATTAAGTCGGTTTGATTACTGTCACGAAATTTTTTATCTTTGTTTTTAAAAAAAAACATTTAAGAAAAACATAATATTTGACTTAGTTTATATGAGATTGGTAGCTTATAAAATTAATTATTTCGAACAATATCAAGTTTAACTGCATAGATAAAGTTTCCCGTGTTCATTGCATTAGATGAGAACTATCTGTTTTGTGCAAAACAAACTTAACCATGATAATTTTATCGTTTTAAATTTGAATATTCAAATATCTATCATATCTTACTATATTAAAGTTAAACGCACTGAAGGGTTGAATATTTTTCTTGTCAAATTTTTGAATTTCTGAAATTACTCGTTATATCGGAAGGTCACAATTAGAAATAAGAAAAATGAACAAACAACCAAGATGTAACAACGGTCGAGCTGTCAAGCTAAGACATGTCGGAATTTTGGATCATACGATCCTAATTGGATACTACACATGGTCTTGCAGGCATGTAAATGAGTTGATTCAAGTTGAGTTAGGACTAGTTTGAGATCGACTCATTCAGTAAATAAGTTAAAAATATTAAATTGAGATTGACTCACTAAAGTTAATGAGTGAGCCGAGTTAATTTCGTTAACAGTTCATTTAATAATTAATAATATTTTATATAAATATATTATATTAAAATAAAAAGTAATAAGAATCAATAATAAAAAAATATACATATTTTATATAATAATTTTATATATTGGAATAAAGCTAGTTTATTCCTAGGAGAATGAAGCTCTTTCGTGTTTTTTTTTTATTTATAAATTTTAATTTAGCATGCTAATTAAATTATTCATATGAAAACTTTATGGATTACAAAATTTTAAGGTGTTTTGACTTTTTTAAGTCACTGTTTTTAATTTTTGAAAAATCAGTTCAAAAAATAATAACAAAATATTCATATTTGCACATTATTTTCAAAAATTAAAAACAAAGACTTTGAAAACTTAAAATATGTCAAATTTTTATATCCCATAAGATTTTCATATGAAGAATTTAATGAGCACGATAAATCAAAATTTAATGTACCTTTTGAGTTAGGAGTACATAAGGGGGGCTTCGTGCACTTAAGAGTACGCTAGTTTTACTCTATATATTTAATTATAACTTATATAATACAATAAATTTTATAATATAATAAATATTAATAGTTTAATGAGACTAATAAGCTTAACGAGTCTGACTAAATTCAAGCCTAATAAAATGAGTCAATTTGAATCGATCCCAAATGAGTCATGGACGAACTAAAAATATTAATAGTTTAATGAGACTAAGAGCATTTTCAATGAAAGTTTATATTGAGTTTCTATTCCTATGTGTCACTATTTTTTTTTTTTTTAGCGTTGGAGAGGCGGTTTCTAATTTAGAAACTTTAATCACGGTTTCTAATTTAGCAACTCAATTATAATTGCCACGTCAGATTAGCAACTCGCTTAATTTAACATTGGAGGGGGAGGACAGACACATGGGCGTAAATTTTTTTCTTACAATTATTGTTTGACGCGAGTGATAATTGTCCGTTTGGTACAAAAACTATCATCACACGATTTTAGCGTTGGAGAAAATTAATTGTAATTAGTAACTTTTTTGACGTGACTTAACTAAAAGTTTAGAAATGATTTCAGCATTGGAGATGCTCTAATAAGCTTAATAAGTCTGACTAAATTGAAGTCTAATAAATAAGTCAAATTTGAATTGATGACAAATGAGCTAGGAATTTTTTTAAAGCCTAGGCACGTAAAGTACGTCCAAACTGATTGAGAGCATCTCCAACGCTGAAACCGTTTCTAAACTCTTAGTTAAGTCACATCAGAAAAGTTGCTAATTACAATTAGCCTTCTCCAACGTCAAAACCGTGTGATGGTTGTTTTTGTGCCAAACGGACAATTATGATTCGCAATGAACAATAATTGTAAGAAAAAATTTGCGCCATTGCGCTTACTTTCCCCCTCCAATATTAAATTAAATGAGTTGTTAAACTGACGTGATAATTAGAATTGAGTTGCTAAATTAGAAATTATGATTGAAATTTTTAAATTAGAAATTTTCTTTTCTGTTAAAATAAAAAATAAACGGTAATATGTAAGAATAAAAATTAATAGAAATTTTCATTGATAAATTGAAGGCCGAGATTGAGGTAACGTTACTTGGTACGAGGAGTAAAAAAGATGAGGTTTTTTACTTGGATTAATCCAGCTCACCTTCTCCGCAGGCCTAATGTTGTACTAGTACTACAACAGGCCTAGTAATCTATAGAAACGATCTTCTGATTCTTTTATCGATTTGAAGAGCTGCAGATGCGGATAGCCCGGTTTGGTTGCATTATGATTCATGGATCCACATCGGCTAAGATCGACTGATATTAGGAGCCGAAAGCAACGACAGGAGAGGCCAAGAACCGAACTTTCTTTCCCTCCCGCGCTCGCCCCAAATTTTTATGGTTTACGGAGAATCTAGGGACGGAGAGGCTTCTCTTATGAGACCGGCCATGGCGGGTGGGAGTACGAGTATCAATAGCAGTGGTAAGGTGGGGGGCTATACTAGGGTCTGAAGTTGCTGTAGGTTCACTTACGGCAACTAAGAAGCGGGAATACCGAGTTACCAACAAGTTGCACGAAGGGAAGAGGCCTCTATATGCCATCTCCTTCAATTTCTTGGATGCGCGCTATTACGATGTTTTTGCCTCAGCTGGGGGCAATCGGGTATGCATTTATTTATTTTTTTCATTTTTCTTTTGGTCGTTGCATTTGCATTTTGGTAGTTCTAGAGAAAGAAACCCTATGTGGTCTAGTGCACTTCGCACAGCTATCTATTTTTGGATAGGTCCTGACTTTGGTGAAAATTTCATTTATGGTTCTTTAGCACAAAAAGAAAAAGTTAAAAAAAAAAGAAAAATAAAGAAAAAAGATGCCGGTGATGTTGGATGTAGTTGTACTATGTGCATTTGTTGATTTCATATCCGCTGTTTACAATTCTTGTATTTGCACATGCACTGGAGTTTAGCTTATTCTTGTAGTTTTTTTTTTTCTTTTTGAGAAAATATTCTTGTAGTTGCACATGTACTGTTATGTACTTCTTTGTTTACACTTCCAAAGAACAGCCTAGTCTCTGTGAGACTGTTTCAATCCTAATATCCACTATTGAAAGAATTGTTGAACCTGTTATTTTTTTTTCCTTCATTAGGTGTATAATATTTCTCTTTGCTTTGTCCACAGATTACTGTTTATCAATGCCTTGAAGGAGGTCTAGTTGCTGCTTTGCAAGCATATGTAGATGAGGATGTAAGGTATTTCTTGTTCTTTGAGAAATGTTCTTAAAGTGCCTTTGCACTTCTATGACATCTTCAATTTTTAGAATTGCATTCATTAAGGACAAACATTGTAGATGAAAGATGGTTTGGATGGATGGGGAGGATATCTTGCTGATTTTTCACCTAAATGTGGTCAAATAATGAAAGGAAAAAATGGTTGGTAAAGTCTCTCTGCTGAATTTTCCATAAAAAATTGTCAATCCAGAACAACATAAATGCTCTAAACTGCCATTAGCTTTGATATCTTTATTTCTAAGATTTAAGCTAAATGCATTAAAATGTGTTTGTGAAGTGAAGAAATTTCAGTTTAACCTGGTAGGTATGAAGCAAAAGGCTCTAGAGTAATTTAATCTAAGCTTCGACCTGTTTTATCATTTTCTAGTTCTCTTTTGATATCTCAGAAAGAAGAGTCATACTATACTTTAAGTTGGGCATGTGAGCTAGATGGTAACCCCCTGTTAGTGGCTGGGGGTAGTAATGGTATTATACGTGTCATCAACTGTGGTACTGAGAAGATACACAAGGTTTATAAACTTTACATTTTCTCCTACTTTATAAACCATGGCGTTGTGCCATTTTCATAACATTTCCATTTATCATTGATACTCTACTATCTTTGGTTAAAAGTATCTTCTTAATTGTTAGTATTAAGATTTAAGAATAATACAGTGTGGTCCAACTCAGAGATTTTTGCAATATATTTTGCATATTTCAGACGAATGATCTTAAACCCAATTGTAAAAAACCGTGCGAAAGGCATTTGTGGCATTTTTTTTGGGCAGATATCTTGTCTGGTAACTTGCACCAACTGATTTACAATTTATAAAGACAGAATGAAAGAAAGGAAAAAAAATCGCTGTGGTACCTTGTACCAACCTTCGAAGTTTTATGTATATTATGAATGTGTTGATCGTAATTTTTAACTACATTGAAAAATTTTCAGAGCTTTGTGGGACACGGTGATTCGGTAAATGAGATCAGAACCCAAGCATTAAAGCCTTCCATTGTTGTGTCAGCGAGCAAGGTGCTTAACAAATCCCTATGTGTTTACACTGTGAAATTGTGTATTTCACTTAAAGAGAACAATATCTCATACACCTCATTGGAAATATCACTAATCTTGTTTTCTTAAAGAAGAACACTTCTACTACCCTATCTTCCTTGTTTGGATAAGAGAAAATATCACAATCAATGTATTTTGGACATCTTCGAAGAAGTATCCTTTTATGATTTATAAATTTATTTTGGTGTAGGACGAATCAGTTAGATTATGGAATGTACACACTGGCATTTGCATTTTAATTTTTGCAGGAGCTGGCGGTCATAGAAATGAAGTTTTAAGTGTTGTAAGTTCTTTTAAGTTATTATTGATCCTTGTGAATATATTCTCTCTCTCTCTCTCTCTCTCTCTCTATATATATATATATATATATATATATATATATATATATATAGAGTGGAGATAGCGTGAGCTTAAGTTCACGGAGGCCTTCCGTGAGCTTAACTCAAAAAACATATTAAATTATCTTAAAATTTTAATTTATCATTCTCATTAAATTCTTTATATGAAAATCTCATGGGATGCAAAAATTTGGAGCGTTTTGAGCTTTTTAAGTCACTATTTTTAATTTTTGAAAATCAGCTCTAAAAATAATAATAATATATTCAATACTTGAACATCATTTTCAAAAATTAAAAAAGGCAATTTAAAAAACTCAAAACGCTCCAAATTTTAGTATCCCATGAGATTTTCATATAAAGAATTTAATGAGAATGATAAATTAAAATTTCGAGATGATTTAATATGTTTTTTGAGTTAAGCTCACGGAAGGCCTCCGTGAGCTTAAGCTCACGCTATCTCCACTCTATATATATATATATATATATATTTAAGAGCAAACAATACCCAATGATGTAGGATTTCCATCCTTCTGATATCACAGAATTGCAAGTTGTGGTATGGATGGCGCTGTCAAAATATGGTCCATGAAAGGTGATATCTAATGCTGTGCTTATAATGCACATGACTGGAGTAGTTAGCAGGCAGTACTGTACCAGAACCAGGTGGATCAAGCCAGTCCACAATTTCAATTTACCTGATGAGACCATAAAAAATTGCTAAAAATGGCTCATTTGCATATTCATTGCATGGGGCATGCATGAAACTGTTATTATTTATACCATTACATGGCATATGTGCATACATTCATTGAACTACATGCTAATTTCAGAGTGAGTCCAGTTCTGCATCCTGCATATGTGTGTGCATTCATTGAATTGTTATTATTTATACCATTACCCTTGGAAGAATGTTGTCAATTGCTTGGTCACCATTATTTTATGAGATAATTATCATTATCTAAGTCACATCTTGATATTCTTCAACTATAATTTATTACATTCATGTTTTTTTATTGTTCTTTTTAAATATGCAGAATTTTGGCCGCATGTGGAGAAATCATTTACATGGACTGACGTTCCTTCCAAATTTCCCACCAAATATGTGCAATTTCCTGTAATAATCAACCTTAACCTCTCTCTTTCTTCTTCTGTTACTGATTGGACCCCTTATCTTGTGACGGTAACTATGTCATCATAACAACTAGCCTATAATTCCATTAACTTAGGTGTTGATTGCATCAATTCATTATAATTATGTTGATTGCACTAGATGGCTGGGAGAATTTGTGTTATCTATGGTCACTTTTCTTTTCTACATCTGAAAATAATTTATTTCCTACATTATGTACAACACAAGTTCGCATGAGCTAATTATAATTTGTTTATGATTGTAGAGTGTGGATAATGAGACAGTTTTGTGGGAGCCAAAAACCAAAGAACAAAGCCCTGGCGAGGTGATATATCAATTTGGGCTCCTCTTTTTCTTCTTTTTTTCCCTTTTTATTTTATTTCTCATTATGGCTTTCTTGTAAGATGTATAATTTATTGCAGGGTTCTTGGGATATTCTTCAGAAGTATCCTGTACCAGATTGTGACATTTGGTTCATCAAGTTTTCTTGTGATTTTCATTATACTTCAATAGCTATAGGTACATATATCATTGTTTTGTTTGTTTATTTTTCTTTTATTATAAAGGTTGTGATAAAAAAGTTGACCATGCAAGTTTTCTTGTGATTTTCATTATACTCCATTACCTCCTTTTTGTCTGGAAAATATTCATTCAGCCAACATATTATTTTCATCATGTGCGTCATACTGTTGAACATATGTTCTATCTTGACCAGTGCAGTTAGCTAGATGTAAATGGCTCTATTTTTTTTCAGTTTCATCTGCAAATAGCAAAGAGTATTTGTTTCAGATAATACACACTGAAAGCAAAAGGAAAAAAAATTCTTTAGCAACTTCCAAATATAGATTCAGCATTGGTGAGAACAATTAAAACTAGTGAAAAGATGTTACAGGAACTACAGATTTAATTGCTTCTTTTAAGTGTCCTAGCTCATTTCACGTGCACCAAGATGGTGAATATGCTTTAAGCATCTTTTTCATTGTTTTGGTTAATCTATTTATCGTTATCAATGAATAGTAATATATATTTAATTTAACCAGGGAACCGTGATGGAAAAGTTTTTGTATGGGACCTTCAGTCTAGTCCACCTGTCCTCATTGCTAGGTAAAATTTGCCAGTGTTTATGATCCCTTTGTACCTGTTTCAGTTTGAAGGGAGGATTAATATTGTGAGCAGAAAGTTGACCACTTCCCAATACCTTATTCACTTGTATCATAAAATAGTATATTCTACTGGTCCCTTCATTTATAGCACCTCCAAACTGAACTAATTAACCTTAATTAAATCTATGTTTATTTGCAGCTTAGTTTAACCAATTATGCAAATTAATCATGAGCAAATCAATAAGGCAGGCAATTATTGCCATGCCCAAACCGGTATACAGACCCCCATTAACCTCGTATATGAGCTGTCGACCTTAATTAAAGCAACAAAAAAAGCATTTTTTTTTGTGTTATGTTAAAGATCCTTTTGTCTGTGAGATGGTGGTATACAGACTGCCACTAACCTAGTATACAAGCTGTAGACCTTAATTAAGGCAAAAAAAAATATTATTTTAACTTATGTGAAGAATCTTTTTTTCTGTTAGATTTGTTCAATTATGACCATTCTTTTTGTTGAATATTGTTTCTGTATTTCAGGTTGACTCATTCGCAATGCAAGGGTGCAGTACGGCAAACAGCCATGTCTTTTGATGGAAGGTATTGCTGACCGTATTGGACCAAAAAAGTGGTCTGCAGCAGATAACAGTGCAGTAGTCCAGTTTGAAATAAATCCTTTTCCTCTCCCCATTTATGTGAAAAGAAAAGAAACAAAATTCTAGAGGGAAGAAATTAGAGGTGGCAAAACCCTGACCCATCCGGATCTAAACCCGACCCGACCCGATTTTTTAGAAAAGTCATCCTGACCCGACACGACCCAACCCAAGATCAAATGACCTTCAATCCAATCTAAATTTATCAAAGATTTGAAAAAAACAATCAACGTATAATTGACCTGATCGGGTCCGACCCGATTTCTTCTAGAAGGTCAAACTAATCCAACCTGCCCCATCTGAACTCGAACCCGAACCCAACCCGACCCGACCCGCTTGCTACCTCTAGAAGAAACTGAGCAAATTCCTCACTTAAATTAGAAGGAAGTAATCTAACAGAGACTAATTATGATATGCTTGTTTTGTATGATTTTTTTCAGATATTTCAAATTTGAATTTATTGATTTTACAGTACAATACTTAGTTGCTGTGAGGATGGATCCATCTGGTGATGGGATTCCATATCATAAATTTCAGTGCGCTTCTACTATTTTGTTCTTATCAACCCAGATAAAAATGTGTAGTTGCCATTAGTCAATTTCCTTTATCATACCTGCAAAACATTGAGAAGTAAGTATCTTGTTTTGTACATGTTTATAGGATATTTAAGGCTTTCCAGTTCAGTGGGGCACCAGGCTCTACTGAGACAATCCGAACCTGATTATAATGTCCATATGCCTTGCTTCTAAAATGAGTGCCGTCTGTTTGTCCACCCTCCTGATTCTCATCAATAGGAAGGAAGGATTGCTGGGGATGTATCATAGAGTTGGCACTAGTTTGGGGTAATTTTAGAATGTTTTTTTCAATTCATGTTTTTATTTTATCTTTAGTAGTATTTTGTGTATACTATCTTGCTTCGGTATGGAATACCACACCATGGAAATATTGTTAACTGCGTACATTTTGTACCATTTTAATTAAGTTTTTGGTGATATAAAAGGATCCTTGAGTTGGATTTGCTCCTTTAAAGGGTACTAATAACGCTGAACAAAAACTATTGTTTAATAGATAAATATCTTTCTTGCACATGCCATATATGTTTTGGAAATTGATTCTCCCAAAAGAACATATTTGTGAGAAGTTAGAAATAAAAAATTCTGGGGGCGTGTTTATTTGTTGCGGCTCAGAATATATTTTATGTCGATGGGTTCCATAATAACAATTCAGAACATTAGAGAAAATGCAACAAAATAAATTCATCTAGGACGGATTAATAGTCACGCTCAGAATTTTGATAATTTATAATAATATGTTTGTTGGGTTCGTTTGACAATTTATGATAATAAGTTTGTTGGGTGGTCGTTAGTGTTAATAAAATTCGTTCAATGATTATCCATAAAAAATTTCCTTGCATAAACAGTATTGTCTTTACGATAATTGTGCAAGTAATAAGGATATGATAATTTCACATTTTCCTCGATTAGTTAAATTATTTCTTCATCAAAACTATAGAGGAGCTTTTGTAAGGTTTCGCTTCGCATAATTATGCTTTCTAGAATCACATAAATAGTTCGAAAAACACTTGTTCGTTGGCTCACATAAATAGCACGTCATCATGATAATTTCTTTGACGAACTGTAGAGGTAGGAGACTGCACAGGTGCTTGATGATTTCACTAATTTCATTCCAATCAAAGTTAGATAGGTTGCGCTTTTCATGCTTCTTTTCCTATGTTTGGCAGATAATTTTTTTGAATCAATCGCCTGCAAATTACATTATCTTAAATGACTGGAGTTGTTCAGTTCCCTTAAATGGAGACGATCTGATAATCAGGTGGGAATTTGATTTATGCTTATGCGTGGCACGTTTACTTTCTACGATCAACGGGTATCTAAAAAAAATCCTAAAGAAACCTGTTCCAAATATGCACCAATGAGGTAATGAACTAATGATCTTCTCTACACTAATGCAACATTCATTAAATGTTTAAATACATTAACGTGGTAGTCATTTCTTTGCACATTCATAGGTGCCCTTCCAATCTTTCGTGCTACTTCAAAACCCAACAATTTTCTAAACAGTTATATCAATAAAACTTGTTCGAAAACCTAAGTATCACGAAATTATTAATAGATATAATAATGCTCTTATAAGGAGAGAATCACTTCCCAATTGGTTCATCCAAAAAGTATATAAATAGTTTCTTTTTCCTTCAACTAGAGGTTGCTATATGCTAATTATTTTCCAAAAAGTTTATTTAGCTCCATAAGAAAGGAAAAAAAAGGCACCTGTAGATGATATAGACTCTGACCTTGCTTGTGGTATTTCCAAAAAATGGATTCAGCCAGAGATTCAGAAAGGAAATTTCAAGAAAATCTTGAATTAATTCAATTTAAGTAATGGAGGTAACCACACCTCCCTTCCCACCGGACTCCAAAATCAAAATCCAAAAACCCCTTCTCTCAAACTGGGAATCCCCTCCATTAACTCCGACCCCACATCACTTTTGCTTCTCTTCCTTTTCTTCTCCTCTCTCTATGGCAGGTGGGACCCACCGTTCCCGCCTCCCTTTCCTCCTCCTAATCCTCTCCTTTCTCTCCCTCTTCCTCCTTTACAGCAATTTCCATTCACCTCTCCTCCTTACCTCTCCTCCTGAGTTCATAACAGAGTCTTCTCGCCATCGATTCACTCCCCTCCTCCCCTTCTCCCCTCCCCTCTCCTCGCGCCATATCCTCTTCGGCATTGCCTCCAGCTCGCGCACCATCCTCCACCGCATTCCGTTCATCTCCCTCTGGTGGGACCCTTCTGTCAGGCTATTCGTCTTCGTCGATTCGCCTTATCACACCCTCGCCAGACGCAGAATTGCGGAGAACCAATTCCCCTTCCCCGTTTTGGTATCGGCTAATGTTTCTCACTTCCCATACACTTTCAAGAAAGGTCTACGGTCGGGGATACGCGTAGCTCGTATAATTAAGGAGCTCATAGAAAGACCTGATATCTCAAAGAAAGAGGTAATCTTTCTATTTTGTTTCTAAGCTACGAGGAAAGCTACATTATGCAACTTTTTTTTTTACTCGAGTATTAACACAAGTGCACAATACAGCATTGAAACTGTCTTTTTATGGAATGTCAGCATTACAACTGGACAACCTCTTCTCCTATTGTAGTTTGTCGTCATTTTGTTTATTTTTGATGTGTTTGCCTTTTTTGCACCATTTTTCTTAAACCAATCTCCTTGTTGGTTATATCCCGTTGTATCATTGTACCGTCAACATAAAATTGAAAGCATATACTTATTTTTGCATGTACACAACAGAGGATCTGATTATATGTTTATACACCTTGAGGGAATGTGTAAGCTGTAATGATCCAACCTTTGTAACTACATTAGTTTGCTGACTAAGAGTGAATGAAGGCTTCTCAGGGGGTATATATGTGAAACTTCTATTCCTTCTCAAAAGCATTTTGGGAAAAACCATATTCCTCCAAGCATAAAACTTTAGGCTTGAGCACTCCAATTACAGACATTTAAATTAAATTCCATCTTGAAACCATTTATTTTTCCTAAAATTAGCAAGTGGAATTTCAAAATGATTCGACAAAAGTCCACTTTGAACATTTTCCACTTCCTTTCCATCTCTAATTCATGTTGCATTGCCAGGTTCGATGGATTGTGTTGGGAGATGATGATACCGTATTCATCCTAACTAATCTTCTAGAAACCTTGGATAAGTATGATTGGCATGAGTGGCACTACATTGGCGGCCGGTCTGAAATGTGGGAGCAAAATAACGAACATGGCTTTGACATGGCATATGGCGGAGGTGGCATAGCAATCAGTCTACCGCTTGCCAAGGTTCTGGCCAGAAATATTGATTCTTGCATAGAAAGGTACCACTACTTATTTGGCAGTGACGGAAGGATCTCAGCCTGCCTGGCTGAACTCGGTGTACAGCTAACTCATGAACCTGGCTTCCATCAGGTACTGTAACTAAGTGTTTACTGTTCAACTTCAAACCTATATGCACCATTAAATTAACAGGCATGGATGTACCTTCAGTGACGATACTGGTCTCTTATCAGCAACAACCTACTGCTAGTTATTAAAACTTTTTACAGGTCCCTTGAACCAGACTAGTACATTCAATAAACCATTATGGGTGAACTTTTTAAAAATCTTATTGAACCTGCCATTAAACCATTTAAACAAGTTCTGGACTCTCTGGTGTCAAAACTGTATGTAACGACTTGTCGTTAAATGACGATTAAATAGTGATTATATGGATTCAATTGTTGAATGATTCCCAGTTGACATATGCCGTTAAACTTCTTTAAAAGCTTGATATGACCAAGATGTACACCATCCTATAAATTTTTACAAAATAATCCTCTGAAATCCTAATAATTTTCAGATAGACATGCACGGTGATATATCAGGTCTCCTCTCGTCCCACCCTCTCAATCCCTTAGTGTCTCTGCACCACTTTGATCATGTGGACCCTATCTTCCCCTTCCTCAACCGCACTGCTTCTGTGGCCCACCTCATGACTGCTGTTAGGCGGGACCCACGCCGGGCCCTGCAAAACACAGTCTGCTATGACAGGACTCATGACCACACTGTTTCCATTGCATGGGGCTACTCTGTCTCCGTCTTCGAAGGAAACATGTTGTTGCTCGATCTTTTGTCAGTAGACAAGACATTTTTCCCCTGGGTAAGGGGCTTGAATGGGGAAGGATCTTACATGTTTAATACAAGAGATTCTAGAAGTAGGAACAAATGTAGGAGTCCTGCAATTTTTTTCTTGAAGAACATTCTTTCTAATGGAAGTGGGAATAGAACGAGAACGGAGAGCAGGTATAGTCGGTATATGCCAGGGTGGTGCTTGTGGAATGCATCGATGAAGAACCTCAGGCTGATTAGTGTTAGTTCACGGCGGCTAGAACGGTTGAAAGGGAAGGTTTGTACCTACCAATGTCTTGCACTATTTGATATTTTAGGAAACTTTTATGTTAGTAAATAGTAACAGTAAACTATCTATCAACTATTCATACAAGTCACATAAGACATATAATCACTATATATTGAAATTGTAGAATGGTCCAAAATGGTGTATAAATTAATTAATTGATCATTCTAGTAGCAAAATGAATATTATGGTATGTGATTACAATCATTACTCCGAACAACTTGTATTTAAGTTATGGTATTTTGCTGACTATTTACTGATTTATTGATGAAAATATTGATTTCTTGTGTATAAAAATATAGCCACTAAGAAGGCATTGTTGTGATGTATTGTCATCCTCAACCAAATATGAGATGATGGTAAATGTTAGGGAATGCAGAGAAGGTGAATTGATTGCTATGTACACTTAGGTATGCATTTATTTTTAACTACTCTTCCTTTTTAAATTTGCATTTTGATGAATTCAGTACTGCACAATATCATCCTAGTATATTTGGTGCCACTATGATTACCCCCGCCCAAATACATATGTTTTCGACTTTTTTTTTTTTGGCTTCTTGACTATTATGGTATTTGGTTCCACAAGAATTGGTTAAGTCTACTACGATAGGAAGGTCTCAGGTCTGAAATAAAAAAAAGAAAGGACACTATACCAGCCTAGTATTGCAATGTAAGCATTGGTAATGGTATTTTACGTACAGTTTCAGTTATTTCTTTTCGGAAGATAGTAATTTATAATATATGTACATATCTTATCTTGCTCGCAGGAATATTTTTGTAACCATAGAAAAACCTGGTTTAATAACCGGAGCAACCCAAGACTCAAGACAACGGTACTGAGAAAAATATCGACGTAGTACAGAGAAGAAAGCAAATTTTTTGGTTTTTTGTTTTCTACTTTCTATTATATAAGGTATTTTTTTACAGAAAATTATTCTTCTTTTGTAAAGATAGAAGGAACATACAAGAAACCACAGATTTCATCTGTAACTTCAGTTGCTAATATGATTTATTGATTGATTGACTAGCCACTGGCTTATGACCTTTTTAAGTTTATAATATTTTCGGTCCAGAGAAAAAGGAAAATGACTTTCGATTTGTAACCTTAATAATATCTTATTTTTACGCATATTACTTTAGACTTGTACCTGTGCGGCTGTGCGGTTGCGAGTATCATTATTCAAAACAGAAAGAAAGAGAAGGACACATATGTCGGTCTGTTGAGAAATGAGTAAATTAGTGAAGAATTAGTCTTAGTTAATTATCATCATAGGCTAATTAGAATAGATATATCTAATCTTTAATTTAGATTAAAGGAGTCACATTTATTCCTTAATTTTTCTTTCTTTAGACACTTTACCAATAACGGTACATCTAAATACCAACGGTGACAAAAGCTACCATTACTGTTTTCCACTATAATATATATAGTCACTATGTAACATATAAAACATATCAGATAATAAAAATAATTATCTTTCATAAACTAACTTCCAGTTTATTCCCTAAACTTGACATGGTATCAGAACAGGGCAAAGCCTAACTCAAGAAAAATCTCACAACAAGCATCTACTAGCAACAACAAAATCATTACAATTGCTAAAGACAAGGTTTACCAGTACAACCCGACTGGCAACCAAGTACCAGTAACGAGGAGCCCAGTACCAGAACAGCCTGCCACTCTATTGGAAATCTAAACCAACAGCTCTTCTTCTCCAAATCAGTAACTCTTCTCAAAATATCAGTAACTGTTAAATCCAACTATCAACCAAAATATCAAAATGACAGAGGAAAATCCAAATCCACGTACTTCAGAAAATCAAATATCTACATTTCTCATAACCAATTCAAAGTTCAATGCTTCTCTGAAACTAACCAATGTTCCATTAAATGGAAAGAATTACATGCCCTGGGCCAAGGCAGCCAAACTAATACTCAAGGGCAAAGGGCTCTTAGGCTACATTAATGGCAACAAAGTTCGACCCATATTTGAATCAGAAACTTAAGAAGAATGAGAGATGTTAGACAGTTAAGTCATGACTCTAATCACAAACTCGCTTCAACCTCAAATATCAGAAGAATTCTGCTACTGTGAGACAACAGCAGAGTTATGGCAAGAGATTCAAAACCAATACAGCAACCAAAAAGGACATTCTCAAATATATCAGCCCAAGCAAAAAATCGTAAAGATCACACAAGAATCACGAAACATACTCGAATTTATAAGGCATGTAAGATCAAAATACGAAGAATTAAAGCTCTATATGCCTCATATAATTGACCTGTCTGTGATTCGTGAAAGAGAAGAAACAGATCGGGTCTACACCTTTCTGGGAGCCCTCGACTCAAGTTATGAGGTGATTAGAGCCCAAATCCTTCTCTCAACCGATAAGCTATCCTTTGAAGAGGTGACAGCTCGCATCAGACAAGAAGCGGCGAGACGAGTTGCGATGGGCACCTCTGACCAGAACCCGAAGTCAGAGACACACGCCTTCTCAGTCCACCACTTCAACGCCGGGAAAGCCAGGGGTAAGGGGGAGATTGAGCGATGTGCTCACTGCAAGAGGAGTGGTCATAGCCAAGACAGGTGTTGAGTACTCAATCCGCACCTCCGCCTTAAGCGAGGAGATCAACAGCTCACAGAGGCAGCAAAGAGAAGATGGGGAAAACCCTAGAAATCGATAGGAAGGGTTTCCTTTTAGCGAAAGAGACAAAGGGCGAGAGTAAGACGAGTTGGGAAGAGAGCCGGCTCGATAAAATTAAGGCGCTTATGGCGTCGCTGGTTAATCAACAGACCCAGCAACAGTTGGGCTCAAGTTTGGGCTCTGTCTCAACAAATTCTTTTAACACAAATCTTAATTGTGATAAATTGAGCCCAAATTATGATGTATTGATCAAAAATAAAATTAGGGCTGAAATTAAACCAAATAAACAAAGTTTAATTATGGGATTACCATCTCAAAATTCCAAAGTTAGTAACAAATGGGTTCTTGATTCGGGGGCAACAGATCACATGACCGGATTTATAAAATGGTCTCTATTTTTTTAGCACGAACAAGTCTTGTTTCAATGCAAAAAAGGACGATTTATATGAAGTATGGCACAAGCGAATGGGGCACCCTTCCGACAAGATTTTCAAATTAATAGTCAATGTTTCTCAAAATTATTGTAATAATTGTGAAGTTTGTAGCCTTGCTAAGCATACAAAATTTTCTTTTTGTAATTCTAATACCAAAAATAATGAAAAATTTGAACTCCTTCATTTCGATGTTTGGAGACCCACTCCCATAACTTCTTATAACGACTTCCGATATTTTATAATTTTTATTGATGATTTTTCAAAAATGATTTGGTTATATTTAATGAAAAGCAAAAGTGAAGTTTTCTCTCACTTTCAAAATTTTGCAAATTTAATAGAAACCCAATACAATATAAAAATTAAAATACTCCGTATGGATAATGGAACGAAATTTATTAATTAAAATTTTTTAAACTTTACAAAATCCTAAGGTATTATTCACCAAACATCATGTGTATACACACCACAACAAAACAGAGTTTTCGAACGAAAAAATCATCATCTTCTTGAAATGACTAGAACTCTCTTGTTTCAAAATAATATCCCAAAAATATTTGGGTTGGAAGTCGTACTTACCACCACCTACTTGAAAAATAGGTTACCAAGTTCAAACCTAAGTTTTAAAAGCCCTTTAGAAATTCTTTATAATCGAAAAATTAATCTCGATCACTTAAGGGTTTTCGGGTGTACATGTTTTGCCCATAAGAACCGGTTGGATAAATTAGACTTTACCTCAACCAAAGCATTTTTTGTGGGATATTTCATTTAACAAAAAGGGTACAAGTGCTATGATCCAAAGAATAAAAAAATCTTTATTTCTAGAAATGTGACATTCTTTGAGAATGAACCCTATTACAAAAATGGCGAGAAAAACCATAATGAAAATATATCACAAAATATATTTGTTCTACCCTGTTACACTAATCAAGAGATAATAGAAAGTCATGTAGAGGTTCATGAGCAAATAGGTACTCAAGAGGTCGAGGAAGTTAATAAACCCCAAGAGAAAAGCGAGGAAAGTGAAGAACTCGAGGAAACTCGAGAAGAAGTATCGCCACGAAGATCAACCCGACAAACTCAACCTCCAACAAAATTGAAGGATTTTGTCACGTATATGGTATAATATCCAATTAAATATTACATTTCCTATAGTAACATTACTAATGATCACTATGCATATTTGAGCGCCTTGTCACAAATCGAGGAACCAAAGAGAAAAAAAATCAAACTTGGGAAATATGCGAGCTACCAAAAAATAAAAAAATAGTTGGATGCAAGTGGTATATAAAATCAAATATCATAGTGATTGTCACACCCCAGAATAATTAAATCGGATTAGGGGTGCTTAATCCCGCCATGTACGCACGACGAGACGTGCGTACGGAAGGCTAAATTAATAAAATAATTCAATCATAGAATAAACAAAATAATGATAAATATAAATACATGACCATACAGTCCAGAATGAACAAAAAAATATACAACGTCTGCATCGGCGGGGCTAGCTCTATCGGAATGGGCAGCAAAATCTCTCAAATAAAATCCCAAAAGAAGGAAGTAAAACTCAAAACCCGATGGATCCTAACCAACTATCCGACTCACATGCAAATGCAGCGAAACATCTCCGCCATCGCGCATGACTATCCCTAACACTCTCTCCAAGAAAGATCCCGACCGAAAATACCTAGATCCCACAACTACCGTGAAAACGTGAGTAATTTTTAAAATTACTCAGTACAGATTTAGATCTAGTCTTGAGATTTGATCTTCTTTCCTAAATTGGACCCAAATACCAATACTGATGTTTTAATGCAATCAAATGACTATATATGAATATAATAATAACTTTATGCCCCTTTTAAGAAAAACACCTACATGCTATGACATGAAATGGTAAAGAAATCCGAAATAGAAAATCTGTGGAGATAATGATATAATATAAAATATATAGTACGAAGAATCAAACACCCGAAATAAATACCCAGATTGCAAATCACCAGATCTATCCTAAGCGGACGCCACCAGCGTCCCAACTTACAAATTTGGGCTTTACCTAAGCGGGCGCCACCAGCGACCCAACTTACAAACTTAGGACTTTATGTTTATGCGGCGCCGATACCGCATAAATGGGCAATTCGGGCTCCCGAGGCGATAACACCCTAGGAGAGTGAGCGTGCATAGGCACGTACTCTGGTCTGCTAGATCTGGTAATTCACCTTACAAAATAAAAACAAGCGAATAAGTATGTCTTCAGTTGCCATATCACCAAAAGGAGATAACTACTTGTGAATTAACAAATCGGAAACAAATGAGAGCCTACACTGTACCCACTAAGGGCAAAAGAACAACATCCCCTTAAAGTATCAAAATGAAATATAAACAAATGAGAGCCTACACTGTGCCCACTAAGGCCAATGGACCGCATCCTGACTTTCTCTATACCAACCAGGGGCCAAAGGAGAAAGCCCTTCGGATAATACCAGGATCCTAAATAAGCCGGATAAATGTAATAATATAGTATCACGAAGTAGATTTCCGGTCTCGAATATGGCCGTCCACACTAAAAACTGAAGTACATGGTATTGATAGACCTTGAAAGTTCTAGGATGGTAGTATTGAAAAGTCAAGATAGTGCAAGAAATTAAAGAACCTAAGGTAGAAATGTATAAACCAATTTGGGGCTTAATGTTAAAGTGTAATGGCAGCGGAATATAATTTAAATCAATTCAATTCTCACAAGAATATAGCAATCAAAGAAATATGAGAAAAGAAAAGTAACGATAAAACAAGAACACAAGATGTAACGGAGTTCGGCTTTAACAATGCCTACGTCTCCGGGACCCTCAACCTCTAACAATTGAGGTTGAGCCGATATATTAAAAATGATTTTTACACTTGTAAAACTTGGTTCCTTATAAAAATGGGTTGTCAAGCCTATCGGTAACAAGAGTGACAACACACTCAAAAAGGGTGAGTGACAACACACTCAAAAAGGTGAGTGACAACACACTCAAAAAGGAGTTGAGTACAATAGCTCAAAAGAATGTTTTCAAGAAGATCACGAAGGATCGAGTTGGGAGAATAAAGAGAAGCTAGATTGAGTTTAAATAAGGATTTGACTAATTGAATGTTTCAATATCTTGAGTTATCTCTCTCTTTGAATATAGCTAGTAAGCTCTCTAGAGTTATGATTTTGCTAGATGGATCCAATTTATTACATTGAAAGAGATGATCCTTTTAAATAGATCTTCTGAAACAACTGAAAAAACTATTTTTCGGCCTGAACCGTTATAACGGTTTACAAATCGTTATAACGATTTAGAAAGAATAGTCATTGGATCAACTGAGCTGAAACGTTATAACGATTCATCAAATCGTTATATGTTTCATGAATCGTTGTAACGATTAGAGAATTGTTATACGTTTCATAAATCGTTATAACGATTACTGAATCGTTACATAACGATACACTCTGGTTTCATTAAAGACTATTAATTTGGAACCGTTGCAAATTATATTTGATGGTATTTGATGGTCTATCAGACGATAATGAAATTACACAAAATTTGAATAACCATCAATCTAAACGCAGAAGAACACATCTATTAACTTTTTTATTTTTAAAATTTATTTTATATTTATTTAGAAGTTCATTGTTAAGGTTGTCAAAATAAACCATTGTCAACCGATCCCTTCTCAATTTTTATTTCATCTCTATTGAAAAAAAAAGTACAGTCGTGTGAGAATCCGATAATAATTTATTATATTCTCTAAATAAAAAAAATGCAGAAGACGATAGAAGCTTCTGAAGTCTGAACAATCAATTGTAGTTGACTGGTACCTAACATAACGCTACAATTTGATGTTGCCACTATACTGGTATGAACTTTCCAATCAAAATTGAAGAAAGTTCAGTACAACGCTACAACGTAATGACGTATACGTACGTGATGTGTTTTATTTATCATTGTACCTCGTTTTCAAAACGAAGGATATAAAACTTATCAATTTAAATCACTATATTTTAGAAGTCTGATAAGCTTTAGAGGATAAGAAAAGCTTAATGATCTCTACGGTAGCTTTACATTAAGATCTGTGTTGTATACATCGGATAGCTTGTATCGTTCTGATGGTTTCATCTAAGAAAGCAATTGTCTAAATTTACTGCTGTATGTGTGTCGAGTTACAAATTTACAATACAGGAAAAAGAAATCACTTTATGCATAAGAAAATAAACAGAGAAACTTCATCCTTTACTTTTAAAGAAAGCATGGTGGGGCCAACATGTAAAAAAAATGATACGCTCGAACTGAATTTAGAAAATTTTATGCTATATATTGAATACTGACTATCGGGTTAATATCATCTTAGCAGGTCTCTTTAGATCCTACAGTTCAAAATCTTCTCTCTTAAATCATTTATGCGAATAGAATGGATAGTTTATAATTTAAATGAGTGAGTCTATGCACCACCACACAAAAAAATTTAGATCCGCAATAAAAAAATCAATTCTAAAAGAGTTGAATGACATTGTAATAATTTTGATAAAATACTTTAGAATCAGTTATTATAAAATAAGAGGTTATAATGGAAACAACAATAATAGTTAGAATCAGTTTTTATAAAATTGGCTCTAGTGTATTTACTTTAGCACCGATTTTTTTTAAAGAAATGACTCTAATCAAATAGGTTTAAAACTAATTATTTGAAAACTGGCTCTAATTAAATAGATTTAAAACTGGTTATTTAAAAATCAACTCTAATCAAATAGGTTTAAAACCAGTTATTTGAAGTTTTTTTATTTCTCTTAGCTAGCTCTATGTAGTTAAAATTGATGATAATTAATTTATATAATTATTGCATAAATTGATTACATTTATATAATTAAAATTATATATATATATAGAGAGAGAGAGAGAGAGTCTGACTATGGTACTTTCCAAAGCACAGAGGCGTTGTGTGCTTTACATTCTATTTTTAATTTCAAGTCATAAATAATCGATCCGAACCATTCAATCTAATCTCCATATAAAAATCTATTAGTAAATCAAATTTTATATTTTTTAGAATTTATTTGCTATTTTTCTGGGTGAGGAAAAAATGACTTGATTTGAGAATTTTGGTTCATCCAAAAATGACGTTTTTCCCTCTATCAAAAAAATAGCAAATAAATTCTAAAAAATATAATTTTTTTATTAATAGATTTTGATATGGAGATTAGATTGAGCGGTTTGGATCGATCATTTATGACTTAAAATTAATAATAGAGTGCAAAGCACACAATGTTCTTTTGCTTTGCAAAGCACCATAGCCTAATTCTATATATATATATATATATATATATATATATATAATTTGATAGTATTATCATGTATGACTAAATTATCGTAACTTATATTAATTTAGGTCAAGTACTAGTTTGGAACTAATCCAATAGGGATTAATCTTTAATAGTGTTCGATTTGGGACTATTTTTTGAATATTTTGTCTCATTTAAGATAGGGAGCATACACTAACAATAATTTGATGTTTGAGAAAAATTCGGTTATTATTTTCTATATTGTTCAAATGGGTATGTATGTGTATGAAAAATTTACGTTGACGTACTCAGGGAGGTTAAGAGAATTGTTGTCGAATTTTTTCAGATAGTAAATTAGCTAGTATATGTTCACTAATAAGATAAAATATTCAAAAAAATGAGTTATGATGATTGACCGGTCCAAAGTCTTACGTTAAACTTGATAAAAAATCAGAACCAATCATAACCTACAACCTAAACACTGAATCTTAAACCTTAAACTCTGATAACCCTGAATCCTAAACCCTAAAAGCACAACCCTAATTTCTAAACCCTGAAATTCAAAATCCTAAATCTAGGAGTGATCTTTTTTTCTATAAATGGATCATGACATTTGAATGTATGAAATCAAACTGAATATAATTGAATACTTGAGAGAGACTGATGAATTTCTGGAATGCGCATTAGAAGATATGAGAAATAGGGAGGGGGTGCAAGGACACTAGTTTGTTCTTATCGAGATTATCAAAACTTACGGAGATTTTAAAATATCAAAGAAGTGAGAGATCATTCAATTCATTGTGGATTTTTGGAGCGATACACCTGATGGGTGCAACATGAAGAAAATATTAAAACCGTTGATAATATTGAAAATATTATATGCGATAAATCATGATGTGATTGTCACGGTAAAAGAAATTACCTTAATTTCTTAAAAATAGAAATTTCCACAGTAATTGATTACTAGTAAATGCCTTCGAACTTAATTAATTCTAATTGCTACAGTAAGCCAATTTTATCATTCTAATTGTTACAGTAAATGGGATGTATCAGTACTTTAGTGATTAGAATTAATTATGAAGGACTTTGCCCGTAAATCAGTTACAGTAGCAATAAATCAGTAAATGAGTTTACTATAGCAGTAAATTAGTTATTGTAGCAGTTTCTATTTTGAAAAAATTAAGGTAAAGAGCAGTAAATTAGTTATTGTAGCAGTTTCAATAAGAAAAAAAAAATTCTAAGAGATATTTGAGCGTTTCATAATTGAGGTCTCACATACTGCAAACTGAAGAAAATTGCATACCTGGTTTTCATATTGTTCTTTTTATTCAGAGATTAATAAATTTTCTTAGATCAAGTGATAGGAGAGGTCAACAACCAGCAACTATCTTCCTAGGAATCTTTTTAGCAGATATGTGGTGTTTTCTATCGATTCGAGCTCATAGCAATATTGGTTCTATTGCTTCAGGACCTGATTAGGGTTTCAGATTGTCTTGGTCACAGTACTAGAAACCCATTATATTTTTATTTTCTTAAGCAATTAGGTGATTGACGTTGGATCATTTGCTTTAAATTGGCTGGTATACCATAATTGTGTTGGCATATTGTAACCTGCTAATCAAGTAATCGACTCAAACAATCAAGATCACATATTATGTATCTGCTTTGTATGGTTTTTAATATTCATATTGTTGTTAATTGTTTAGTTAGCTAATCCATCACCATTTATTATCTTCTTACAAACAAATATTAAGAGGCAATTCGTCTTTTTGGGCAACTTTTATGATCTCTGAATTTGCCTCAGAAAACTATTTTTTCCCTCAGAAAACTATTTTTTTTTTAATTATTAACATGCATTTGGCATTAATAACTTTCTTTATTTGTTTTTTGTTATGCTTTTCTAAATTCTAAGGTTCAAATAGTGAGCTTCTTTTGATTACTTAGGGCTTCAAGTTAATATTTTATTTGATGTAGTTGATGTTTGACCATTGTTATTTATCGAGATTAAATGATGATATCTATATGTAATAATGTATTGTAACTTTTACATTGGAAATGCCAACCGTGGTGAAAGGTATCAAAATGAGAGTGGATATTTCATTCAAAATGTCAACCGTGGTATTAGTATTAGACTGTTAGTATCTATTTCATTCAAAATGTCAACCGTGGTATTAGTATCCCATCCTCTGTAATTAATTCTGCCCACTCGTGAAGGGCAGCGGTCAGCAATTCCCGACCTAATGGGCAATAGTCACAATTATCGCGAAAATGAAGGTTTGTGTTAATCATTTGAACGATTAATTTTTTTGTGTTAACTGTTTGCATTGAAAAAATACAAATCAATTTTATTACACTAATTGTTTCGTTGATTGAAATGAAATAAACGATCAATATTTTATGATCGGTTATAAAATAGTGTAAATATCATTAAACAATTTGCAAGCCATATATCAGTAATCAAATATCAATAAAAAAAATTAATAATCAAAATATCAATAATCAAGCCATAAGCCAGCAATCAACTACAATCAACAACTAAATTTTCAAAATACCTTACATATTACAACTCAGATCTCAAACTAATTTCTTAAATGTTACCCACACCTTGAATATTATAACTACCAACCAAATTAAAACATCCAAATACCTAAAACATACTAACAACTAATAATCCAGCAAGGCGTAAACTAGTTATACTAACCAAATACCTAAATTAAAACATTTAAATACCTAAATTATACTAACTACTCTTGATCTCAACTCAGATCTCAAGTTATTTTCTCATATATTACCAATTTCAGCCAATGGCTAAATATGCAAGCATTTTAAACTTTTATCATTATAGAAAGTCACTGCTTGAAAGTCACTGCTTGAAACTCAATGAGCCAAAGAGTAACTAATCTTGAGCGGTACCAGTAACTGAAGCACATAACCAATAACTGAGAAGCCAAGCGAGGAACAATGTGCAAAGAATTTCAAAAAAACATCCATTATCAGTAACTGAAACACACAATCAATAACTGAGAAGCCAAGTCAGGAACAATATGCAAAGAATTTAAAAAAATAGTCATTATCAGTAACTGAAGCACACAACTAATAACTGAGAAGCCAAGCTAGGAACAATATGCAAATAATTTCAAAAAAATCATTACTAGTAATTGAAGCACGCAATCAATCCTGAGCACAACAAGAGCAAGAACAGTAAGAGAAAAAATTACTTTCACTTGGTACATGTCTGGTGGTGACGACAAGTCCTCCATCAATGACTTGTCACTTATCTCTCAGCATCAAGATCTATTATTTAACCATTCTCTTAGGCCTAGGCTGTCGCACTGGAAACATAGGACAGATCCCTGATAGAAGGCACACGCGCACCCCTGGCTAGGATTTACAATGACAGGTTTCTATGAGAGAGAGAGAGAGGTTTGAGAGTGCGAGACATCGAGAGAATGATTTAATTGTGCGAGAGAGAGATGAGCGGTTAAGGTTTAGTCTACGAAAAGAAAAGAGACGAGAACATCTGAGCGGCAAAAAAGATGAGACGAGGGAGAATGAGAGATATAGGGTTTTTCTCCGTAGTTTTTGTCATCTGCAATGTGTTTTATAACAGCTATATGGAATGTTGAACGAAAGAACGAAACAGACGATAACGGAACGAGTTATTTTTGTTAACCTTTTCTTTCTAAAGACAAAATGAATGTTATTTGCGTTAATTATTCCATTACAGAAACGAAATAAAATATCTTGACCGTTCTGTTTCATTTATTACGAAATGAAATAACAAAACGGTCAAATGGCGAATTGTTGACACCCCTATTATATAGAAAAGCCCGTTTATCTAAGGTCCAATACAAAGGGCGACCTGCTTGAATCCAGACTTAAAAGGAATAAATAGTCGTCCCATAAGAGTGTATATCAGAAGGCCGACAATATTTCAAACGATCTACGGCCCACAAATTATGGAGAGAAGAAAATACTTTAATCAATACAAAGCTGGATAAAAAAAAATTGAAAAAAAAAAGGAATTACTGGAGGCTCGAGCTCTATCTAGTTCATGATCATCCCTTTTAATTCTCGGCTTCTCCACTAAACCCCTTAAACACCCGATAGAATAGCTGAAATTCTAAAATCAAGCGTCCCAGTCGCTTGACTCACCGTCAGATTACGAGCTTTTGAAATTCCAAACATTATCTTCTAAATTTTCGCAGCTGTTGAATAGAAGTGTGCTTCGCTCGCATCTGTAACTGTGCTTTCAACCATGGAATCAACACCAAAACCGAAGATTTAAGCACTTCGCCTTCCTTCTATTTCCCCAGTTTCGAGCTTCTCAGAAAAATCAGACCTTTTTCTTGGTCTCAGTTCAATTCCAATCGCGAAGAAGAGAAACTCTTGGCGTCGTTATTGCCTCCTCAAACCAAAACCCGCAGCGATTCGTAGTCTATCGGTACTGGAGCCATTGCCAGAATTGCGGTCACCTGTAATGGTCTTTGCCCTGGCTCAGTTTTGTGATCAGATAGAGTATTTTATCATCTCAAAGGATTAGAGGAAGGCTGTTGAATTGTTTGAACAGCTGCCGTGCTGCATTAAGCTATGATCAATGCATGCATTACATTGAGCTCACGTCGATATGCCAAGTTGTTGCTGACCCGGTATCTGTCCGAATATTTTTCTGGTTTTGTTTCAGATTCCAATTTTTCTGTTAATTGTAATTTTGACATCTATTTGTACAATCGTTTCATCTTTCTTTTTATGAAATGTGGCTCATAGATAGTGCCTATAAATTGTTTGCTGAAATGCCCAAAAGAAATGATACTTCATTAACATGATGTTATCTGGTTTTGTTTCCTTTGGTAAGTATTTAGAGGCCATAAATTTGTTTCTGCTGATATGGAAAAGGAGACCAGAACGGAGGCCCCGCATATTTGTTAGTGTATTAAGTGCATGTGCTGGCTTACCGGCAGAATGTCTTGGCCATCAATCGCACGCAATTGTGGCCAAAAATGGTTATTTGATAATAACTCCTATGTTATGTGTGTGATGGACATGTATGCAAAATGTGGCTGCATAGAGAATACTCTAAAGCTCTTTGATTTGATGCCCGAGAAAACCCTTGTAGTTTGGAAACTAAGCTATATTTTTAGCTTTATCATTCAAAAAAGAAAAAAAAAAAAACAAAACGTTGTAGTAGTCTTGAATCATTAAGCATTTTTCTTTGCCTTTAACGGGCATCAATTTTGTGACAATAATCAATTGGTTTAGTTAATTTTGCTTTGCAAATGTTTATCATGATCTCTGTTTGATAAATATCAGTTATTTTTGCTTTGCAAGTGACCAAATTACATGCTATGAATGACAATTTCACGTCAATTTGACAAGTGCTAGTCAGATTTGTTCCAATGCCTTACACATGCGGGCTCTATAGAGTTTAAAACTTGGCTTCATGTAATTACAGGATATAAATATGGGTCTACGGCTTTCATGGGTTTTGTTTGGTGCCTGTAAATGTGGATGCATCTAACCACCGACTAATTAAAATGATGGTATTTAGTTTGCTTGCTTAAGATATGGGTTGAAATGATAGTATTTACTGAGTTAATTATTTGAAATTTTGTTATTTTTAATTCTGACATTATTCTATGAAATTGAATAGGCATTATTATAATTCTAATTGTGATTATTAATGTTAAGTTAATTATCACAAAGTAGCAGCGGTAACATGTATTCCTGCCCAATGTACTAATCTGTTTACTTTTTATTACTATATGTTTTCACTATTTTCATTTATTATTCTCAATTTCTATATTCTTGTACTATTTTTATGCAAAATCCAAACGTATCCTATTCATATATTGGCAATGAAGTTATTGCTTAGCATTACGCTACGTTTATTTGCAAGTCAATTGAAGTATATCATTGTGCAAACTACAAAGTAAGTTAAGCAAATTAATTTCTCGTGCTCTTCATGAATATTCTGCTGATTTATGTGATATCAATAAGTTAATTGTCTAAGTTATGTAAAACTAAGGTGCACATTTCTTTTCAGCCTTTTGAATGTTTGTTTATGCATTTTACTTCGATTTTACAAAGTTTAAAATGTTGCAGGAGACACCTGATGCTGGAGAATAAAAACATGCAAGTACGAATGGGCTATTTTGTCAATTCAAGAAAAGAATAAATATATTGTATTGCAGCAATTGATGTACTCAATGCTTGTATGAGATAAACATCAGAACAAAACAGTAAATTTGATTTATGTTTCACTGTTTGCTAGGGGATAAGGAATTTCTAGATGGGTGTAAAATTATTAATTGATTAGTGTCGGTACAAAGAACGGATATGAGTGCTGACTGAACTGGAAACCTTGCTGATTGAACACGGACTTGAAATTTTGTATACTGTATATATGGCTATTTCTGCACTCATTTTCTTATGGTCACTTTTAATCAGCAAGCTACTAAATATAGAAGACTTTATTGAAAGCAATAAACATCGCCCCCTATTAGCACTATTGGCTCTTTTCTTTTTTTTTTTTAAACATCAAAAGCCGTTTCATTCAAAGGGTAATCACATCCATAAGAAAAAAAATTCAAAATCAAAATAATATAAAATATCAAATGAACTCTAATCAAGTCTAATGATCTAAATGATTTATCTCCCGCACATATAAAGGACATATATTCTTAAATATGAACTCTGATCTTAAGAGTTGTCAATTTATTAAGCCAAAAAAGAAAGATTTGTCAATTTCATCTCTCTAGTTATTTTTCTATCAAGTACTCTTAAATACTCTTAATTAAATTAAGTAGAGAATACAACTCATTAGAAATAAAATTCATCTTCTCATTCTTTATTTATCAAATAAGATCACGCGAGAATGCGAGATGGAATTTTTTTTTTTTATCATCTTATCTTTCTACCTAACATGTCTAAAGAGTGCAGAGAAAAAAAAATGAAACGCATTACTCAGAAAGTGGCAACTGGCAAGAGGAAGGAGCAAACTCTAATAACAGCAAAGTGCAAGGAGGATTGGGTAATATATAGTTGCAAGTTGCAATCACTTGCACCTCGCTGGATACAATCGTTTCGCTCTGTCAGCATTGGTAGGCCGTAAGAACCACCACCACCACCAGGTTAAACCTCACCGTGCCATCGGCTGGTACCATACGCCGATGTCTCCTTTCCCTTTCACACTCCATCCTCCTCCCATCCCTTCCTTCCCTCTCCACCACCCTTCCTCCAGACCTCTCCATTGCTGTTCTCACCGCACTCTCCGTTTTCCTCTACTCGCCTACCCGCCTCGCCATCGCCACCCCCATCCCCATTCCCACCTTCTTCTCCGTTCCGCCATCCCCTGCGCTGTCACCTCCTCCTATTCCGCATCTGAACCGGGCCAACAGCAATTGGACCGTGTCAAGAGGGGATTAGGTCGGTTGCTGGTGATTGCTGCTGTGTGCGGATTAGTTGTGGCAAGGTGCCATAGAGGAATTGCAGCTGAAAGCTCTGTCATCAGCTCAGGTCAGTCGGCGCTGGCTGGGTCATGGCCCAAGATTCTGATGATTTTACAGGTTTTGAGAGAGCAGGGTTTACTTCTGGCAGCTCTTCTCAGCCTCTCTGCTTTCTTCTCTATGGCAGAGACTGCTATTACCACTCTCTGGCCTTGGAAGGTTTGCCTTTTTTACTGTCAGTAAATTACAGAGCTCTCTGTACCAGAAAGAAGGGGGCTCTACGTACATGCATGCAATAAAATACTGAGGTTAGAGTAACTGGTACTGAGATTGTAAGGGAACTCAAATTCGTTGGAACATGGCATATAATAATCAGGCTTTGATGATTGATCCATCTAACATTGTGATTCTTAGTCAGTCCTGTCTGAAACTCTGAATCACATATTTTCGAATTAGTGCTTCAAATTTCCTTTGAGATTTGCCTTTTTCTTGATCCACCTTCCTTTTGTATAGGTCAAGGCAATTTAACTGTGTAAAAACACTTTTTTAGTTAATTTGTTCTATTTTGTCTTTTAAAATCAGGTGCGTGAATTGGCAGATAAAGAGCCAGAGAATGGTGTCTTCAGAATGCTTCGTGGTGATGTCAATCGCTTCCTGACCACCATTCTCATTGGAACCACGTAACATTCTTCTTTCTTTCAGTTTAATATTACCAAGAATTGAAATAAATATTGCGATAACCACTGTTGAACCATAAGCCAAGATTTATTCTGATTGAAGCTCCAATAAGCTTCCGGAATCGATTTCGTACAAATAAAATATTTATGTTTTTTTTGGTTAGTACAGTATTTTTTTTTTTTCATTTTTGATGATACCTGTTTGATAATGAATTAAATCGGGGATTATTTTCCTTGCCTGATAATTCTTAACCTTATACATTCTTATTTCTTCGTATTATTCCATTAACATTAGCAGTAATTTATTGTATGGATCTTGCCAAGCCTGACCACACTAAAGGGCAAAGGCACATAGTGTGCAACAAGAATTGACTATCGTGGCTTAAAGAACCTACTCAGATTTGGTTTACTCTAGATAACTGCATTGCTCATTTATCAAGTATTATATGCTCATTGTAGGATTTTATTTTCAATTTTTAATCAGTTTGGTCAACATCGGTGCTACAGCTCTTGTCACAGAAGCAGCCACAGCTATTTTAGGGGAGGCTGGTGTTAGTGCAGCAACTGGTGTCATGACTGTATGCTTGTTTTCTCCTCCCCGATCCTGTAAAATATTGTGCCATAAAATAAATTGCCTCATTTCTATGCTTGGCCCAACTGATTTGAAATAAGTTCTTGCTGATTTGTGTATATGAACTTCAAAGACTTCAATGTTGTGCTCTCTCTCTCTCCCCCACCACCCCTCACGCAGCCACATCAAAGTTAAAACTTACTGGTATTATGTGCTGTGCTCAGTGCAGCACCTGGAAACAACAGATCAAATTGTTATGTTGTGTGAAAAAAATTAACATCAGTTCATGTCAAGGAGTAGATATCGAATATGCAATTAAACGTCAAAAAATCAAAAAATAGAAAAGGTAAAAACAGACTTGGTAAAAAAAAATCAATTGCTCTTATAGAGGTCTGTCATTTCAGGTCGCCGTGTTGCTCCTAACTGAAATTACGCCCAAAAGCTTAGCTGTCCACAATGCCACAGAGGTGGCAAGGATTGTTGTAAGGTGAGATAAATTGTTAGACAAAGATGGCAATTTTTTTTCTTTTTTGTTCACACTTAAAGGGTTCTTTATTTATCTTTTGGATATTTGCAATTAGGTTAGGCCGGTTGCATGGCTTTCACTGGTACTGTACCCAGTGGGGAGGGTTATGTCATTTCTCTCCATGGGAATTCTCAAAATGTTTGGCCTGAAAGGCAGAAGGTAACACGATTCACCTTAACCCCCTCCATATTTGTTGATTTTTTTTTTCATGAAGTTTTATATGAAGTTTGATTAAAACACCAGAAAATCAAATTCACAGCAAAGTAACTGTAGATAATAATTGTGAAACTTTTTTATTTCTTTTAAAAGATAAAAGTAAAGTCGCTTCTTGGATCCTTGTTAATGGCATATCATGTGTTCCAAAAGATTTACTATTGGAAAAACTAGTAGCTTCTTGAGCTGCCTGTTTCATTACAATCAAAAGAAAGAAAAAGAGTCAAAAATAAAGAAACTTTTAAAAATTTAAAAGAAGTGTGTATTTATATTAACCTAAAACTTGAACAGCAATGTCCTCACTGTTGGAGGTAATGTTGCCATGCTTCAAAGTTAGAAATTATGTATTTATATTTCTTATTACAAACAACCTGTGGAAGAACTTCCTGTCCATTTTTCATTACATAACCTTCTCGCAATTTCCATCCAATAGATAGATGATCCTTGTTTCCATTTATTTTCACTCTGAAATAAATGAAATCAAAATTGTTCTTATTTCTTGAGAAACTTTATCTTTCAACATCAGAACTCCCTAATTTACCATGAGTATTCCAAAATTTAAATATTTTTAAAGCATTATTTGCTTTTTTTATCCCCACAAATGTTAACCCACTACCATTTATATGGTTCTGAGCATAATTTGCATATCTCTTTCCAATTTTGCCTGCATCAGGTCCAAATTAAAACCTCACCATTTCAGAATTTTATCTTCCTGGTTAATTTAGGTTTTTCAAAGAAAAAATTGCTCGATTTAGCAGAATAACCCAAAAAAATTTCATTGTTTCTTATGTAATTTTTTTTTTCTTTTGTGGTGTATTCATGTAGTGAACCATATGTTACTGAGGATGAACTAAAGTTAATGCTTCGTGGAGCTGAACAAAGTGGAGCTATAGAACATGAAGAACAAGTACTCATTTTATTAACATTATGTTTTATTTTCATGATTATTATCTATTTTTTATTCCGCCTGTTCCTATTTGTTCGACTGTACTAGTTATCCAGAATGAAACCATTAAATGAGTTTTGAGTTCATTGTTTCCCGAAACCCCATGATTTGAAACTGTTTCAATCTACACATGGAGATCTATTATTGTTTCAATCTACACATACTTTTCAATCTTCTTAGAAAGTATTCCTTTTGATGAACTTGAGATCTATATTCTTAGAAAAGTGTTCCTTTTGATGAACTTGGGATCTATCTTCTTAGAAAATTATTCCCTTTGATGAACATGAGAGGATTCCCAAAGTTAATTGGCAATGGGTTTATTAGTATAATTGGATCAGACTCCTTTTGGGCCAATTTGTTGGCCACACAATGTTGACGGTAGACCATAACAGTTGGTTGTTTGTTTAAAATAGAGTATGATAGAGAAGGTGCTAGAAATAAAGGAGACACATGTGAGAGAAGTAATGACGCCTTTGGTTGATGTTGTCGCCATAGATGGCACTGCAACGCTAATGGATTTTAAGAATTTGTGGGAGACACACCAGTACTCGAGGTACTTTTTTTTATCATTTGTTGGAATTTAGTGGTAGTTAATAGTATAGATCATCCAAATTTGATCAGTTGTTGTGCTCTTTTTTTTTGGTGCTTCAGAGTTCCTGTGTTTGAGGAGCGAATTGATAACATTGTTGGCATTGCTTATGCAATGGACATGCTTGAACATGTTGAACAGGTTTTATATCTCATTGTCTGTTTCCAGAATTTATGTCTGTTTCTCTTATTTGTTTAATCAATCTTCCATTTTGAAATATGAAGGTTGAGAATTTGAAGGAAATTACTGTAAAGGAAATTGCTCATAAACCCGCCTACTTCGTTCCGGGTAAGATTTCAACTCTCTATCTCTTTTTTTTTTGACCTCTCTCTCTCTCTCTCTCTCTCTCTCTCTCTCTTTGGGTACCTTATGAAATTGAGTGGCGCAGATTCAATGCATGTATGGGCTTTGCTGAGGGAGTTCCGCATAAGGCAGGTACACATGGCTGTTGTGATCAATGAATATGGTGGCACTGTCGGTGTATGTTATCTTTGGCACTTCTAATTTTTTTTTTACTTCTTTTTTTATTAGCTTTTTCTATGATGAATGGGGATCATTTTTTCAAATTTGTTTTGCATTTTCAGATTGTGACACTAGAAGATGTTGTTGAAGAAATTGTTGGTGAAATTTTTGATGAAAATGACTCTAAGGTTGGTTAAGAAATAAACAGTTGTTGATCAATTTTCAATGCCTATTGCTGTTGATAACCTTTCTTGAATTTGTAGGAGGAAATACAGAAGAAGACAGGATATATAGTGATGAGAGAAGATGGTTCGTTTGACGTGGATGCAAATACATCAATTGACCAACTGTCTGATGAACTCAATGTCAAACTTCCTGAGGTTAGTTTTTCTCTTCCCTGTGCAGATAACCAATAATGGCTAGAAGATTCATCTGTTAGTCATCTTGGATCTTTTGGGTAAGATGCACCTAAACTGCCCTTCACTTATCAATTAGTGAGTTAATTTTTCAAGGTTTTGTTGTGTACATATCAAAATTTCTTATTATCAAAATATTATCAATGTGTTGATATACTAATTTTCAACTTTGAAT